>JAGFBZ010000780.1:340000-770310 GCA_018398805.1 Hirundichthys speculiger | reverse complement strand
GACCCTGGTCATGTTACAACCAACCCCAGTAGTGTTACAACCAACCCTGGTGGTGTTACAACTTACCTGGGCAGCATTACAACCAACCCTGGTAGCGTTACAACCGACCCTGGCATCATTACAACCTACCCTGTTAGCATTACAACTGACCCTGGTATTGTTACAACTGACCCTGATAGCGTGACAACCCACCCAAGTAGCATTAAAACAGACCCTGGTATCATTACAATCAACCCTGGTATTGTTACAACTGTCCCTGATAGCGTGACAACCTACCCTGTTAGCGTTACAAACAACCCTTGTATCGTTACAACCAACCCTTGTATCGTTACAACCGACCCTGTTAGCGTTACAACTGGCCCTGGTATTATTATAACCGACCCCAGTAGTGTTACAACCAACTCTGGTAGTGTTACAACCCACCCGGGCAGCATTACAACCAACCCTGGTCATGATACAACAAACCCGTGTGGTGTTACAACCAACCTGGGCAGCATTACAACCAACCCTAGTAGCATTACAACTGTAGGAGCCTAAATTCTGTTTGAATTGGTTAAGTTTAAATGATGATTTAAGTTGGTGTGTTGTTTATTTCCCCTTAAAATGTGTGGAGGATTTAATAGATAAAAAAGTGCGTATATGCCCTCTAGTGGGCAGTTAGGAGCTGCGTGAGGCAGTGGGAAGTCAGTTGTCATGGAGTTGAGCCACACAGTTTCTTGACCTCTCGCTTCACTTGCTCTATTTACAAGCTATTTCTAAGTTTTTGTTTGCTGAATTATTTTTGTATCTTGTTAATCGTTCAAGTAAAGTATGAAAACTAAGAAGATGGCTTTTGGAGTATTTTTTGTGGACGTAGTGGAGGAAGAGGGAGGAGAGCGTCAGGCTCATGGCTGCAACAACTAGGAACCTACAACAACTGACCCTGGTACTGTTACAACTAACCCTGATAGCGTGACAACCTACCCTGTTAGCGTTACATCTGACCCTGGTATTATTATTATAACTGACCCCAGTAGTGTTACAACCAACCCTAGTAGTGTTACAACCGATCCTGGTCACATTACAACTGACCCTGGTATTATTATAACTGACCCCAGTAGTGTTACAAACAACCCTGGTAGTGTTACAACCCACCCGGGTAACATTACAACCAACCCTAGTAGTGTTACAACCGACCCTGGTGTTGTTACAACCTACCCTGCTACTGTTACAACCAACTCTGGTCGTGGGGTAGGTTGTCACAAAGTAGCTCCTTGTATTTGACATCAGCTCAGAAGGTCTGTGTTGATCCTGATGGCGCTTGAACTGGTGACATTTGTAGAAACAAATGTGTCTCTGGCTCACAAATTCAGAGAGCTACATGTGCTGAAGCAAATAGTATTACACTCATACCCACGTCTCCCCTTTTTCTTGATCTCTTCCATACCTCCTTTTTTTTTCCAAACTCAGTAGCTGCTGTCCTCTTTCATCTTGTTTCACTTCAATTTTACCTTTGTAAAAAAAAAAAAAAAGAAAAGTATTTCTATTTCTTTCCCCTTTCCTTTACCTGTGTGCATTTACCTAATTTACTTCTATACTAAATTGTCCACTAAATTGTCATCATTTCAGCTCATCATCCCTTCATTTTCTCGCTCCCTATGTTCACTTCAGCAGTTTTTCAATTTTTAGTCCTTTAAATTGTTTTCTGTGTTCTCCTCCAACTCTACTCTTCCCTCCATTTCCTCGCCTGCTTCACCTTCTCTCCCCACTTCCTCCTCCTGCTCTCATTCCTCCTCTCTGCTTCATTCATTATGCCAACAAACAGTACAGCTTTCATTATATTTGTTCCTCCTTCTACAGTCGCGCAGCAGCAGAATACCAATGAACTTCCCAAGGAAGTTGCTGCAATTCGAAACTTCAACCGGCAGCCTGCAGAGAGGAAAATATTTTCTCCTGGAGTTCCACGAACACTGGCTGAGGCCTCCAGCAGATCAGACAATAAGAAAACGTCAATACGGCCTTGACAGGGACAATAAGGTGCTGTCTCTATGCTTTTCACATAGATTTACTTTTTCAGGGCTTTCACCAGCATTTCACAACTACGAGTCCAAACAAAGGAGCGGTATGATGTGTCTGTGGTGCTTGATTCAATATTTTTTTTCTTTCTATACATGAAATCAGTGGTAGTTCTGGTGAAAAATATCAAATTGGACGATGGTCATTATTATACAGATACATCTGAGTATGCACTGTCACATAAAATCTTCACTCTGTTGCTTTACTTCTTTTCTCTGGACAGAAACGCAGATTGACTTAAATATTTCCTGACATTATAGGTCAACAATGTAATGTATTTGCATCCAGCGTCATCAGCGTATGAAGAAAATCGTTTGTTCAGTTGTTCAAACAGTAGTTTGAAGCGATTCTTACCAGTGAACTGGGACGACAGGGCAGTTGATCAGTCACAAAAACAGATCAGTCCGAATGAAGCCATGTAGTAGAAGAAACTCCGTGCTTCGGATCATTTACTTTTGGCCAGTGGACGTTGATGTTCGTCCAGCTCAGTAATCGTGAATGTTCAGCAGCCCTGATTTAATAATAGCTTCCCTTTTACCAGTTGGCATTTTATTCCAGCAGCTATGGGTGAGTTTTTAGCTAGACAAACGGTTTTGAAGTGAGTTAGTGGAGTTTCCCACGTCCTGCATGTCTTTGGATAGCGGTGGAAAACCGGAGTACCCACCGAAAACCCGTACAAGCACGGGGAGAACGTGCACACTGAAGAGCGAGATGCAAAATTGCATAGCGATGGGATCAATTTCTGATGACATGGAACAAAGCGTGGCTTAAAATTTCCAAATGCTTTCGCACTAGAGGTCTTCACGGGTCCATTTTCATGGACCCGAACCTGAATGGACCCGTAAAAATTCAACCCGAAACCAACCCGACCCGAGCTATTATCATAAGTCCGGGAGCCCAAACCCGAATGAACCCGAAATATTTGGACCCGGAACCGACCCGACCCTAGTCTTTAGTTTTTCGATCACAACACTTACCCAAATAGAACCGAGACAATCCAGCCCATAGTTGCTCATGTTAAAGTTGTCTAGCGTTGAATAAAACTTGATTTTCTTACCTAAAGTTGTCTTCTTCTACCGGTTCAGTTGCTACATAGGCTACGTGATGTAAACAACAACAAATCCAAGTCGTTATTTTCTTTGTGGATACTTATGCTAGTTGTAGTAACTGCTAACGCTAATAGCCTACAACGGTCAGGACGTGTCGTGAACATGTTCTCTCATCCAACATTGTCATGTTGGCGATCCGTTGTGCTTTACAGCTGCCGGGCAAACCGCTAATAACACGCTACGGTAACACGGTTGTTTCACGACAAACACGTTAATAAATAATCATTAAACTGCCCCGAGTCCTGACATTGGCTGCCACCGCCAATATCTTTACCTCTCTTGAATAAAACGCAGACCCAGTTTAAAAAAAGCACCAACTCACCTCTTGTTCAGATGGTCCGTACTTAAAAAACAAAAATGGCACGTAAAGAATGGTGAACATTACATAAATGTGTCTTACTGTTTGGATTTGAAGCTTCTTCTAAAGGTGGAGGGTTGAGCCCACTGTTGTTTCTGCAGAACTGGCAGGAAAATCTTCATTTTGAGAGATCCCTTTTTGTTGTGCGTATTGTGTTTTATTTTACTAGCCGATTTATCGCTTTACGTTAATTGAATAACTTTTATTAACCAGTACCATCTGGATTGGGTTGCATCTCATTTCCCCAACCAGTCGTGGCGTAACAGACCACAGGAAGTGGTGTCAAACCTGCCGGATGAAGATAAGAGAGGCAACATCAACCATATACCGTATTGGCCCGAATATAGGACGACTCTGATTATAAGATGACCCGTATTTTTCAGATATCATCTTGGGAAGATAAAAATATGATGAAGGCATATTTTTTTTCTTCGCACAATTACTATAGAAAAAAACTCCCACAGAGATAACATTCTACCCTATTGTTAAACATTTTAATGATCTTATCATTTTTCGGAAGTATGGTTCCATACATGCATGTTATTTAATATCAATGTATGGTATTATTTAATAAACTGTGTTCTCTTCAAATCTGAGAATATGACTCTGAATAAGCTACAACCATGTAGTTCAATAACTGCATAACTATTGAAGTCGAGTTGGCGGCGTGGTTTCTCCATTCTCACTGGTTACCTCGGTGCAGCTCCATCTAGTGGCGCAGATGTGTAATTACAATAGAAAAGTCTATTCCTCGATTATAAGACGACCCCCATTTTAGAGAATATGACTTCTAGAATAAAATATGGTTCTATATTCGAGCTCACAGGTGGTCCTCTGTGTGTCCTGGACTATTGAAGGCAGCGTATCTCTGCGTGGGACTTTCTAACAACCGTTCATCTAATCTACCTGAAACTTTGAATGCATCCTGTTGTGGATTAAAGGAAATCCAGCAGCAAATATGAGGCTGGTTTAATGGTCGAGTCTCATACTTTGCCTCAGCTTGCTCAGACGGACACCAAAGGGTCACGGGACGTGGGAATCGAACCTGCGTCCGCTGTTTGCTTTTGTCGTTAAGGTTGATTTACTTTAAGCTGCGTTCGAGGCCATCTGTCCTGTGATTGTTACGTGGCCAGTGGAGAGTCCATCACTCCTGATTTTAATCCAACAACTGTTTTCCATCTGGTTTATGTTGCATCTCTAAATGTGCAGCGTGAAGGAAAAGTAACGTGCACACGTCTGATGACACATCTTTGCTCAGTAGGAGGGAAACTCCACAGACCGGCTATGAGGCATGCTGTCTGTACATGATTTTAAATTATACAGGCTTTTCCCCCCACAGAATATACTTTAAGGGAATTTTTTATGCAACGAGCACAGCCACAAAGACAGTGTCCCGTGTAATTCTGGGCATTTCTATTAATATTTTTGACACTTATTACGCCACAGGGTGTCATGACCTGAGAGTACAAGGTTTTCAAAGACAGGGAGGGAAAAAAAAAAAGAAAGGCGGGAAGACATAAAGGCACGATATGGGTTTTTAAGACTGTGTTGCAGTGCTGAATTCAACTAAATATTCTCAAGAAACATGAAAGTTAAGATAATTAAAGTTTTAAAAAGGGACAGGGAAAATGCTGAAGAAACAAAACTGTGCCATAATGGTTTCTATTAGCGGATATTGTAATAGGGACAATCTTTTCAGCTGTCATGTCTCCATTTACAGCAGAGGTGTCAGACTCATTTCCACTGAGGGCCACATCAGCATCATGGTGGCCCTCCAAGGGCCAGATTGACGGCATGAGTATAACAAAATGCAATGTAAATCAAAATAAATTAAAACTACACCTTATTATAATGTTTTAAAAAATGATTTCTGTATTTATTATGTATTCATCTTTCAAATATTGAACTCATTGTTATATTAAACTCAGGGTTTGTGGCTGTAAGAGTATCCATTACCTTGGTTTCAGAAGCAGAAGCGATTCTTTGTTTTTCTTGTAGGCTAAAATACTTAGCTCCATGTTTGCTGTCAAAATTTCGACGTAGATTAAACTCTTTCACGACTGACACCGCCTCATAACACAAAAGACATACTGTTGTTTTCCCATCATTAATGAAACTGCCTTCCTTGTGCATCAATTTTTCTTTTTCTTGGACATGTTCTGAAAAATCGTCTTGTTCAAAGCTACGAAATGCATGATGGGAAATGTAGTTTATTGTCAATATGAGCTTTAAAGCGGTGTAAGCTTATTTTAAGTCTTAAAATAATGGTTTATAATTTAAGCCAGAGACAGTTTGTACCTGGAGCTCAGGTCCATAGACTGTCAAACAAAAACTGGATAAACCCCATGTGATGTCAGCCATAGTTTTACTGAAGAGTAATTTTGAAGCACTCTTCTTTATCGTAATACTGCGTGAAGGTCCGTCCCAGGCCCAGCGGCTGCCTTGTTCCAGCTGGCTTCAGTTCAGTCACTGCAAGTTAGCTAGTTTAGCTTGGCTGGCTTAGCTAATAAATACAATTTCACATTAATTAAATCAAATACGGCTACCGAAACAACATCCAAAACAAGTGCTGCCAGAGCTGAAACAGGGTTCCTTGTTGGGACTAACCATCGCCCGCCGACCAATCATGGGGCTGCGCTGTTGGCAGTCACCTGCAGGTCAGGCGAGCCTACCAGCGTAGCACACAAGTTACAAGCCAAGTTACTGAGGGACTTCCATGACTTCTTTCTTCTTTTAGCTCTGGCAGCACTCGTTATTGGTCTAATTAGTCAACTAGTCAATTAGTCCTGCAATGATGCAATGTCAAAGTCGCTTGACCAGATGGCGCAGTTCCAGCTAATGGAAACTGGTCTTGCTCGCATGGCCCGTAATGGTTTTCTGTTATTTAGCTAAGCATCATCCTCAAGAAATGTGGAAACTAAAGCTTTAAAATGTCCAGAAGAATACTGCACATTTAATTTTAACTCAACCAGGAAGAAGTTACCTCTTAGACACGCAGATTTTCATGCTCAGAGCTCGACAGCTCTTTTCGTGAGGACACCTATACAGTGAAAATGACGTGAAGGACTCATATTATGAATCAGGCATCCCCTATCAGGGGATTCTGCTCACTAAGAGAAACATTACATGCATGTTTCGTCAGCTTTGCAGTGATTATAGTTTAACTTGTAATCACAGCGTCACATTGAAATAAAGTAATCTCGCTGTGTAAATCACCAGAACTATCTGCAAACTACCGAGTATCCATCCACAGGATTTTTGAAATCTAGACTACAGGGTTTTTTTTATTATTTAGTGGACTGAGCGCACACAGCTGTAGCAGCCTTTCCAGCATGGGTATCTCTCACAAATATAATTCAGAATAAATGGAGGAAGAGCAGACGTGGCAGGGCAATGCAGGCAGAAACAACGGCGCAATAAAACCAAGAAGATTTGTTTCAGCCCACAAGATCTGAAACAATATACAGGGATGAGCGGGACTAATTTGATTTCCCTTTCCGATTGTCGTGTTCGCTGCCAGTGCATAGCTGGAGCTGATAAGCAGGCTGAACAAGAGGGCGCCGGGGTTTTAATCAGCCAGCAGAGTTATGAGGAAATTGCATTTATCTGCAGCTCCAGGATTCACATGTTTTTGATGTAAAAGAGCAAATATATCTACCATTTAATGATGCATCACGGAATTTGCGCACCAACCACTCCGTATACAGACGAGGCTTGTTGTTGTCGTTGCTGCTGTTAGCTTGTTTGTTTCTGATTTAGCCAACTTCCTGGTTGGATTCCTAAACAACGCTGATGCACGCTGTCAGACCAGCAGAGGGACGCACCCACAGAAGTGTTAGGGTTAGGGTTAGAGGTTAGGGCTAGGGTTAGGGTTTAAGGGTTAGGGTAAGGGGCTAGGGTTAGGGTTTAGGGTTAGGGTTAGGGTAAGGGGCTAGGGATAGGGGTTAGGGTTAGGGTTAGAGGTTAGGGGTTAGGGCTTAGTGTTAGGGTTAGAGGGTTAGGGGTTAGGGTTAGGGGTTATGGTTAGGGTTTAGGGTTAGGGCTTAGTGTTAGGGTTAGGGGGTTAGGGTTAGGGCTTAGTGTTAGGGTTAGAGGGATAGGGGTTAGGGTTAGGGTTAGGGGTTAGGGTTAGGGCTTAGTGTTAGGGATAGGGGTTAGGGTTAGGGTTTAGCGTTAGGGTTAGGGCTAGGGTTAGGGTAAGGGGCTAGGGATAGGGGTTAGGGTTAGAGGTTAGGGGGTTAGGGCTTAGTGTTAGGGTTAGAGGGTTAGGGGTTAGGGTTAGGGTTTAGGGGTTATGGTTAGAGGTTAGGGGTTAGGGCTTAGGTGTTTTAGGGGTTAGGGTTAGGGGGGGTTAGGGTTAGGGTTAGGGTTAGGGGTTAGGGGTTAGGGTTAGGGTTAGGTTAGGTTTAGGGGTTAGGGTTAGGGCTTAGGGTTAGGGTTAGAGGGTTAGGGGTTAGGGTTAGGGGTTAGGGTTAGGGCTTAGTGTTAGGGTTAGGGCTTAGTGTTAGGGGTTATGTTAGGGCTTAGTGTTAGGGTTAGGGTTTAGGGTTAGAGTTAGGGGTTAGGGGTTAGGGTTAGGTTAGTGTTAGGGGTTAGGGTTAGAGTTAGAGGTTAGGGCTAGGGTTAGGGGTTAAGGGTTAGGGTAAGGGGCTAGGGATAGGGGTTAGGGTTAGAGGTTAGGGTTAGGGCTTAGGGTTAGGGTTAGAGGGTTGGGGTTAGGGGTTAGGGTTAGGGTTAGGGTTGGGGTTAGGGCTTAGTGTTAGGGGTTAGGGTTGGGGTTAGGGGGTTAGGGGTTGGGGTTAGGGTTAGGGGTTAGGGGTTAGGGTTGGGAAGTTAGGACCAGGCTACACACAGGGAGCGACTGATAAAGCGTCTTAAAGTACCTTAGGAACACAGATAACCCTTCTCTTCAGGTCTCTTTATTAAGAGATATAACGGAGTGATACATCCGGATCGGTTTTGTCTTCCTGATGTGAGAGCATTTACCGCTCCACTCTGCAGGACATAAGAGTGGGAGGATAAACCTCTAGCAAGAGAGTCACAGTCCTCATGACAAGTGTCGTTCCTCTGGCTTTTACAGTTTTCTATCAAATGAGCCTCTTGTGGCTCTCGGTCCACCTGTTGAGCATTTTTCTGTAGAAAAAGTCTTGATTTAAAGCCTGAAATTAACAGACGAAGTTCTGCTTCAATCACGTCCTGTACGTCCTCTTTGTGTCCTACTTCAGGTTTTTATTCGGTCTTATTTAAACCGCACGGTTGCGTCTGGATCTCCACGGGCTAAAGGTGAACACGTTTGAGAAAGTTCCTGCACCACCTCCCCAAAGTCCCATTAAGAACTTTGCTCTCAGGCTGCAGAGCAGATCAGGCTCCTGTTTGATAGTAGTTAACTTTCTGTTTTTCTGGGCTGCTGTTTTCACGTCAGAGCATCTTCAGCTTCACTGGACCAGGTTTTGATAGTTTTTGTGATCACTGGTTGCTGCTGAACGATGGGCTTGTAGTTGGAGGTGAGAAGAACCAGATTATGGTCAGATCTTCCTAAAGGTGGCAGGGCAGAGCAGCTGTATGCATTTTTAATATTTCCATAAAATAAGTCCAACATCTTATTTCTCTCTGGTGGAGCAGCTGACAAAACTGTTGGAATGATGGTAAAGCTGCAGAGAGGGAGACATTGTTGAAGTCTCCAGAGATCGCCATGACTGAGTTTGGATACTGCGTTTGCAGCCTTGCAATAACGGAGCTGATGACATCACAGGCTGCGTCTGGAGCGATACCAGGTAGAATATAAACCGCTACCAGAATAACACAGGTAAACTCTCTGGGTAAATAATAAGGACGGAAACTCACAGCTAACAGTTCAAGGTCCCTCGTGCAGATCTTCTCCTTGACGGTGACGTGACCAGGATGACACCAACGCTGGTTAACCAGCACTGCAATCCCACCTCCCCTCAGCTTCCCGCTGAGTTGCTAACTGCTAGCGGTCTGAACGGACCGTCTTAAAGCCGCGAACAGACACGTTACAGTCCAGGATGTGTTCATGTAGCCACGTCTCAGTGAAACACATGAGACTACATTCTCTGTATTCTCTCTGGGACCTGGTTAGCATCTCAAGCTCGTCCGTTTCGTTAGCTAACGATCTCACGTTACCCATCACAACAGTTGGAAGAAACGGTTTAAATCTCCACCGCTTTTCTCTCTGCTTCACTCTCTTCTCTTTCTTCTCAACTCCATTGGGATTTGCTGTGTTATTTCGCTGTTAATCCTGATTTGGGAGAGTTTTAGCAGTTGATCACGCTGGTAAACAAGTCTTCCGTTGCCATGGAGACACATCATAACAAGATCAGGAGGAAACAGCCAAAAACATCCAGAATACTCTCGTGCAGCACAGCCTCCGAACCAAAGTGAAAGTCCTCTTCAAAATAAACTGATTAAAAGACGGCTGTATTTCAAAAAATGAAAAAATTACGATAGCCAAGTCAGAGCCACTACAATTTGCTGCCATCTTGCGGCGCTTTCTATTTTATTCTATTCTATTCTATTTCTCATCTTGCATCTGTTAGTTCTGCTCAGCATGAAAAGGCTTTTTAAAAGCCTCGATCACTTTGGCGTTGCAATTTAGAAGAACGCTACATGGCATCTAGTGATGTTTCTTCAGCTCGATTTCTGTGTCCGACAGCCAGCAAACAACCGAACACACACAAAAAAAAAAATCCCTGCACACGCAACAGACAAGCTCAGAAGAGACAAATCGGCTTCACGGATGCGTGGATGTGGAGCAGAGGTGGCGTTACTGTGACCTGCTGTGGCTAGGGTTAGCATGCTACGAAGGAAATAATCCAGCAGGCTCAACGGTGTTGGTGCTTTTTCTACACAAACCTGAACCTAACTACCTCCGGACCTCTGGACCTTTGGACCTCTGGACATAAGCCAAACACCTCAACACATCAGGATCTTCTTTCTAAAAGCATTTCCTGCAGTTACAGTTTCATTAAAAACGGTGGGAAAACCAACCCCTTGAAAGCTAAATTAAGAGCCAATGAAAATCAAAGGCCTGGCCGTTAAAGCTCTGAGGCCAGTATTTTAAGATGTACAAGTTCAGGTTTAAAGAATCTCAGTGTAACATGTTGGAAAGCAAAATCTCACCTGTTACTAGATGACTAAAATGTTGAGAAAGGGTGCATCTGTGAAAAGAGGTATCACGGTGACGACTGCGGTGGACGGAGAGCGGCTAAAGCGCCGGGCTGAATGGCTGATGGTTCTGTGCTGACGTCGCACTCGATGATGGATGTGTGAAGCATAATTAGCTCATCAGACAGCAGCAGACCTCATTAAGCGTGAGTCATGTCCAAATGCTCTTTAAACCTGTAAAAATGAAAACCGGCCTTTATTATCGCCCGTTTGTATCAGCTGTTAAACGGATTTACACATCAAGCAGCGTCAGCGAGGTTATCTAAGTGGTCAAAAGCTCATTTAAACACCGCTGATAAACCTTCACTGCTGCAGTTATTGTGTTGGAGGGTTTTTTATTTTCTTGGTGCCTTATCTTGTGCTTGGTTCTGTCTGTTAAGTCCCTGCTTCTTTTTGCTACTGTGGGTGCACGAATGCACTCTGAAGGAGTGTTTTAGCTTCTTTTGCAGATATGGGCCTTCGGTTTTTGTTTTTTTTGTTTTTTGTTCTCTAGGTACTGATTCCCTCTCGTCCATTTTTAAGTGTGCAGATTTTAAATGTGTCACACCTGCCATTTTTTTGAAGTCTAAATCCAGAATATTGAGGGGAGTTTGACACGCAGCCTCATCTGAATGGACAAATGTAGGAAGACGTTGTTGGTCACTCAGGACATGCAGCAGGGTTGAAGGGGAGCAAAAGGCAGCTGGTCTTATATTATATTATTATTAGGGCCGGGCGAGTTAACGCGTTATTATCGCGTTAACTCATTAACGCTGACATTTATTTTATCGTGCGTTAACGCATGTTGCACACATGCTTTTGTTTTGGAAAGTCTGTTACTGGCTGCTGCGGAACTGGAAGATAATCTGCAGGTTAACATGCAAAAAGCTAAAACAGACATGGAGAAAGGTTAAATTCCATTAACTTTAGAGTTCAGGTAGCAACTCAGGTAGCAATATTAACAATTCTGTCTGAAAGAAAATGTATGGACTGCAACAAAACTTTCACGTCATTCCTCCATGTTCCATCAGATCTGCTCCATGTGTTCACTGTCCTGCTGTTCTCTAGCTGGTTACTGCAGTGCGGCTCCATCTAGTGGCACAGATGTGTAATGACAACAGAAAGTCCAGTCCTTTATTATAAAACTAATTCAGTTCTGTAGCCCGTTTTTTTATTTCATATTTTTGATCCAAGTGTAATATTGCATTTTTCCATTTTTTTTGTGTTAGATTAAAAAACGAAAAACATAATAAAATGTCACTTTTTATTTTTTATTTTATTTTTGTTTGACAATTGAAAGAATTGGAATTGAAAGGAAAGAATGGTACACGGATTGATAAAGCTACAGAACTTTAACGTGGACATTTTCATTTTAAAGTTCTCCCAGACGGAGGATTCAACAGAAACAAGGTTATTTGTAACAACTGACAAGTTGAACTCCCCGTTAAAAGTTTCTGCTGTTACCTCAGAAATTACCTGTTTTAATGTTCTGATTGTGCTGAGACACAATCATTTTGTGGGATTTTGTTTGTAGACTTTTTTTTTTTTTTTTTTTATAAAAACAGGATGACATTGATGCCCTGGTAGTGGCAATAAGCTTTATTTTATTTTATTTTTTTTACATTTTTTAAGATGAGATTTACACTAAATATGTGTTACAGACAAGTGCTGAAGTTAAAAGTGTTTGAACAACAAATGTTATGGTATTTTAGTTCATATGGCAGCAGACCATTTAAATAAAAGTGCATGTTTAAATATTAAGGGAAATAATGCGATTTATCGCAATCAAGAATTTAAATCGTTGCCCAGCTCTAGTATAAAGGTTTCCTGGTTTTGGGCTCTAACTTTGTTTATTGAGTTTTGAGAGCGGTGCACTGCTTTATTTTCAGATTCGAACTTGATTTATTTTCCCCTGCGTCCTTGATGATTTAAATGCATCCTCCTGTACTTCATCACTCTTTGTTTTTTATCATCCACTTCTCGTCCTGACACCTGCCAGTTTCTTTAACGCTCCTAGCTGATACTCCGCCATCTGGGTTTCCCCCGGAGACTCCGGTCCTTTATCAGCTCCTGGATTTTGCCTGGATTCCTGTTTTGTGTTAGAGTTTTCAGTCGCACCTGTCTTCCCTCCTGCTTCCCGCCGTTTCAGCAGCAAGAGTTTATTCAAGTTGGTCGTTCATATTTTGATTCCACTCATTTTATTGCGTTCTTCATTTAGTTCTTCGAAAAAACGACTTAGAGATCAAAGAACACCTCTGTTATGAAGGTTCAGACAAAAAGCCTTGTCCTCTGCTTCTTCTCATCTTTTACATTCATTATCTGTGACAGACAGGCGATCTCTACGCTGCGTATGTTTTCAGTAACGTCTCAAAGTGATGTGTGCAGATGATCGTTATAATTCTCACGAGTACTTCTAAAGGAGAGGTTTCTATCCAACTCCAATTCATAAATAGTGTAAAACGTAAATAAAAACAAAATGCAAGGATTTATTTATAATTAAAGACAGGAATCTAAAGTTTAAAGTGAGACGTGTTTCCGTTTTATGAGAAATATGAGCCCGTTTTGACTAAGAAGTTATGTTTTTGTGATTTACGTGGGGATGAGGTTCAGCTGAGGGATGCCAGGTCCTCCCTGAAAAAGACACCTTCTGGATGAAGAACATGCTGCTCTCACACCTGGACAGGTATTTCAGCACTGATGCTCAAACTGTTTCCCAGATCCTCCTCCATCTAACTCCATCCTCTTCTCTCCCACCAGCCATCTTCATCTTCCTCTACATCCATGAATCTCCTCTCTGGTCTTCCTCCAGACCTCCTGTTCCAGTTCCAACTACGGTTGGGCACCGAAAAACGAATCCAAGTAGGAATCGGTTCCTAACATCCGGTTCTGGAATCATTTAGAAGATTCTTGAATTTCGATTCCTTTTTTCGGTTCCTAAATGTCTGTGCTCTTTTTTTTCTTCTTTTTGATTTACTGCACTAGTTTGTTGATGTTACTCCGCCCGGCGTTCTCAACTCCGTGCTAGTGTCGACGTCACGTCCGTCGCCGACGGGACTTCACTCGCCACAACATGGATCCCAAGAGACGCTGCTCTGGAGTTTGGCTGCATGTCAGTCCGGGAAATGACGGCTACCTGGCGCAGTGCAACACCTGTGGGAAGCGTGTTACTGCCAAAGGAGGGTAAACGACTAATATGGCAAAACACCTTCACCTGCGTGGCATCACAAAAATAAACGAGTGTAGCGTATTTAATTCACTGCGTTGCTCCCGTCGCTTCTTCGACTGCAACAGAGTCCGTCTTCATCCAGAAACTCTTGCCTCCTCATCTACAGCGGTACCGCTACTTACGAACGTTGCTACGTACGAAGTTTTCAGGTGACGAAACGCATCAACGGGAAAATATTGCTTCTAGTTATGAAATAAGTAACTAAGTAAGTAATAAGTAAATAATTACCAGAACTCCTCATCAGTACCAGACCTCCTCTTCAGTACCAGACCTCCTCATCAGTACCAGAACTCCCCATCAGTACCAGACCTCCTCATCAGGACCAGACCTCCTCATCAGTACCAGAACTCCCCATCAGTACCAGACCTCCTCATCAGGACCAGACCTCCTCATCAGTACCAGACCTCCTCATCAGTACCAGAACTCCTCTTCAGTACCAGACCTCCTCATCAGTACCAGACCTCCTCTTCAGGACCAGACCTCCTCTTCAGGACCAGACCTCCTCTTCAGTACCAGACCTCCTCATCAGTACCAGAACTCCTCATCAGGACCAGACCTCCTCATCAGTACCAGACCTCCTCATCAGTACCAGACCTCCTCTTCAGGACCAGACCTCCTCTTCAGTACCAGACCTCCTCTTCAGGACCAGACCTCCTCTTCAGTACCAGACCTCCTCTTCAGTACCAGACCTCCTCATCAGTACCAGAACTCCTCATCAGGACCAGACCTCCTCATCAGTACCAGAACTCCTCTCAGCAGCTCCCTCTGACCTTCTCTGATCTTCTCCATTAGCATCCTCAAAGTAAATTCTGCATCTGTAGCACTTTTTAACTCTGTAACTGCCACAACTTTATTGTTCTTCAAAACAATCAGCACCAGCTCACTTCTCCAACCGATCATGTTGAGCATCCCGGTTAAAAGCTCCACCGTCACTTCACTGACCTGAACATTAACTTCATCAGCAGCTGGATGTCCCTCCGGGTGTTTGAGCCTCTTTCTGCCCATGTTCCAACGTTTTTTGAGATGTATTGTTGCCATCAGATAAATAAAAAAAAAAAAAGCAAATGTGCCGTTAACTGATCTAATGTTTTTCATGCAACATTAAAGTGTCATTTTGAATGCTTGATACGTTTTCCGTGTTCTGTGAATAAAACATCGGCGCTTGAGATTTGCATATCACTGCATCTCGCGCTGTCGTTTGCAGGTTTTCGTAGACGTGAAGTTTGTCTCCAGTTTTGTGGGACACACCGAATGTGTCTTTAAGACATGCAGGGCACGCAGCCTGGCAGTGGTACTGGGCATGTCAGGAGACGTTAGCATACATTATTCAGCAACCCACGGACGTCCCGACCTAATTAACTGCTTCTGACAATCCAGTCAAGATCAAAACCGTTTTCATCCGCTAACGCGTCTTTTCAAGTAATGGTCCCTGTGACACAAAGCACCGACAGGATTGACAAACTGAAGTTGTTATCATCGTTTGAAAGGGAAGCGATGCATCAGAGCGAGGGAAAAAAAAAAAAAGCTTCCAGGGGTTTCATGGTTTGCATAAGTAATAATACGTGATCCATAATTTAGCTTTTAACTGTGGCTCTGGGGCTGAATCTGTGGGATCAGAAGACACAATACCGTCTATTTATTTTGGAAATCTGACCCAGAGTGACTTGCCAGGCAGCGTCTACGGCCGCCATGTTGAGACATGGCATGCATGTTCCTGCATGTCTGCTGGTTCGGGGGTCATGGGGAAACCATGCATGCGTTCACGTATCCGTAGGCAGAGACGCTGCAACGGGGTCGGCATACAAGACAACTGCCCAGGGCCCCGAGCTGGAAGGGGCCCCAGGACAGTGGTGACATTGGTTCTTTTGTCAATGACAAAATGACTGAACTGCTTTAGACACTGCAACGACGATACGTTGGAAACCCCCCCACATAGGGCCCCTACTAGCTGTCACTGCCTCGTGTGTTAAGGGACCCCCGAGACACGGCTAATATCGATCCATATCAATGACACAACCTGAAACCTCCATAGACACTGCAACGACATGTTTGGAACCCCCCTAATGGGGCCCCGACTGCCCGTGGCTTTCGTGGCTTTCATCAGTACTTCAAACTCAAAATGAAGCGAGTGTATCCGTCAGGATACGCAAAAAGAAAAAAAAAAAGCAAGAAGATGAAAAGGAAAAAAAAGAGAACGGGAAAGTGTTAAATTCAAATGTGTATAATCTGACATTATTAAAAAAAAAAAAAAAAGTTACGATGCCACTTTGTCCCAGTCGAGTCTCACGAAGCACAACTGCACATGACATATTTACTGCGTTTTAGCCTAGCTTATTTAAACAGTAATTAACTGTAAGCTAACCAGTAACTGATTTGTATTTGGAAGAGGGCGATATCATATGTCTTCTTGAATTTTCTGCATGTCATGTGATATTTATTTTCTTGATTGTGTTTTTGTTAAACTTTGCACGTTTCAGTTGTGTTTGTTATGTTATATTGTATTTTAAGTTTTCTTACATCACTGTGCACCTCTGTTATTTAAAATCAAAGATATCTGGATTGAATGATCTTTTTGTTGTTTGTGGGCCGGTAGGGCCCCCCCCATGCCCACTCTTGCCTCGGGCGCCCAGGGTGACTAGCACCGCTCCTGTCCGTAGATACACTGCTGCAGGCTTTTGTTTCTGTCCGATTTAATATCCTTCCACGGGTAGATGTCAAAGAAAGAGACACGTGAAAATGTTGTCTCTGCTGACCTCTAGTGGCGTAGCGCTGATGTTTCCAGGGATTTTTTTTCTTTTTCTCCAGAATTGAAAGCCAAAGGTTGTGCAGTTATACACCTGTTTCTTTGTGTGTATGCCCAAAGCCACAATTAAAACTTATATCCGTCGTAAGACTCACTTGGACACGTTACCTGAAGTTACCTCCCTGCATTCATAAAGGCTGTTGCAGACAAATGTTGCAGCTTGTGAACGCTCTTCGCCCTTCGCTCTTCGCCCTTCGCTCATCGCTCTTCGCCCTTCGCCCTTCGCTCTTCACTCTTCGCCCTTCCCTCTTCGCCCTTCACTCTTTGCTTTTCGCCCTTCACCCTTCGCCCTTCGCTCTTCGCCCTTCGCCCTTCGCTCTTCGCCCTTCGCCCTTCGCTCTTCGCTCTTCGCCCTTCGCTCTTCGCCCTTCGCTCTTCGATCTTCGCCCTTCGCTCTTCGCCCTTCGCTCTTCACTCTTTGCTCTTTGCTCTTTGCTCTTCGCCCTTCGCTCGTCGCTCTTCGCCCTTCGCTCTTCGCCCTTCGCTCTTCGCTTCGCCTTCGCTCTTCGCCCTTCGCCTTCGCCCTTCGCTCTTCGCTCTTCGCCCTTCACTCTTCGCTCTTCGCCCTTCACCCTTCGCCCTTCGCTCTTCGCCCTTCACTCTTTGCTCTTCGCCCTTCACCCTTCGCTCTTCGCCCTTCGCCCTTCGCTCTTCGCCCTTCGCTCTTCGCCCTTCGCTCTTCGCTCTTCGCTCTTCGCCCTTCGCTCTTCACTCTTTGCTCTTCGCCCTTCGCTCTTCGCCCTTCGCCCTTCGCTCTTCGCCCTTCGCCCTTCGCCCTTCGTCGCTCTTCGCCCTTCGCTCTTCGCCCTTCGCTCTTCGCCCTTCGCTCGTCGCCCTTCGCCCTTCGCCCTTCGCCCTTCGCTCTTCGCCCTTCACTCTTTGCTCTTCGCCCTTCACCCTTCGCCCTTCGCTCTTCGCCCTTCGCCCTTCGCTCTTCGCTCTTCGCCCTTCGCTCTTCGCTCTTCGCCCTTCGCTCTTCGCCCTTCGCTCTTTGCTCTTTGCTCTTCGCCCTTCGCTCTTCGCCCTTCGCTCTTCGCCCTTCGCCTTCGCCTTCGCCCTTCGCTCTTCGCTCTTCGCCCTCTTCGCTCTTCGCCCTTCGCCCTTCGCTCTTCGCCCTTCGCTCTTCGCCCTTCGCTCTTCGCCTCTTCGCCCTTCGCTCTTCGCCCTTCACCCTTCGCCCTTCGCTCCTTGCCCTTCACCCTTCGCTCTTCGCTCTTCGCCCTTCGCTCTTTGCTCTTCGCCCTTCACCCTTCGCCCTTTGCTCTTCGCCCTTTGCTCTTTACTCTTTGCTCTTCGCCCTTCGCTCTTCGCCCTTCGCTCTTCGCCCTTCGCCCTTCGCTCTTCGCTCTTCGCCCTTCGCTCTTCGCCTTCGCCTTCGCTCTTCGCCCTTCGCCCTTCGCCCTTCGCCCTTCGCTCTTCGCCCTTCACTCTTTGCTCTTCGCCCTTCACCCTTCGCCCTTCGCTCTTCGCCCTTCGCCCTTCGCTCTTCGCTCTTCGCCCTTCGCCCTTCGCTCTTCGCCCTTCGCTCTTCGCCCTTCGCTCTTTCTTTCGCTCTTCGCTCTTCGCTTCGCCCTTCGCTCTTCGCCCTTTCCCTTCGCTCTTCGCTCTTCGCTCTTCGCCCTTCGCTCTTCGCCCTTCGCCCTTTCGCTCTTCGCCCTTTCGCTCTTCGCCTCTTCGCCCTTCGCCCTTCTTCGCCCTTCGCTCTTCGCCCTTCACCCTTCGCCCTTCGCCTTGCCCTTCACCCTTCGCTCTTCGCTCTTCGCCCTTCGCTCTTCGCCCTTCACCCTTCGCCCTTTGCTCTTCGCCCTTTGCTCTTTACTCTTTGCTCTTCGCCCTTCGCTATTCGCCCTTCGCTCTTCGCCCTTCGCCGTTCGCCCTTCGCTCTTCGCCCTTCGCTCTTCGCCCTTCGCCCTTCGCTCTTCGCTCTTCGCCCTTTGCTCTTCGCTCTTCGCCCTTCGCCCTTTGCTCTTCGCTCTTCACCCTTTGCTCTTCGCTCTTTGCTCTTCGCCCTTCACCCTTCGCCCTTCGCTCTTCGCCCTTCGCCCTTCGCCCTTTGCTCTTCGCTCTTCGCCCTTCGCCCTTCGCCCTTTGCTCTTCGCTCTTCGCCCTTTGCTCTTCGCTCTTTCGCTCTTCGCCCTTCACCCTTCGCTCTTCGCCCTTCGCCCTTCGCCCTTCGCCCTTCGCTCTTCGCCCTTCACTCTTCACCCTTCACCCTTCGCTCTTCGCCCTTCGCTCTTCGCCCTTCGCTCTTCGCTCTTCGCCCTTTGCCCTTTGCTCTTCGCCCTTTGCCCTTCGCTCTTCGCCCTTCGCTCTTCGCCCTTCGCTCTTCGCTCTTCGCCCTTCGCTCTTCGCCCTTCGCCCTTCGCTCTTCGCCCTTCGCTCTTCGCTCTTCGCCCTTCGCCCTTTGCTCTTCGCCCTTTGCCCTTTGCTCTTCGCCCTTTGCTCTTCGCCCTTTGCCCTTCGCTCTTCGCCCTTCGCCCTTTGCTCTTCGCTCTTCGCCCTTCCCCCTTTGCTCTTCACTCTTTGCTCTTCGCCCTTTGCTCTTCGCTCTTCGCCCTTCGCTTTTCGCCCTTCGCCCTTCGCCCTTCGCTCTTCGCCCTTCGCCCTTCGCTCTTCGCCTTTGCTCTTCGCCCTTCGCTCTTCGCCCTTCGCCCTTTGCTCTTCGCCCTTCGCCCTTCGCTCTTCGCCCTTCTTCGCCCTTCGCTCTTCGCCCTTCGCTCTTCGCCCTTCGCTCTTCGCTCTTCGCGCTTCGCTCTTCGCTCTTCGCCCTTCGCTCTTCGCTCTTCGCCCTTCGCCCTTCGCCCTTCGCTCTTCGCTCTTCGCCCTTCGCTCTTCGATCTTCGCCATTCGCTCTTCGCCCTTCGCCGTTCGCCCTTTGCTCTTCGCCCGTCGCTCTTCGCTCTTTGCCCTTCGCCCTTCGCCCTTCGCTCTTCGCTCTTCGCCCTTCGCTCTTCGCCCTTCACCCTTCGCCCTTCGCCCTTTGCTCTTCACTCTTTGCTCTTCGCTCTTCGCCCTTCGCCCTTCGCCTTTCGCCCTTCACTCTTCGCCCTTCGCCCTTCGCTCTTCGCCCTTCGCTCTTCGCTCTTTGCTCTTTGCTCTTCACTCTTTGCTCTTCGCTCTTCGCTCTTGGCCCTTCGCCTTTCGCTCTTCGCCCTTCGCCCTTCGCTCTTCGCCCTTCGCTCTTCGCTCTTCATTCTTCGCTCTTCGCTGTGCCAACAGCCTCTTTCCAAGTGGTCTCCGGTAGTTACCAAACAGGTTCATAGCCGCTGTTTTCAGCCGTAAAGGTGTCAGCAGGTGATGCTGAAAAACCCATCAGTGTTCATTGATGGACACGTAAACGCCGTTGGCTTCCCTTTGACTCAAGTCAAGTGGCTTTTTTTTTTCTTTAAACTAATGTTTCTGTCATAAACATCCCTATGCACTGGAAATGATGCTTTCCTCTGAATGTTCGACTAAAATAAGAAAATAAATATATATAAAATATATATTATCTATATAATTACATCACAACAGCTACCAGAATGTATTTCTACACATAATGGATAAGCAAAACATATCAAAATATTACCTAAAATATGTGTTTGATTTTCTAAAATGTTTGAGACCAAATTTGACCCTAGTTGAAGTTAAATAAATTTCATCTTGACCTACTGGCTCAGCTCAGATGTGACTCAGCTGCAGCAGTCACTGGTCCTTCCATCAAGCCCAGCAGAGCTTGAGCTGGAAGGGCCCCAGGACAGCGGTGACATTGGTCCTTTTGTCAATGACAAAGTGACTGAACTGCTTTTGACACTGCAACGACGATATGTTGAAAACCCCCTCACATAGGGTCCCCACTAGCTGTTGCTGCCTCGTGTCTTAAGGGACCCCCGAGACACAGCTAATATCGATCCATATCAATGACACAACCTGAAACCTCCATAGACACTGCAGTGACATGTTTAAACCCCCCCTAATGGGGCCCCGACTGCCCGCAGCCAGCTTTCTGCGGTGCTTCAAACTCAAAATGAAGCTAGCATATATATTAGCATACGCTAAAAGAAAAAAAAAGCAAGAAGATGAAGAAAAAAGAAAACAGGAAAGTGCTAAATTCAAACGTGTATAATCTGACATTATTAAAAAAAAGTTATGATGTCATTTTGTCCCCGTCTGTAGTCTCACGAAGCACAACTGCACATGACATGTTTACTGCGCTGTAGCCTAGCTTATTTAAACAGTACTTAACAGTAAGCTAACCAGTAACTGATTTGTATTTGGAAGAGGGTGATATCATATGTCTTCTTGAATTTGTGAGATTGTGTTTTTGTCAAACTTTGCATGTTTCAGTTGTTTGTTATGTTATATTATATTTTAAGGTTTCTTACATCACTGTGCACCTCTGTTATTTAAAATAAAAGATTTCTGGATTGAATGATCGTCTTGGTGTTTTTGGGCCGGTAGGGCCCCCATGCCCACTCTTGCCCAGGGCCCCCAAGGTGACTAGAACCGCCCCTGGGGGCCAGAATAGCACCGATTTTTCAAGCTTTAGTAAAACAAAGAACTCTTTCTAAAAACAGTCTCTAAACCAGTGTTGGACTGGGTTTGATGGTTGTTTAACGGCCCGTTTGTCGCTCTGGCTCTTGTTTTCTTGCTATTGTTTCACGTTTTCATTCGTTCTTTCCCAGCTCCCCGCTGTGACGAGTGAATACAGATGTGTCCGTGCTCGCTGCAGCGTGTGCAGGAGAGGATGAGCCTCTTAAGGTTATTTTTGTCTGCGTTTTGTTAAGAGTTGTTGCTTTAAATCGCCTTCATTTATAAGGTTATCCTGCGCCGCTCTTCATCCTGCTTCTCTTCCACGTGTCCTCCCCTGGCAGCTGTTTGATGTCACGACCCAACTTCCAATTATCTACCAGAAGCATACCTGCACGTACATGCACGCGCACACGCACACTCACAAGGACGTGGCAGGATAATTGGGGAATGTAGGAGCAAGGATGAAAAATGAAATGGAGACAGAAAGAGAGATTGGTAGAGGATAATCAGGTCAATGTGTGTGCACGTGAGCGTGTTTGTGTGGACAGAAGTATCTGGTCACACTGGACTGAAAAAAAAAAACATAAACAAACATTTGAATATATGACTTAAGCCACAATTACAGGAAACTTAATGTTTTCTTTCAGAAAATTGACTCAAAGTGTTTTTTTTCCCAGTTTTCTGTCTGCAGGTTCTTTCACTCTTATATCATTATTTATTCAGGTGATTCTGTTGATTTGTCTGGAGTTATTGGTTGCACTACAAAGACTCTACTGAGTCTAAAGTGAGGATTTACTGGGTTATAAAAGCTAGTTTTATTTTTAACCTGCTTCAGAGCAGCTTATGTTCCGCTTAAACTGGTGAAGTTTCACATTCAGTTTTCTCTCAAGCCCTTTGCTGTTTTTCTTTTTGCTGATATCTCAGATCCAGTCCTGCTGAAACAGCACCAAATTATATTCAGGCAGAAAACTGCCGTCTTCAAAGTCAGTCGGCGCTTTCACACGCTGGTCTGAATTCAGTCGTAACGCCGTGCTGATTCATCCTGTTCAAGACGTCTGGTCCTGCAGGTGCTTGAAGCTGAACGTTTTGACCAGAAATCCACGGTGGAAGAACAAATGATGATGTAACTTCTCAGCTGAGGAAAAGATGTAAAACCTCAGACTCACTGGGGCGAAGACATGAAGTTAAGTAGTCGCTATGTCGGGAAATTTGTTCACTCATTTACTAGCCGCTTGGATCCATTCATGGTCGGGGGGGGGGGGGGGGGCTCTACCAGGATGGAGAGGGTGCCTCTGATCTGAATGAAAAGAGGCTCCATAGCGGTTAGCGGCTAGCGCAACCTGCTCTTAAAGGCAATGGCTGCTGACGCACTGATTGGTTTAACAGGTGGAACAACCTAACCACTCCCATGGATAATGTAGCGGTTAGCGCTTGTAAGATAGCGGGTTTAGGTAGGTGGAAGATTGCGTTCTTTGCGAGGGAACGCCCCTCCCGCTACCCGCTGTCCCTTAATAGCGGCTTTAGGAGGTTAGCAGAAGATCGGCCCTTTGTGTCATCTCTCATCCGAAGAGCTTCCTCGGTTCGGTTAGCGTTGGGAGTCGTACGCGCTGAAAGTCACGTGAAACCATTCGGTCAAGGCCGGGCACAGCTGCACGCCGGGATGTTTCCTGGCTCACCAACAAAAGTCAGAAGCTCATCTTCATTCCTACAGAAAAGAAAAAACAAACTTTTATCACTGCATCCTGATACTTTCTGAGAGCATTTAGCTGTAAAATAATAACAATAATAACTATAAAAGCACTCGGAGAGCGCAGACCTCCGCCAAGCACAACAGTTCTCCCTTATAGAGATTTACAGATTGCGATAAAATCCACCTTCTGGATCAGATATGGATCAGCCTCTGAAATTTGATAGAGGTTTCCATTGTCAATACCTGAGTCAAATTTCATGAGTTGTGGGCAATAATTAACGGAGATATTGAGAAACAAAATTTCCGGCCCTATTGACCGCAATGTTATCGAAAATTTGAAAGTGATCCAGAATCCAGGATTTCTTCTGGATCACAGCCAAAATAAAATCAGTTCTTCCTTTTCACATTTCTGACAACTCCTGAAAATTTCATCAAAATCCATCTATAACTTTTTGAGTTATCTTGAACACAGACAGACAGATAAACGCTAGCAAAAACATAACCTCCTTGATGGAGGTAATAACTCAGATGGAAGAAAGTACGTTTCCTCCTTTAAAAAAAAAAAAAAAAGGTTTTAGTCACTTCAAGTCAAACCACCTTGAAATGAATCAGAAAAATCATGATGACATTCTTCTAGATATCTCAGTTTGGTTCATGGCATCAGTTTGTAGATAAAGTGCCTTTGTTCGCTTGTGTTTTACCGCTAGTTTAACTTGCTGACGACAATTATCGTGTCAATCTACTGGAGATTCACAGGCTAACCACAAAAAAAAAAAAGCAGGCGTAGCAATGGCAGAGAAATCCTCCAGGTTTATAAACCGCTAACGTAACCAGACTGCTGGGACGCTCTGCGTCGCCCTCTGGTGGTGATGTGTTGCACCCAGCTGTTCAGTTTTAGCAGCGTCTGTTATCACGGTTTAAGTCAGCGGCGGAGGGGGCGTGTCATGTGGTTACAGAGGGATTATTGTGGCAGAATTTAAAAAGAAAATCATCAGACTACAAAGAACAAAGGCTTAAACTGATTTTATCCTCAGAGATGATGATAAAGACATTTTTCTCTTCTTTCTTTCATCATCGGCGGTCTCCAGACTCTCCCTCCTCTGCTTGGTTGTTTTTCTCTCCTCACGCTGAACTTTCATATCATCCTCCCAACTTTCTTTGACCTCCTTCATCCTTTCCTCTTCTTTTTCCTCCTTCTGTTTCAACTTCATCTGCAGATTTTCTTTCTCCTCGTCGTCTCTCATCTCCTTACGTCACACCCTCTTCCCTCTAACCTTTTAACGTTTTGATTCCCAACAGTCTCTCTTCTTATCTTCTTTCATTTCATCATCTCTCCCTCCTTTTTCATCGCACTCTTCTCCTCAACTTTTATGAAAAACAAAGCCTCTAGTTTTCTCAGTCAAATTGACTCTTTATTTTCTTTAATATCTATTCTCCATTTTTCTCCATTTTTCTCCATTTTCCTCCGTTTCCTCGCCTCTGTCGTTCCAGGATGTTTCCTTTTATTTCACCTTCATTTACATTTCCTCACAACTGCAGCATCACAGTTTGAAAATGTTTGCTGTAGCGGGAAAGCTGCTGCTCTGAACAATTAATGAAATTAAATTGAAATGAATTAATATGGTTGAAACGAGAAATTTACATACACTGTAAAAAGACTTAAAAAAAAAAAACTTTTTAAAAATTTTCCTCACTGTCTAATATCAGACTAAAGTTTCCTGTTTTAGGTCAGTTAGTATTACAGAAATTATTTCTATTTACTAGAATAATGAGAGATCATTTTTATTACTGTCTTAGTCATTAGTTCACGTACACAAAGATGACTTTTATTTTAAAAGATCTGGGAAAGACCAGATGATGATGTCATGGCTTTGGAGGCCTCTGATAGGTTAATCAACATCACACCTCAAACTCATCGCTTCCTTGTGTGACATCATGAGAAAAACAAAAAGATATCAGCCAAGATATCAGGACGTGAACTGTGGACCTCCACCAGTCTGGTTTATCCTGGTTCTGTTTCCAGATGTCTGAAGGAGCCACGTTCATCTGCTCCAACAGTTCTCCACCAGTAGAACCACCATGGGGACGTCCACCATCATAGTCCTCAGGAAGGAGACGGTTCTGAGTCCCAGAGACGGACCTGGATCAACCCCAGAACTGAACCTGAACAGCTGGTGAAGCTGGTCAGAGAGGGTCGTCATCCACAGAGAAACCAGTCCTGGACCAACATGGACTGAAGGACCACTCAGCCAGGAAGAAGACATTACTCCAGAAGAGACAGGACAGAGACACATTACAGTTTGGAGATGCTCACAGGGACAAAGAGCTTCATTTCTGGAGACATGTCCTGGTCTGATGGAACTAAAACTGAACTGTTTGGACATGATGACCATCGTTACATCTGGAGGAGAAAGACCTGAGAACACCATCCAGCTGTGGAGCACGGGGGTGGCAGCATCATGATGTGGGGGTGTTCAGCTGCAGGAGGTACTGGTGGCCAATGACTCTAAACTCTGGACGACTTACTGACACAGAAGCTTCAGGACGACAATCACAACGCCGTGATGTCATGCCTGTAGAAAGGTTGTGGGCGGAGCTGAGCAAGATGGCAAACAAACCGCCGGAAGAATAAAAGGAAACCTTAAATATTTGACTCAAGTCTGACAGTTTAAAGGCAACGATACCAAATACTGAGATGTTTCTAAACTTCTGACTTTGATGACTGCCATTAAAATATATACATTTATATAATATACTCCTCAGTATTGTGGCATTTAGCAAACAGACATAATTTTGATTTGATTTGTCTGATTTAACATGAGACAGTCAGAAAAAAAACTGTTATATACCAACTTCTGGTTTCAGCTATTTAAGCAGCTTTGCACGCCTCCTCTCAGCTGTTCAGGCATCTTGTCAGGTTCGTTCTCGTCTCTTGTCTCAGTGGGACCGTGATTGAATTTTTTCCCGACTAAGGAAAACTGGCTGTGCATCTGGGGTCGAATCGTTATCTTGCACAGTTAACCTTGAGCCAGTCAGGCACCTCTTCTGTTGACTTGAATAATCTGAGGTTTCTAAAAGGTAGTAAAAATCACTGTATATATTTCTAAAGGTCTATGAACAAAGGGCTTTTTTTGCAGCAACACAACTGATGCGTCTCTGCAGGGACAGCTGAAGTCAGAGGTGAAGATGGATGGACTTGCTCCTTTGGAGACCAGAGGAATGTGTACGTATGCATGTATGTCAGAATATTCATGGTACAGTTACACGTTCATGCATGAATCAAGATATGGACTCTAACCCTTACCCCTAACCCTCTAACCATCTAACCCTAACCCTAACCCTCTAACTCTAACCCTATAACCCTAACCCTCTAACCCTAACCCTCTAACCCTAAACCTCTAACCCTAACCCTCTAACCCTAACCCTAACCCTCTAACCCTAACCCCTAACCCTAACCCTCTAACCCTAACCCTCTAACCCTCTAACCCTAACCCTCTAACCCTCTAACCCTAACCCTCTAACCCTAACCCAGAACCCCCTAACGGTAACCCTAACCCTCTAACCCTAACCCTAACCCTAACCTTCTAACCCTAACCCTCTAACCCTAACCCTCTAACCCTACCCTCTAACCCTAACCCTAACCTTCTAACCCTAACCCTCTAACCCTCTTACACTAACCCTAACCCTCTAACCCTAACCCTCTAACCCTAACCCCTAACCCTCTAACCCTAACCTCTAACCCTAACCCTCTAACCTAACCCTCTAACCCTAACCTCTAACCCCTAACCCTCTAACCCCTAACCCCTAACCCCTAACCCTCTAACCCTAACCCTCTAACCCTCTAACCCTAACCCTAACCCTCTAACCCTAAGCCTCTAACCCTAACCCTAACCCGAACCTAACCCTAACCCTCTAACCGAACCCTAACCCTAACCCTCTAACCCCTAACCCTAACTCTAACCCTCTAACCCTCTAACCCTAACCCTTTAACCCTAACCATCTTACCCTAACCCTCTAACCCTAACCCTAACCCTCTAACTCTAACCCTCTAACCCTAACCCTCTAACCCTAACCCTCTAACCCTAACCCTATAACCCTAACCCTAACCCTAACCCTAACCCTCTAACCCTAACCCTAACCCTAACCCTCTAACCCTAACCCTCTAACCCTAACCCTAACCCTAACCCTCTAACCCTAACCCTCTAACCTAACCCTAACCCTAACCCTCTAACCCTAACCCTCTAAACTAACCCTTAACCCTTTAACCCTCTAACCCTCTAACCCTAACCCTCAGCAAACAGACTACTAGCATATTTAACCTGTTGTCCATAACCAGTCTAGTTATTATCTTCTGAACTGCACTGCAAACAAAAATGTTTCTCTTGTTGGTCCCCATGTTGCTTTCGTATTTGCCTCCAGTGAATAAACCATCCAAAGGCTCGTAGTAAACAGAGGCACAACTCCAGAGAAAATATTCCTCTTTTCCTCAAATGTAGCGCCCTGCAACACGAGCTCGTACCTCTTTCCATCGAAGCGGTACCGATGCCGGTTTCATGGCACCTGAAAAGACGCCGCGTCAAGAGAAATAACGTGCTTCTTAAATACCAAAGCGAGTCTTTTTAAAGCTCTCAAGGTTATTATCGTTTACGAAAACGAACGAAATAACGAAAACTAGAATTGAAAAAACATTTTCTGTAAACTGAAATAAAATAAAAACGAGAGTTTTTAAAAAAAATCGATAACTAACTGAAACTGTTTTATGTGTTTATAAAATGAACTAAAATTAATAATAATAATATAATATATGATATAATAATATCAAGAACGTCCTTCATTTTCGTATTTGTAATTTTTTTCTCATAAACGTTTAAAATCTATTAACTTCGCTCCGCCGTACAACAACAACTGCAAAAAAAAAAACTAAAGTGATCAGCAGTGATGGCTGTGGCAAAAGTTGTTAGAAAGCGTCTCAGTCCTATTTGGGATTTCTTTGACTATGACTGTTAACGATAAAAATAAGTGTCTTGTTGTAGAAGCAGGTGATACAATGTGTGAAATACTTCTGAAGGAGAAAAAAACCCACGAATCTGAAAGTCCATTTGAAAAGCTCACACAAGAAGGCTAACTAAGACTAGCTGGATAAGCTAGCCTAAGCTAGCCCCCTGGAAAGAAGGCTAACCAAGACTAGCTGGATAAGCTAGCCTAAGCTAGCCCCCTGGAAAGAAGGCTAACCAAGACTAGCTGGATAAGCTAGCCTAAGCTAGTCCCCTGGAAAGAAGGCTAACCAAGACTAGCTGGATAAGCTAGCCTAAGCTAGTCCCCTGGAAAGAAGGCTAACCAAGACTAGCTGGATAAGCGAGCCTAAGCTAGCCCCCTGGAAAGAAAGCTAACCAAGACTAGCTGGATAAGCTAGCCTAAGCTAGTCCCCTGGAAAGAAGGCTAACCAAGACTAGCTGGATAAGCGAGCCTAAGCTAGCCCCCTGGAAAGAAGGCTAACCAAGACTAGCTGGATAAGCTAGCTTAAGCTAGTCCCCTGGAAAGAAGGCTAACCAAGACTAGCTGGATAAGCTAGCCCCCTGGAAAGAAGGCTAACCAAGACTACCTGGATAAGCTAGCCTAAGCTAGCCCCCTGGAAAGAAGGCTAACCAAGACTAGCTGGATAAGCTAGCCTAAGCTAGCCCCCTGGAAAGAAGGCTAACCAAGACTAGCTGGATAAGCTAGCCTAAGCTAGCCCCCTGGAAAGAAGGCTAACCAAGACTAGCTGGATAAGCTAGCCTAAGCTAGCCCCCTGGAAAGAAGGCTAACCAAGACTAGCTGGATAGCTAGCCTAGCCCCCTGGAAAGAAGGCTAACCAAGACTAGCTGGATAAGCTAGCCTAAGCTAGCCCCCTGGAAAGAAGGCTAACCAAGACTAGCTGGATAAGCTAGCCTAAGCTAGCCCCCTGGAAAGAGAAGCTAACCAAGACTAGCTGGATAAGCTAGCCTAAGCTAGCCCCCTGGAAAGAAAGCTAACCAAGACTAGCTGGATAAGCTAGCCCCCTGGAAAGAAGGCTAACCAAGACTAGCTGGATAAGCTAGCCTAAGCTAGCCCCCTGGAAAGAAGGCTAACCAAGACTAGCTGGATAAGCTAGCCTAAGCTAGCCCCCTGGAAAGAAGGCTAACCAAGACTAGCTGATAAGAGCCTAAGCTAGCCCCCTGGAAAGAAGGCTAACCAAGACTAGCTGGATAAGCTAGCCTAAGCTAGCCCCCTGGAAAGAAGGCTAACCAAGACTAGCTGGATAAGCTAGCCTAAGCTAGCCCCCTGGAAAGAAGGCTAACCAAGACTAGCTGGATAAGCTAGCCTAAGCTAGCCCCTGGAAAGAAAGCTAACCAAGACTAGCTGGCTAGCCTAAGCTAGCCCCCTGGAAAGAAGGCTAACCAAGACTAGCTGGATAAGCTAGCCTAAGCTAGCCCCCTGGAAAGAAGGCTAACCAAGACTAGCTAACCAAGACTAGCTGGATAAGCTAGCCTAAGCTAGCCCCCTGGAAAAGAAGGCTAACCAAGACTAGCTGGATAAGCTAGCCTAAGCTAGCCCCCTGGAAAGAAGGCTAACCAAACTAGCTGGATAAGCTAGCCTAAGCTAGCCCCCTGGAAAGAAGGCTAACCAAGACTATCTGGATAAGCTAGCCTAAGCTAGCCCCCTGGAAAGAAAGCTAACCAAGACTAGCTGGATAAGCTAGCCTAAGCTAGCCCCCTGGAAAGAAGGCTAACCAAGACTAGCTGGATAAGCTAGCCTAAGCTAGCCCCCTGGAAAGAAGGCTAACCAAGACTAGCTGATAAGCTAGCCTAAGCTAGCCCCCTGGAAAGAAGGCTAACCAAGACTAGCTGGATAAGCTAGCCTAAGCTAGCCCCCTGGAAAGAAGGCTAACCAAGACTAGCTGGATAAGCTAGCCTAAGCTAGCCCCCTGGAAAGAAGGCTAACCAAGACTAGCTGGATAAGCTAGCCTAAGCTAGCCCCCTGGAAAGAAGGCTAACCAAGACTAGCTGGATAAGCTAGCCTAAGCTAGCCCCCTGGAAAGAAGGCTAACCAAGACTAGCTGGATAAGCTAGCCTAGGCTAGCCCCCTGGAAAGAAGGCTAACCAAGACTAGCTGGATAAGCTAGCCTAAGCTAGCCCCCTGGAAAGAAGGCTAACCAAGACTAGCTGGATAAGCTAGCCTAAGCTAGCCCCCTGGAAAGAAAGCTAACCAAGACTAGCTGGATAAGCTAGCCCCCTGGAAAGAAGGCTAACCAAGACTAGCTGGATAAGCTAGCCTAAGCTAGCCCCCTGGAAAGAAGGCTAACCAAGACTAGCTGGATAAGCTAGCCTAAGCTAGCCCCCTGGAAGAAGGCTAACCAAGACTAGCTGGATAAGCTAGCCTAAGATAGCCCCCTGGAAAGAAGGCTAACCAAGACTAGCTGGATAAGCTAGCCTAAGCTAGCCCCCTGGAAAGAAGGCTAACCAAGACTAGCTGGATAAGCTAGCCTAAGCTAGCCCCCTGGAAAGAAGGCTAACCAAGACTATCTGGATAAGCTAGCCTAAGCTAGCCCCCTGGAAAGAAAGCTAACCAAGACTAGCTGGATAAGCTAGCCCCCTGGAAAGAAGGCTAACCAAGACTAGCTGGATAAGCTAGCCTAAGCTAGCCCCCTGGAAAGAAGGCTAACCAAGACTAGCTGGATAAGCTAGCCTAAGCTAGCCCCCTGGAAAGAAGGCTAACCAAGACTAGCTAGATAAGCTAGCCTAAGCTAGCCCCCTGAAAGAAAAGCTAGAAGCCCCTGGAAAGAAGGCTAACCAAGACTAGCTGGATAAGCTAGCCTAAGCTAGCCCCCTGGAAAGAAGGCTAACCAAGACTAGCTGGATAAGCTAGCCTAAGCTAGCCCCCTGGAAAGAAGGCTAACCAAGACTAGCTGGCTAGCCTAAGCTAGCCCCCTGGAAAGAAGGCTAACCAAGACTAGCTGGATAAGCTAGCCTAAGCTAGCCCCCTGGAAAGAAGGCTAACCAAGACTAGCTGGATAAGCTAGCCTAAGCTAGCCCCCTGGAAAGAAGGCTAACCAAGACTAGCTGGATAAGCTAGCCTAAGCTAGCCCCCTGGAAGAAGCTAGAGCTAGCTAGCCCCCTGGAAAGAAGGCTACCAAGACTAGCTGGATAAGCTAGCCTAAGCTAGCCCCCTGGAAAGAAGGCTAACCAAGACTAGCTGGATAAGCTAGCCTAAGCTAGCCCCCTGGAAAGAAGGCTAACCAAGACTAGCTGGATAAGCTAGCCTAAGCTAGCCCCCTGGAAAGAAGGCTAACCAAGACTAGCTGGATAAGCTAGCCTAAGCTAGCCCCTGGAAAGAAGCTAACCAAGACTAGCTGGATAAGCTAGCCTAAGCTAGCCCCTGGAAAGAAGGCTAACCAAGACTAGCTGGATAAGCTAGCCTAAGCTAGCCCCCTGGAAAGAAGGCTAACCAAGACTAGCTGGATAAGCTAGCCTAAGCTAGCCCCCTGGAAAGAAGGCTAACCAAGACTAGCTGGATAAGCTAGCCTAAGCTAGCCCCCTGGAAAGAAGGCTAACCAAGACTAGCTGGATAATAGCCTAGCTAGCTAGCCCCCTGGAAAGAAGGCTACCAAGACTAGCTGGATAAGCTAGCCTAAGCTAGCCCCTGGAAAGAAGGCTAACCAGACTAGCTGGATAAGCTAGCCCCCTGGAAAGAGGCTAACCAAGACTAGCTGGATAAGCTAGCCTAAGCTAGCCCCCTGGAAAGAAGGCTAACCAAGACTAGCTGGATAAGCTAGCCTAAGCTAGCCCCCTGGAAAGAAGGCTAACCAAGACTAGCTGGATAAGCTAGCCTAAGCTAGCCCCCTGGAAAGAAGGCTAACCAAGACTAGCTGGATAAGCTAGCCTAAGCTAGCCCCCTGGAAAGAAGGCTAACCAAGACTAGCTGGATAAGCTAGCCCCCTGGAAAGAAGGCTAACCAAGACTAGCTGGATAAGCTAGCCTAAGCTAGCCCCCTGGAAAGAAGGCTAACCAAGACTAGCTGGATAAGCTAGCCTAAGCTAGCCCCCTGGAAAGAAGGCTAACCAAGACTAGCTAGATAAGCTAGCCTAAGATAGCCCCCTGGAAAGAAAGCTAACCAAGACTAGCTGGATAAGCTAGCCCCCTGGAAAGAAGGCTAACCAAGACTAGCTGGATAAGCTAGCCTAAGCTAGCCCCCTGGAAAGAAGGCTAACCAAGACTAGCTGGATAAGCTAGCCTAAGCTAGCCCCCTGGAAAGAAAGCTAACCAAGACTAGCTGGATAAGCTAGCCCCTGGAAAGAAGGCTAACCAAGACTAGCTGGATAAGCTAGCCTAAGCTAGCCCCCTGGAAAGAAGGCTAACCAAGACTAGCTGGATAAGCTAGCCTAAGCTAGCCCCCTGGAAAGAAGGCTAACCAAGACTAGCTAGATAAGCTAGCCTAAGCTAGCCCCCTGGAAAGAAGGCTAACCAAGACTAGCTGGATAAGCTAGCCCCCTGGAAAGAAGGCTAACCAAGACTAGCTGGATAAGCTAGCCTAAGCTAGCCCCCTGGAAAGAAGGCTAACCAAGACTAGCTGGATAAGCTAGCCTAAGCTAGCCCCCTGGAAAGAAGGCTAACCAAGACTAGCTGGATAAGCTAGCCCCCTGGAAAGAAGGCTAACCAAGACTAGCTGGATAAGCTAGCCTAAGCTAGCCCCCTGGAAAGAAGGCTAACCAAGACTAGCTGGATAAGCTAGCCTAAGCTAGCCCCCTGGAAAGAAGGCTAACCAAGACTAGCTGGATAAGCTAGCCTAAGCTAGCCCCCTGGAAAGAAGGCTAACCAAGACTATCTGGATAAGCTAGCCTAAGCTAGCCCCCTGGAAAGAAAGCTAACCAGACTAGCTGGATAGCTAGCCCCTAGAAAGAAGGCTAACCAAGACTAACCTGGATAAGCTAGCCCCTGGAAAGAAGGCTAACCAAGACTAGCTGGATAAGCTAGCCTAAGCTAGCCCCCTGGAAAGAAGGCTAACCAAGACTAGCTGGATAAGCTAGCCTAAGCTAGCCCCTGGAAAGAAGGCTAACCAAGACTACCTGGATAAGCTAGCCTAAGCTAGCCCCCTGGAAAGAAGGCTAACCAAGACTAGCTGGATAAGCTAGCCTAAGCTAGACCCCTGGAAAGAAGGCTAACCAAGACTAGCTAGATAAGCTAGCCTAAGCTAGCTCCCTGGAAAGAGAAGCTACAGCTGCAGGCCAGTCAGCGTTGGGAAGGAACGGGAGAAAACAGCAACTATAATGGACTGTTTCCATGGAGACCAGATAGCTGCTGGTCAGTAAATACGCAGGAACACCACAAGAGGGAAGACGCATTGATAAATATGTTTATTGAGACCAGAATGTAAACACGACTATGTGATTCGATAGCCTTCAAAAAGTTCAGTGCTTCACTCCAACCAAAATTACAACCCTAATTTACAAAATAAAATTAAAACTAACACTGAAACTAATAAAAACTAAACTAAAACTAAGTATTTCAAAACAAAAACGAATAAAAACTAACTAAACTGCTCTAAAAACAAATTAAAACTAACTGAATTTGAAAAACTAAATAAAAACTGAAACTATTATAACCCTGCCATCCAGGTATTCTTGGATGAGATCGATCCCAACAGTTTTCTAAAAAGTCGTTAAAAAGTCAAAGCTTGTTCCCAACGGGACGTTTGATGAAATGATGCAGATGAAGTGTCATCACAGGGAGGAGGATTACATCACTTTCACAGTGGCAGTAAACATTTCCAGACTCCCTCTCGGTAAACACTGATATATGTATGAAAAATAAAAAAGGAAGACTTGAGAGAGAAGTTAAACCCGGGAGAACTAAGCCTAGTGGCTGCTAAAGTTTTCTCTTTTAAATATTTCCATATCTCCCCTCGCTTGCACATTTTTACTTCTTCCCCCCCCCCCATCTTTTAATGTTGAAACCCTCGTTCAGCGGTCCCTCCCTCTCTCTTTTCTCTCTCCAAGGTCTTTCCACTGTCCTCCCTTTCTTCTACTTCCTTTGCCGCTGCTCTAACCCCCCCCCCCCCCCGCGGCTAGCAGTGATAGCAGTGTGTGTTTGTGCTGTGTTACCGCGTCTGGATCCTGTAGATAGCTTATCTGAGGACGGCTTAAACCCGGGAGCAGGGACTGCACACACACACACACACAGAAGCTGTGGACACGTATGAAGCCGCTGGAGATGAACACACACACCTACATCCCACAGGAAGCAGCGTTCCTTCACTCCAGTATAATCGTCTTTATTCGCACTTCTGCAGGGCCAAACAGAACAAGTCAGGGTTTTAAAAACACAAGCTCCGGTCCCAACACCTGACGCCGTCTATACAGACGCGTGAAAAATAAAGTACGGCCTTTCTTTTTCTTTTTCTTAAGCACGTGTCATGATAAGTAGGGATGGGAATTGATAAGATTTTTCCGATTCCATTATCGATACTGTTAAACAATTCGATTCTTTATCGATTCTAATTTGGGCAAAAAGGAGAACTAACAGTTTTATTAGCATCAATTTTTTTACTTAGAATTCACGAGCTTACAAACTCAACAGCGAGGTCAAAAGAGGCCCAAAGCCTGGATAACGTGTTAACTGTTGTAATATGTAACTGTGCAAATACACAAGAATGTGGAACATTTTACTAACTGATTTTTCCTAATAGAAATGAAAAAATTATTTTTTAAAAGGATATATGAGCTCACTAAGCACTCAAAAAAAATAATAAAGAAAGATAAATACTATTAAATACAACGGAACAGTGCATAGTACAAATCTGCAAATACTATGAAGAATTAACAATTCTTTAGCAGTAAAATAATCATGTCTTCCAGCCTCTGAACCAGCCAGACTCTCTCTCTCTCGTCACGGTCATCTTCTAAATGTAATGCAGAAGGCATTCGTTTAATAGCATAGCGTTAATGTTATAGCGTGTTTTACAAAGAAGCACATAGGCAGCGGGATAGCTACTAACCAGAGTTACCAGAGGTGATCTTAGCTTGGCTACTGCTGCTGGGTTGAAATCCATCAGTCCAAAGCGTCAAAAACACGACACTTGTTAGCATGTTGTGTGTTCAAATGTTTCTGCGTGTTAGCCGTGTTCCCTCCCGATGCTGTTATCTCCACTTTACAATGACTGCTAGTTGCCTTGTTGACATCTTTCTTTGGTGAAGTGAAGCCAACCTTTGGAGCGTTTGAACCTGGTGGCGCCATTGTTGTTTACAACTCCAATGTGCGTGCTAAACCGACGTAACTTAATCACGTAAATGCTTTCTGGAATTGACTGTGCGTAACTTGCGTAAATTACGTGAGATTTGTGCTGGTTGGAATCGATAAGAGAATCGCTGGATAAACTGCCAAACGATTCCATGGAACTGAAACACACGGAACCGGTTCTCTACAGGAACCGGTTCTCGATTCCCAACCCTAATGATAAGTAATAATAATAATAATAATAATAATAATAATTCGGTTTCTGGTTTCATATCAGGGGTTCAGAGTTGGTTCTGTCAGCCCTGAGTACGTCGACTCCAAGTTACCACGACGATACATCACATGCATCAGTGGAGCTCCCTTACCATGATTCACCATGGCAACGGCAGGTAAACAGAAGAGATCCTCCTGCTCGTTTGATTCAGACTTTCACTGCAATAACACGGTAAACTTCAGTAGACTTACTGCAGTAAAGGCAGGTGGCTGCATCTGCGACAGAGAGACCGCCGCCGCTGGAGAAACTGCAGAGCACCTGAATGAGAAATTCACATATTAAGTGGCTGTTATTATATTATGGGATGGCTGTGAGTGGTGGAACGGAGGTGTATCATCATGCAGGGGAACAACAATGTTAAAGCAGCTGAAGGTGAAGTATAAAAGCCTAATTCATGCAGGTAACGAGCTCAGTTGTACTGACTTTAATAACATTTTGCCCTTGCGAAGAAAAAAAATCATTCAAGGAGCTTTGATGGAAATATGGGTGCGATCAATACGTCCAATCACACCGGGAAACCCTGCAGGGATGGAGGCAGGATGCTGTTAAAAAGTCCTCCTGAATTATTAACGATATCAACCCTCTGAATCATGCAGGATGTCCAAGCTCCTGCAAAGTTCTTCCCTGATGACGCTCACATTTGTGGCCTGGATGAAGCTCCTGAGGAAAATAAATAAATAGATAAAGACGCTAACGAGCCGCCTCCCTCGTTGCTACGAAGAAAACTGGCGTTTGCAAATAGATAAAAAAAGCTGATAAAATAGGTATTTTCTGTGAAGTACAACGAGCATCAAATGGGTGATATTTGACCGTGTAGGCGGGTCAGGCAGGGTACGCTAAAACGATCCGGTTGGATCCATAATACGGTTTTATGACGTAAACTCAGAGCAGCGCTGCCTCTTCATCAATAAGACCCGCCATCGTTTAGACGTCTCCAAAAACCTGCGCTTTAAGATCGTTGTTGTGCTGAAAACAGAACTGTTTCAGGTTTATCAGGGGGAGGAGACTGTTAGAGACTCAGGGCTCAATCTTCCGCCAGATCTGCTAAAGCCGCTATTAAGGGATAGCGGGTAGCGGGAGGGGCGTTCCCCCCGCAAAGAACGCAATCTTCCACCTCCCTAAACCCGCTATCTTACCTGCACTAACCGCTATGTTATGCATGGGAGTGGTTACGGCGTTCCACTTCTAAACCAATCAGTGCGTCAGCAGCCATTGCCTTTCAGAGCAGGTTGCGCTATCCACAAACCGGCACCTGCTACCTGCAACCCGCGATAGCAAGATACCGAGTTTGCGGAAAGCGCAAGAGACACGCCCATTGCCACACCTACAATGTGAGTGAGGGAGTAGTAGCGGGTAGCGGCTTTAGGGAGGCGTAAGATTGCATTAGCAGTTAGCGGAGGTTCCTAAACCCGCAATTTGTGGCTAGCGGCTAGCGGGAAGCGTACGATCGGGGCCTCGGTGGTTGTGGACCAATTCGAGGAATTAAGACAAGAAGAAGCCAAACTGTGTGTCAGTAAAAACAGAGAAAAGAGGTTTTATGATCTGAGGACTGTTTTTTTTTTTGTTTGTTTGTTTGTTTGTTTGTTTCTAAGTCTCACTTTGAAGCTTAAAACTGTACGACAGAAGTTGGAGGGAAACTGCTTCTCATTTGGCCAAACCCTGAATTTCGGAGCGTAGTTGCAGGTGTTGACTCGTTATTTTGATTCAGTCTTCTCTGAATATTTTATGAGCGTGGACAGAATTGGATATTAACCTCAATCTTTTATTACTTCTGAGACATTGTTACTCTTCCATTTCCAAAAATATTGCAGGTTTTTGTGATTTGCTGTCCGATTAAATTCATGCCACAGTCTTTTTCTTTATCTAATAAATAACACAATCGAATGTTGTCCATCACATTCGTGCGACTGGTCCAATGGCTTTATTGAACCACAAGACAATTTTATGAAAAAGTAATAAAAACCTGACTGACAGCAGACTGACCACATTGTTCAATATTGTCTCGGAGAGGGATGTTTTTTTATTTTTCTGCTGATAACAGATTCTTTAACAGACAGCTCTGCGCAGATTCACACTGACGTGGATTAGAAACTTAGAAACTCTTAAAAACGCTCATCAGGTTCAAAAGCAATTCCCGTTAAATAAATTAAAACCATGCAGGTTACAGTATGTTCATGCACACGTACTGCGTGATGTTGCTTTTCCTTGTTTTCTCTTTATTCATGTTCCCAGAAAATCATTTCTGATGCTCCTCAGACATAAAAACAAGCACACAAACAAAAAAAACCCAAAAACAAATCAATTATGTGTCCGTGTCTCTACTTCCATTTTGGAGATGAATATTTCGTATTGTCACATTCACAGAGAATTTAACGACAGGTCCGTTTGAGCCCAAGATTTATCTTCCTGTCTGATGTCTTAAGACATTCTTTCCTCATGATGTCATCTATCTAATAAAGTCCACCAGTCCGTCCCACATCATGATGCTGCCACCCCCGTGCTCCACAGCTGGATGGTGTTCTCAGGTCTTTCTCCTCCAGATGTAACGATGGTCATCATGTCCAACAGTTCAGTTTTACTTCCATCAGACCAGGACGTGTCTCCAGAAATGAAGATCTTTGTCCCTGTGAGCATCTCCAAACTGTAATCTGTCTCTGTCCTGTCTCTTCTGGAGTAATGTCTTCTTCCTGGCTGAGTGGTCCTTCAGTCCATGTTGGTCCAGGACTGGTTTCTCTGACCAGCTTCAGCAGCATCTTCACCAGCTGTTCAACTTCTGTTCTGGGGTTGATCCAGGTCCATCTCTGGGACTCAGAACCGTCTCCTTCCTGAAGGACTATGACGGTGGACGTTCCCCGTGGTGGTTCTACTGGTGGAGAACTGGTGGAGCAGATGAACGTGGCTCCTTCAGACATCTGGAAACTGGACCAGAATGAACCAGACTGGTGGAGGTCCACAGTTCTCTTCCTGATATCTTGGCTGATATCTTTTCATTTTCTCATGATGTCACACAAGGAAGCACTAAGTTTGGAAGATGTGCCTTAAAAAAAAAAAAAAAAAAAAAAATCGGCAGGTGTGACGTTACTTAACCTATCAGAGGCCTCCAAAGCCATGGCATCATTTTTGTGGCTCCAGTCGCCTTTACTATTGAGAGCTGTAGAAAGACTGGAAAATGGGGCGGAGAGAAGCGAAAGGCACACAGCAAAGGGTCAGAGGCTGGGAGTCGAACCCGCCACCGCCTCTGTAGACGAGCCGCCGCCCTACCAACTGATCCATCTGGCAGCCTGTACCCAAGGATGAACCAGACCTCTGGATGAACCAGACCTCTGGATGAACCAGACCTCTGGAGAAACCAGACCTCTGGATGAACCAGACCTCTGGAGGAACCAGACCTCTGGATGAACCAGACCTCTGGAAGAACCAGACCTCTGGAGGAACCAGACCTCTGGATGAACCAGACCTCTGGAGGAACCAGACCTCTGGATGAACCAGACCTCTGGAAGAACCAGACCTCTGGAGGAACCAGACCTCTGGATGAACCAGACCTCTGGAGGAACCAGACCTCTGGAAGAACCAGACCTCTGGAGGAACCAGACCTCTGGATGAACCAGACCTCTGGAGGAACCAGACCTCTGGAAGAACCAGACCTCTGGAGGAACCAGACCTCTGGAGAACCAGACCTCTGGAGGAACCAGACCTCTGGAGAACCAGACCTCTGGAGGAACCAGACCTCTGGATGAACCAGACCTCTGGATGAACCAGACCTCTGGAGAAACCAGACCTCTGGAGGAACCAGACCTCTGGAGGAACCAGACCTCTGGATGAACCAGACCTCTGGATGAACCAGACCTCTGGAGGAACCAGACCTCTGGATGAACCAGACCTCTGGATGAACCAGACCTCTGAACCAGACCTCTGGATGAACCAGACCTCTGATGAACCAGACCTCTGGAACCAGACCTCTGGATGAACCAGACCTCTGGAGGAACCAGACCTCTGAACCAGACCTCTGGAGGAACCAGACCTCTGGATGAACCAGACCTCTGGATGAACCAGACCTCTGGAGAAACCAGACCTCTGGAGGAACCAGACCTCTGGATGAACCAGACCTCTGCAGGAACCAGACCTCTGGATGAACCAGACCTCTGGATGAACCAGACCTCTGGAGGAACCAGACCTCTGGAGGAACCAGACCTCTGGAGAAACCAGACCTCTGCAGGAACCAGACCTCTGGAGGAACCAGACCTCTGGAGACCTGTGTGTCCTCCAACACACCCACTGGTGTCTCCAGTTAACCTATCAGCTTATACGCATCCACAGCCATGACACCTGGGCTTTTCCAGATTATTTAAAGGGATAGTTATCTCTGTGTATGCAAGCGTCTGACTTTGAAGAAAACAATGAAGGAGACCTTTTTCTGTAGCTTCGTCTGTCCAACTAAAGGGGGTGTGTCCCATTATCTACCGCGCTACAGCTTCATCACTTCCTGTTCCTGCTTATGACTCTTCCTCCAACGTCTTTACATCAGTATCTTTCCCGTTCAGCCAAAAAGGTTCCGCTCATGAATAGTTCAGCGTGTGAAGTAGAGGTGGGCGGATCGATCCAAATATCGATATCGATACCAATGCTGGTATCGATATCCAATGATACTCATGTAACAAGATCGATACTCAAGCTTTCTTTTCTCTCCCACAACATTAAGAATTCATTGAAGTCGCTGTGTCTCCCTCCCCTCCTCCTCCCCTCTCGTCTCGTCTTTTGACGTTGTATCATCTCGTGGGTCAGGGGCGTCGCCCAAATGAGCATGCAGATAGACTTAGTCTGGGCCCTCCCCCCAGGCCCGCCCACTTAGAAAAAACATTAAGAACAGAACAATTCAACTCCAATCAATATTTACACAAAAATGTTAATTGTGATAATAAAGTATTTCGCTGTCACCTATAAAGTTTGCCGAAATGTTATCCTAGATTTAAAAAAAAATAATCCAAAGACAAAAATCAAAAAAACGCCAAAAGGTCAGCAGTTTCATGATAGATTAAGCTTAATGTGAAAAAGTATCGGTATTGGTATTGGTATTGGTATTGGTATCGGTATCGGCGATACTGGCCCTGTATTTACTTGGTATCGGATTGATACCAGAATTCCCAGTATGGCCCAGCTCTAGAGTGGAGTGACATTTATTGAGATGTTATTCTACACAGACATGTACACACCTGTTCAAGTCCTCACACCTGTGAGGGGACGTTGACACGACTCTCCGCCAACCTGGACGTAAAGAACCACCCGGCATCGCGTTTGTGAGCTCTGCTTCACTGCATGTTGTTTCTCCTTCAGGCTGTTTGATGCATTAAAGATCAGAGGCAGAACAGTGGAGTAAAATAAAACAGCGCCGCAGAGGTGAACATCAGAAAACAGGTTGACGGGTGAGAGATACAACTGGCTGCGATGAGGTTCGCTCATCAGTAGTCCAACCGCAGAGCTCCTGTCCGCTTCACGTGGACTATAAGCTTCACGTTAACACAGAAACTGACCCGAACGCCACCTGCTCCTCCGCTCAGATATTACAGACACCTGCTGCTGTCACAGCGCGTCACTTTAAGATATCTACCGCTTCGCTTCAGTGCTCGGTGACAGGGATTGTGTAAAACATTTGAAACCTTCCTCCTCTGTCTTTCATACTGCTCTTGTGTCTTTTAACCAAAGATGTGTTATTCAGTGAAAGAAAAAGCTCAAACTGCTGCCAGTCAACATGTAAGAAACAAAATCTGCAATTTCCATCCATCCATCCATTTTCTGGAGCTTATTCAGGACCAGGTTGCGAGGAGGAAAGACCCCAGACACCTGCCTGGGTGAACACCAAACCAACAAAATATATATTCTTCATATTTTTAATTTATGTTTTTTATTCTTTATATTTTTCTGTATATCTTCTGTGACTGTATATATCCCAGTAAGGCAGAATATGTAGCTGTGAAGCAGTGTGTAGATGTCTCTGGGATATCAACTAACATGCTGACCTCCAGTCTGATCCTCAGACCACCTCAGTGTTGCTGCCTACATCTGTTTATATAGTCATCTCTGTAGTTCATGTACTAACAATGAACCAGTCAGAATAGAAGAACATGGAATTATTAGTTCTCCAGTTAATGGATAATTATTATTTCTACATTTTGTCTAATATAGTATTGCCAGGAAATATGTGCTCTCCTCTCTCTGTCCTCCATCCTCTCTTTTTCTTTCTTTATTCAGCTGGTCTTCATCAGGAAGGTCCCTCCATAAGATCCAGGTCCTGGTCAAGGTTTCTTCTTCTTAAAGTGGAGTTTTTTTCTTCCTACTGTTTGGCTTAAAGTTTTTTTTTCCACTAGGGGAGTTTTTTCTTTTTTAACTTGCCATTTTTCTTTGGTTAGGATTTAATATTATAATTTTAGTTAATGATATTTACTCAGGGGTCATGCTCTGTATTATGACGGAGTATTAGGGCCACACTGAGAAAAGAAATGTGGGCAATGATTTTTTTTTTCATTCCTAACTTACGAGAAGAAAGTCAAAATGTGGAGAATAAAGTCAAAAGGCATTTTCCAGAATCGGTGTAGTTTTCTTTTTCTGAATAGATGCAATTTCTGACACAATCTCTTCAAAGTACGAATACTTATTATAATACTGTGTCTATGTGATAAAAGCACATAGATACACACATTTTTTTGGTAGAGTAAAGCTGGTTTGAATAAATCTTTAAGACTTATTCTGGAAAATGCATTTCGACTTTATTCTCAACATTTCGATTTTCTTCTCGTAAGTGGGGAATGAAAAAAAAAAAACATTGCCCACAATTGTTTTTTCTCAGTGTGGCCCTTAATACTCCGTTGTACTGGATGTCTCTAGATCAGGAGTATTCAATTAAAAGTCACAGAGGTCTGGTTACTAAATTTTGCCTAAGAAGAAGGTCCGAGCCAAAGTCCCGCATTTTGAAAAAGTAACTCATTTTTATTTTAACTTCAAATGCAGAAAATGTTCCAACATATTCCATATCTTTTATCATAAATCAAAGCAGTCCCATGCGTTTAAATATGTTTAAGGCCTTCAAATCCACCAAAAGTGAAACCTCAGAATGAAATCAATAATAGTTCAAGTCCATGTCTGAAGAATTAAAGCCTCTTCAAGTAAAGAATTTAAACTCTGAAAAAACTAAAAAGTGCAAAAAAGGTTGTTGACTTTTTCATAAAACATTTTTCTTTGAACTGTCCTTCTTCTTGAATTGAAAGCCTCTTTAAGTAAAAAAGTAAAGTCATGTACACTCGGGAAACATCAACTAAAAAGTCCAAGATAAAAAAAAGCTGTGTTTTGTCTCATAGTGGCGTTTCACGTTCCCACTTTGAATTAACGCCACGGTTTCAGAGCTGATGAGGCAGACCGGCTTGAAACTGCCGATCGAGAGTATAAACCTACAATTTGCTGTCCATTTGTCTTTAAAACAACAGTTTTCAGTGTTTACCTTTCTCTTTTTCAAGCAAGTCATGTCTCCGTGGTATCTACTCTGCTTTCTTCCTGCACTGTTGCTAACGTCAGTGCTAAAGTTTGTTCTCGTGTGACTGATTTTGGGTTTGCTGGTAATAATGTAGGGGTGGTTTGGTTTGGGGGTGCAATGAATTCTGGGGATCTAATCTTGATTTGCTCGGAGAATTTGCATGTGGCCACTGTATTCTAGTTGATGCGATGTTAGAGATGGACTTTAGGCCATGTGTGGCTCCGTTGGCAACAACAAACACGCGTTTCCAAGCTACGTCTCTGACTTCCAGCTAGATTACCGTATTAGCTGTAGTAGCAGCGCCCGCTGTAAACATCCACGGTCGTTCAAAACTGCTCTGTGAAAATGACACTACTTATTTTTTGCATTGGTCACGGGTCCGGACAGAACCATCTCCCCGGTCCGGATTCGGACCGCAGTCCGCTGTTCCGTGACCCCCAGCCTCGAGACAACTTGCATTGTAATAGATGCTATACAAATAAAATTGAATTGAATTGAAAATAAATAATTGGCACTGAACAATTCCATTCAAATTGCATAGGACAATAATGAATGCAGAAACCGAATGGCATGATGGGTAGGGTTGGGAATCGAGAACCGGTTCCGTGTGTTTCAATTCCATGGAATCGTTTGGCAGTTTATCTATCGATTCTCTTATCGATTCCAACCAGCACGAATCTCACATAATTTACGCAAGTTAGATAGATAGATAGATAGATAGATACTTTATTCATCTCAAAGAGAAATTTGCAGTTCCAGCAGCTTGCGAGTACAAATAGTAAAAAAAGAGCAACAAGATAAGTAACTTAAAGCAACAAAATAAGTAACAAAATAGGAATAAGGTTAATAAAATAAAAAAATATAAAATGGCATTGCAAATGAAGGTGCAAAAAATATAAAATAGCATTACAATGAAGGTGCAATTTGTGTAATTGTTTCCCCCGAGAGGTGTTGAAGAGCCGCATGGCGTGGGGGAGGAATGATGAATGATGAATGAAGTTACGCACAGTCAATTCCAGAAAGCACTTACGTGATTAAGTTACGTCGGTTTAGCACGTTAGCATTGCAGTTGTAAACAACAATGGCGCCCACCAGGTTCAAACGCTCCAAAGTTTGGCTTCACTTCACCAAAGAAAGATGGCAACAAGGCAACTAGCAGTCATTGTAAAGTGGAGATAACAGCGTCGGGAGGGAACACGGCTAACATGCAGAAACATTTGAACACACAACATGCTAACGAGTGTCGTGTTTTTGACGCTTCGGACTGATGGATCTCAACCCAGCAGCAGTAGCCAAGCTAAGATCACCTCTGGTAACTCTGGTTAGTAGCTATCCCGCTGCCTATGTGCTTCTTTGTAAAACTCGCTATAACATTAATGCTATGCTATTAAACGAATGCCTTCTGCATTACATTTAGAAGATGACCGTGACGAGAGAGAGAGTCTGGCTGCTTCAGAGGCTGGAAGACATGATTATTTTACTGTAAAAGAATTGTTAATTCTTCATAGTATTTGCAGATTTGTACAATGAACTGTTCCGTTGTATTTAATAGTATTTATCTTTCTTTATTATTATTTTTGAGTGCTTAGTGAGCTCATTTATCCTTTTAAAAAGGAGATTTTTTTTTTTATTTCTATGAGGAAAAATCTGTTAGTAAAATGTTCCACATTCTTGTGTATTTGCACAGTTACATATTACAACAGTTAACACGTTATCCAGGTTTTGGGCCTCTTTTGACCTCGCTGTTGAGTTTGTAAGGTCGTGACTTCTAAGTAAAAAAAAATTGATGCTAATAAAACTGTTGATTCTACTTTTTCCCCAAATTAGAATCGAATCATTAAACAGTATCGATAATGGAACTGGAATCGGAAAAATCTTATCAATTCCCATCCCTAATGATGGGTTCAAGTATGAGCAGAAGGGTTATAGAGTCGTAGGACGAAATCTGAAGGACAATAAAATCTGTTCCACACATGACGAGGTCTTTGACCTACCGAGAGAGACGCCTGGCATCATTACTCTGCAAATTCCTTTATCTAGTTATGAAAACCATTATCAAAACCCCGTATCCATGTCAGTTTTTCTCTCACAATGTCCAACACACCTCCTCTAGGAGACATGCAGCAGGAATCCTGACGAGACGCCCAGACCACTTCAGATGTCTGCTGTCAGCGCTGAGGAATAGTGACTCTACTCTGATCTGCATCGCTCGCTCTAAAATAACTCCTTATTCTTTGGATTCTGGGTGTGAATGACCCGACCCCACAGAACCATGTGAGACAGGAACAATGGATGTGCTGGCTCGTAATGTGCTGGAACTACATTCAGATTACTATTGCTTTCTATATTTAGGTTAGATTCAGGCAAAGATCCACTTGGCTGGTGTTGGGTGATTTAAAAAACCTGCCTAGAATTCAGGAAATAGTGAAAATCGGTTTGTAACCAGCTGAAACAGATTTTATTTAGTTTTATCTTAGAGCATCAGTCAGAATGAGACATTTCTTCATGAGGTGAATTGTTTAAAGTCACACACAGCACCACGACATTTAAATACATTAACTTTTTTTTGTCCTATAGCGGTAACCAATGTTGTTAGCGGATACTTTGCCTTCCATGAATAATTTCAAGCCCGGTCTTGGTGGATCCAGACCTCCCAGACTGAAGACCAACCGTCCCAACAGCCATGTGCTTATCAGCCCTTTTTGAACAATAACTGACCGTCACTCTTGTCTCTCCATTCTTGTGTCGCTCTGGACTTAAGACAACTGTATAATGGCCGCTCATTCATCAAAGCCCTGTCCCTTAAATAGTGGGGGGGGGGGGGGGGGGGGCAGCGATAGCCGCTCTGTTACAGGCTGCTGCTGATATTCACTTTGTGCTGGAGAAGTGTGTTGAGTGACGGCGACACCCACGCTGTAATAGGAGACATAAAGGACTTTTTAGACATAATTAGGTTGCAAGGATTTGGCTGAATGGGCCTGCTGAATAAAAGCTGTCGCTCCTGAGTTCTCCCTCATAAATCACTGGAATCAATCCATATTTCTCATCTGTCTTAGCTTGCAAGTCCCTCTCTGGCAAGCACAGTCTGCGTTTCTGAATTTACTGTTGAAAAGAGAAATTTTGTTCCAAGCTGACTTCTATTCAAGGCCCAGCTAATGCACCTAGCCTCATGATAAAAGCTCATCCTGATGACCGAATGTCATGTTGGAGAAATATTGATTCGACTTCATGGTCTGTCATTTAAGTGTATGAATATTCTCAGGCCAAAGGTTTGCAGAAACCTGCAGAAACTGGACTCTGGCCACCTGAGTCTCAATAACATCGTCGTTGTGAAGCTACAAATCTGTCATTACTTGCTATTTTTGGTCATTTTAGCTTTCAGCAGCGGTAACCTTGATGTCCTGAAATCTTTCTTCTCTCGAGGCCTGAAAAACCCAGCAGTTGATCAGAAAATGAATCACATTTTCCCATTATAGATAGCAACATTCACATATTACGCTGAGTTTAGAGTCAGTGTTAATGGCCCACGTAAACAAGAAAATGTTTATCGCTCATAAGGGCTAAGAAAAATGTGGAGAGGAGGTGAAAACCTTCGTTAAATTTAGTATTTAGACAAGTTCGATGACCCCTGTTTTCATGCACTAAATAATTTCGGTGACTCATACATCTACTTAAAATTTGATTTTTTTTTTTTTGGCTGGCAGTATGTTACTTCCGATGATTTTTCACAGTTACGTTCAGACTGGACGGCTTAATGCTCAAGGTCTGGCAGTTTCTGTGTGGTTGTTCACTTTTCTATTTTAAATGTGACCTATGTCAGAGTCCAGAGTGAACTGGCTACTTACTGCTCTGAAGTGACCTGCATGCTCAGACAGATGAGGTGATTCAAACACAGTACGTCTGGTGAACAGAGGGAATGCAAGTTTTGTGCAGTGGAAACCGACAAATTACAGACAAGTCACAGACGACTGAGGAAATGGAGAACAAAATGAATATTTCTGTTGTAGTCAAAGCTCCGCCAATGCAGAACTGTGACATCACAGTTCTGCACAGCAGAGTAGTATAACCTGGACTAGTATTACCCTAACTAGTATAACCTCGGCTAATATTACCTAGACTAGTATTACTTTAACTAGTGTAACCTATACTAATATTACATGGACTAGTATTACCTTAACTAGTATTACCTAGAGTAGTATGACCTTAAGTAGTATTACCTGGACTAGTATTGCCTTAACTAGTATAACCTGGACTAGTATAACCTTAGCTAGTATTACCTAGACTAGTATTACTTAGATAAGTGTAACCTTAACTAGCATAATATGGAGTAATATAACATGAACTAGTATTACCTGGACTTGTATAACCTAAACTAGTATGACCTTAAGTAGTATTACCTGGGCGAGTATTACCTTGACTAATATTACCTAGACTAGTATTACCTTAAATAGTATTACCTGGACTAGTATTACCTTAACTAATATAACCTGGACTAGAATAAACTTAACTAGCATTACCTAGACATGTATTACCTTAATAAGCATAACATGGACTAATATAATATGGACTATAATTACTGGGACTAGTATAACCTTAAGTAGTATAACATGGACTAATATAACCTAGACTGGTAAGACCTTAAGTAGTATTACCTGGATGAGTATTACCTTAACTTGTATAACCTGGAATAGTATAACATGGACTAATATAACATGGACTAGTATTACCTGGACTAGTATAACCTAGACTAGTATAACCTTAACAAGCATAAGATAGACTAATATAACCTAGACTAGAAAGACCTTAAGTAGTATTACCTAGATGAGTATTACCTTAACTTGTATAACCTGGACTAGTATAACATGGACTAATATAACATGAACTAGTATTACCTGGACTAGAATAACATAGACTAGTATAACCTTAACAAGCAAAATATGGACTAATATAACCTGGACTATTATAACTTTAACTAGTATTACCTGGACTAGTATTACCTTGACTAATATTACCTAGACTAGTATTACCTTAAATAGTATTACCTGGACTAGTATTACCTTAACTAGTATAACCTGGACTAGAATAAACTTAACTAGCATTACCTAGACAAGTATTACCTTAACAAGCATAACAGGGACTAATATAAGATGGACTAGAATTACCGGGACTAGTATAACCTTAACTAGTATAACATGGACTAATATAACCTAGACTAGTAAGACCTTAAGTAGTATTACTTGGATGAGTATTACCTTAACTTGTATAACCTGGACTAGTATAACATGGACTAATATAACATGGACTAGTATTACCTGGACTAGTATAACCTAGACTAGTATTACCTAGACTAGTATAACCTTAACAAGCATAAGATGGACTAATATAACCTGGACTAGTATAACATGGACTAATATAACATGGACTAGTATTACCTGGACTAGTATAACCTAGACTAGTATTACCTAGACTAGTATAACCTTAACAAGCATAAGATGGACTAATATAACATGGACTAGTATTACCTGGACTAATATAACCTAGACTAGTATGACCTTAATTAGTATAACATGAACTGATATAACATGGACTAGTATTAGATGAACTAGTATAACCTTAACTAGTATTATCTTAAGTAGTTTAACATGGATTAATATAACATGGATTAACATGAACTAACAGGTTAAGGTTAACACAAGGCTTTTCTTTTCTACAGTTAAGTTTTAAGTGACATTGGTAAATGTAGTTCTTTATTGTAGTGCTCAACAAGCTAAAATCTTTGCTCATGTATATATGAACTATTGATGAATGATGGTTGTTGAAGCAGTGACATCTGAGGAATCAAAGATCACAGCTGTAAAACTCAGCCTTTCTCTCTTACCCTCTACTCGCCAAAATTCCTCCCATATCATTTCTTGAATAATATAATCAAATTATGCATCACAGAAGAAATATTCCAACTGCTCCCCGTCCTTCTTTGAGGTTCATTTATATTAAACACTTTAAGGGGGTTTGACAGGCAGATCAGAGCATCTGCAGTGATCCGGACTCTGTACCAGTCTGTGGTGGTGGTGAGGGGAGGGAAATGGGCCAAAGGTCAAGGTGCTCCATTTACTGGTCCATCTATGTTCCCGCCCTCACCTTTGCTCACCTAACCCTAACGACCAACAGAGGGAAACAAGCAACTGAAATGACTTTCCTGATCTGCTCCCATACCAGCTTTTTTTGTCATGTGCTGCAGATCTGAAAGGCAGAAACAAAATCATTGAATCTGGCAAAAGAGAAAAAGAAATTATTTTCCAGAATATTAAAACTGTCTGATTTGGGGTTGTACACGATGCATTTTAAGAGGATTGCTTAAAATAGATCCATGTGATTTCTACACCCACTGTCTCCTGAAGATGCAGTTGATGCTGGTTGGACACACAGCTGGATCACTGGGGGGGGGGGGACTGCTGACATGCAGCCATGGGAGCGGTAATTACCAGGAGAGTGAGTCACCACAAGTACTGCTTTTAACTCTCCTCGGTGTGAGATTGTACACCTGTCCTGCAAGGTTTTCTTATAATTCTAGGCTTTAAGGTTTTTTTTTTCCTTGACTCCTCTAAAAAGTGTGTTTGGAGGCTAAACTTTTGCTCAAACTGTGAGGAAAATCATTTCAAGATTCAGCCTTTTACTGATCAGGACTCTTTATTGGTGAAGAGAAGATGGTTTGTTGGTCAGAGCTGCAACCATCAGGGGGGGATGCAGACGTTAGTGGAGCATCACAGACCAGGAGATCTAAAATCTGTGGTTTTATGACTAAAGCTGTGCAACTGCACAGAGGCAGAAATGTGCATATGCACTCTTTTTCCAGTGTTGCATAAACTTTGCATGTGCGTGCCTCCATTTTATTAAATCAAATTAATAGATGCAGCTCATTGCACCAGAAAGTCAGAACATGCAACTGCTCTCTTCTTAACCCTCCTGTTATGTTCGTTTCGGAGGAACAGCAATTATGTTCCCGGGTCAATTTGACCCAGGAAATGTTTGATCATCCAAAAGTATCTAAAAACTAAAAACTCCCAAATAAACACTGTTTATATCTCATTATTAACTCCATCACTAACTATTTAAATCAATATTTAGTGCATTGTTGTTCTTTACCTCTCACAGATCATGGTTCAATGGTAATTATTCACTCGTTTTCTTTTTTTAATTAATGTTAAAACATTTTTAGATGTGCATTGGAAAGACCGATCTATAAAATACAATAGTTCAATCTAACATTGACTTTTTTTGTAATTATTCTATATTTTCAACTTTTCTTTTTGGGGTGATGTTGATAAATTAGCACAAGAAAACCTCATCTTCCGGATCAAATTGACCAGCTGAATTAAAATCAAAATCTACTGAATTTACAATGAAAGAAAACTGAAGAATTGTTTTTGAACCAGAAAGTAATAAAAATAAGAAAAATCAAACTAACAGATTAAAGTCACAGTTGAAAGTCTTCCAACAACTTCCATCAGAGCTTCCATCTCTGCGCGTATCCGTTACCACAGTGGACTTGGCGCCTAAGTCAATATTTACGCGCCGCTGCTGAAGCACTTTCCATTTAACAGATTCTCACATCCCTGCTTTCAGGCACGTCCACCTGAGTGAGTCTGGAGTGGGGGTGGTCTTAACAAAGATTCACTGAAAAAAGGAGGCGGACCCAACCGTGATGTCATCTTTAGCATCAACAGAGTTGACCCAACACTTGAGAACGCCATTAAATTCAGTGAAAAACATAAACCACACTTTAAATTTTAACAGGCTTCTTTAAGAGTGAGTGCGATTTTATCCTGGGGCCTGTTAAAACATTTTTTTAATGCATGAGTTATGACTTTATAAATGTTTGCCAGTCCATCTGAAAACCACAAAGGTGTGCCAACTGTGCAGCCTGAAACCAACTACAGTGATCCCTTATTTTTCGCGGTTAATGGGGACCGCCAAAAAAGTAGCGAGGCACTGCGGCGAAACAAGACAAAGGCTCAACTGTGGTCTTTCTGTTTCCTTCACAGCCTCTGGTCTCTGAACCGTAGTAAACAAACCACTGGTATTGTGCTATTTTTGGCTCGTAATTAGCGGCTAACACGCTAACAACAACAAAAGAAAAAGTCCGGTTTTCTCTGCATGGAACGGGAACTTTATTCTGGCACTGCAGGAACTTGTAACATTACACAGGTTGTATTGTTGGGCTCCTGTCGGTTAACAGAGAATGTAAATCTATACACGCTGGGCTGCTGCTGATGCTCACTACACTTTTCATCTAACCCCGTTTTCGTTCTGCCGTCCCACGACACACACACTACATTACCCATAAGGCCACACCATTACCCATAAGGCCACATCATTACCCATAAGGCCACCTTCTTAAAGGGGCCAGGCTAGCTTACAACATTTCCTCGCAGTGAGAGAACGTGCACAACATCCTGCGATGTTTTTAATATTATATATTTCTAAAGAATCAGCGAATAACTAAAACTGTGGAACTTAAAGTGGGAATTGGCGAGGGATCACTGTAGTAGTTGGACCAGTCACCAACTAGGACACGAGGCCTAGATGTCCATTAAAGTGATTGAAATATTGTAAATGTGATACTGTTGGCCAGCGTATAATTCAGATTAAATTATGAAACTTCTATGAAACGTAGAAGCAAAGACAGCTGAGACGTCAAAGGCGAAGGCAAAGAGAAAGTCTAATATCAAAGACAGAGAGTCGCTCGTTACTTTCTCGGCTCTGTTTGTTGAGTATTAAATGAAAGCCTGAGGGTTCACCAGGGTCTGCATGACGTCTGCACGCTCAGCCATGTATCCTCCAGCTTGTTTTTTGTTTTTTTCCTGACTGCTCATCCCGTTCCACACGCTAAACATCCCATTCACACATGCTGCCAGAATACCAAAGCAGATGGCCTGTGTAACAGAGCTCATGTGATGTGATTTATGCTCCTGGGCGAAGCTCCTCTTCATGTTCCACGGCCGCATGCACGGCCGAGTATGATTACTGACATCATCATGGCTCTGCGAGCCTGTTTCGTCGTCATTAATGTCTCACCATGTCTGCCGCGGCGTGACACGGTGAAGTCGTGTGCAGCTGTCACAACAGACGGCTTTTGCCTCTGCAAATGAAACTGATCGTTGTGTACAACAACACAGTCCAGCACTCTCTTCTTTCCTTCAACGTACCATTTGTGCTCTTCTTTCCACTTCCACCTCGTTAATTATGCAACACCTTTGCAGGTCCTGCGCCGTCGTGACGCGGCGCTGAGCTCCAGAGTGCGTCGTAGGGATTCGATTGAGCTTCGGAGACTGTGTGGGATTAAAGTGTAGTTCTGAATAATGTAAATCACTACATTGTAGGTAGAGTGGAAATGTTTGTTTTTATAGTTTTCATAGTTCAAATGAGGTTAGCTCTTTGTGAGAGTAAACAGTAAATGCAAGTTGATATGACATGTTGTTATGAGATGGTGTGATTGCACCAACCAATATCTGCATGCCTGATGCTGGCAGCCTTCATGTAGCTATCATCGTTAAACTCCGTATAACATATTCGTCTGCTGTCAGATGGTTTCGCTCCCTTCGTCGCCAGACACGGTTGCTCTCCTGTAATAAAATCATTTCCCCTGTAATATCCCAGACATACTTCCGCTCCTGTCTCCTACTTCCACCCAAGAGGAGAAGAGTTACAAACATGCAAAGCTACGTTTCAAAATCCCACTTTCAAGTTGGCGTGTATGTTAATTCCGTAGATGAAAGGTAAAGAGAAGATGCTTGGTGCCACATCAAAGCAGCAGGTGGTCCAGGCGGTGAGAATATCCCAAGGGATGGGCATCACTGAACTGGCCTGGCATGACGTACCCGTGCGTCCGGAGCCTTCGGCTTCACTCTTCCTGTCCTACAGGTTAGCCTCGTCGTAAAAGGGAAGTCTGGAAGTCGGTGAGAAATGTCCTGAGGGCTGTCTGCATGTCTTCGGGTCTCCTACCGTCAGCAGCAGTGGCTCCGTCTCCGTCTGCCTGAGGGAAGATGCAGGAGCCCGGAATAAACCTGCTGATTAAGATGAAGACCAGCCGAGTCCAGAAGTCCGATTTGAAGCCAGTCAGTCATGGAAACATACCTCAAACAGCCCAGTAGTGCTGGAGTTTATGGGACTGGCTGACTGTTCAGCATCTTGGAGAACTTTCTAGAGGTTGTCTGTGAACTCCCAGTAATTCCAGCCTACAGGTTTGGGGATTAAAGCAGTCGTGGCTCGATTTGAAGCCATTATTTCGCCAAGTTGTCCTCAAGTGTGTGTGCGCCGATAATATTTTAAAGCTCCTTATTGAGCTGGCGCCTCTAAAGTCTTTCCTCTAACTAACCCTAACCCTAACTAAGATCATGAGAGCATCCAGACCTGATGGTGTCAACATGTTGTCTACACAAGACATGTCACCACATTATTATGAGAGAGAGATTAACCATAGATAACCCGTCACATTGACAGGTTGACCCTGGGTCAACGCCGGGTCAACCTGTCAATGTGACGGGTTATCTCTGGTTAATCTCTCTGATGAGCCTTTCAGTCCCTGAACAAATGGAGAGAGTTTAGTCGATACTGCTGGTAATAAGCGGGATGAGTCCAAATGCAAGGCTCTCTGATCACCCGTCTGTCTTCCTACCGTCGCCTGTAGGGTTGTCCGGATCTGATCTCCTGATCGGAAATCGGGCCCGAACAATTTCAGAATTGTTCGAAATCGGATGTTGCATCCCGATCTCGGATCGGATATATATTTCATTCTCCCTATTTTGATCACCGCTATTTATTTCAAGCTTATTATCACAGATAATACCTTAGTAGAAATCTCTCACCTGCATATAATGCATGAACAGTTCACGACATTTCATTGTGAGAGCTTTCTCTATAAAATAGTGGCAAGAAGTTCGTCTGTGGCTCCGATGTCCCTCTGAAGCCTCACAGCTCAGCGGGTCGACTCTAGTTTGGTTCTACGCCGTGCGACCCTGCATGGATCCACACAGCAGAGTGCATCAAACAGACTATGGAGAAAATGCGAAACAACTGGGGCACCAAAAAGCAACAGGTCCACGTAAATTTGCCCGACAACGCTGTTAATGTGAAGAAAGCTATGAGTGAGATGGGGGGGGCAGAGTGTGGGCTGTGTTGCGTATTCTTGCCAACTTTGCGTGCATGAGGGCTAGCTTTCTCAACACAGCATGATAGACACCCTGGCTACCGCCAGGAAAATCTAGTAACTTTTTTTTACTAGTTAATACGTGTACTATACTTGATCATTCAAGCTACTTCACAGAAGTTCTGTTATACTGGTGCACTATTTGTTATTACTTAATCGTTGAAGCAACCTCAAAGAGAAGTGCACTGTTTAAGTGTTAAAAAAATAAAATAAAAATGGGAGACAACCTGGATCTGTTTATTCTGTATTTGTTCATTTTTTATAATGTGTTATGAAAGTATCGGATCGGGACTCAGTATCGGCAGACACTCAAAATCAAATGACTCGGAATCGGATCCAAAAAATCCTGATCCCTAGTCCTCTGTGGTCACAAACTGGGTCGTAGACCATAGTGGCTACAAGTAGCTGAAATGAGGAGAGAACTTAGACCATTTAGGACTCCGGACAGAGCTGCTGGGACTGTTGGGTCGTCTGATTTAACGTTTCTCAGATCATTATGGTTAATGGATGATAGTTCAGTTCACAAGAAATGAGCACAAGAAAGAAAAAAAAAGTGATTTTAAGGCAAAACTAAACAGATTCAGTGGAGTCCAAATAAATATGTTCAACCCAGTTATACTTTGTGATAATCCGGTGACCGATTCAGTCCACTTCTTTAGAACTGTATTCATATAATAAATAAATTATAAGAAACAGCCCAGGTAGAGAAACAAACACCTTGTCTTGAAGCTTAGGCTTTAAACCCTCCATGTTGATAAGAACAGAGATCTGGGACTGGCTGTTGAAGGGGAAGATCTGAGGCAGAGATAGAGACGTGTCTGCGCTTCAGACCCAAACCGGGTCCACATGAGAGGAGCCCGATGAAGTTCTGCCGCTCGCTCTGATTTTGGGAACTCCAGAAACCTGTCGGGATCATTTGAAACAAATATGGAGCTCAGCCCTTTGTGGGTTTCTGGCGTGAGAGAAGAAGATTTTCAAATTTCACACTGGATTTTGTGGGAAACCGATGAAGAGAAGCTAAAATTTCAGAAATGTATCTGTGCTGTGAATCCTGGTCAGAGTTTCGACTCTCGCATGTTGAACATGTCAGTGAACAGAACTGGGCGTCTCAGCACCGCTTTCCTTTGCATGGGTGCACGTCTGGCAGAGTTTAGAGTTGACTATGTCATTACTACCCGACACACACTCTCACAAACACAGAAGATGCTGATGATCCTGGGCCATGCAGCAGCCATGCAGCAGCCATGTAGCAGCCATGCAGCAGCCATGTAGCAGCCATGTAGCAGCCATGCAGCAACCATGTAGCAGCCATGTAGCAGCCATGCAGCAGCCATGTAGCAGCCATGTAGCAGCCATGCAGCAACCATGCAGCAGCCATGCAGCAGCCATGTAGCAGCCATGCAGCAGCCATGCAGCAACCATGCAGCAGCCATGCAGCAGCCATGCAGCAGCCATGTAGCAGCCATGCAGCAGCCATGCAGCAGCCATGTAGCAGCCATGCAGCAGCCATGCAGCAGCCATGTAGCAACCATGTAGCAGCCATGCAGCAGCCACGCAGCAGCCATGTAGCAGTAGCAGCTATGTAGCAGCCATGCAGCAGCCATGTAGCAGCCATGCAGCAACCATGTAGCAGCCATGCAGCAGCCATGCAGCAGCCACGCAGCAGCCACGCAGCAGCCATGCAGCAGCCATGCAGCAGCGGGACTGAGTGCTCCCTCAAAGCGTTTTGTTGGATTTGTCTCCTTGAAAAGTGGCCTGAGATCACATTTTGTTCTGAACTGATGCGTTTTTATTCAAGTGTGAGGGGAACACTTGAGAAAACAAAGTACAAGAGAATATTTACTTCTCTGGAACCATTTGTTTCATGAGACAGAGTTTTATGGGGATGAGTTGCAACTTGCTTTATGTGCTCCCACTTTTATTTCTGCTGTCCAGGCTGTTAAATGTTGTTTGAATTGTTGCATTCATTTTGCATAGCGCGATTGTTTTGTGAAACTCTGTTGCCACAAGAGCAAAGAGATGGTTCAGAGTGCAGTTTTGTAAAATCTGGATGTGACCAAATGGCTCATTCAGTCAACTACTTAAATCCAGGAAGAAGCTCCTTCAGATAAATGAAATAAATTATCTGACTTAATATTCTTAGAATTTCGGCCACAGGAAACAGAGCTCAGATGTATTAAAAAGGACCCACAGGACTCTATAGGTTTGCGTCTCTTGGCCTCCTTGATGAACCCCAGGTTTTTGTGATCTTTTCATGTCCTCCAGCCAGTGTCTCCAGTCTCACCAGGCCATCTTCAAAGCCAGATGTTCGGTCCCAGTGTTGTTGCTCCTCTCAGCAAAAGAACCTGATGGACAGAGAGGTTATACGGTGTCTGTGTTACGCCCCTGTAAAGGGGAATAATAAATGAAACACAAGACACGATGTTGCTTCACTCAAGTCCAGTGTTGTAATGCACATTTTCAAAAAAAGAACAGTTTTCAACATTACACTGCCATCAAACCATCAACTGTTATAGCAACTGTCATATCTAAATGTTTCTGAGCTATAAATACAGGGCATATTTTAAAGCTGCTTTAGTTCAAATATGAAATGTGTATATATATATATATAATATAATAAAAGTATGGGGCAGCACGGTGGCTTAGTGGTTAGCACTGTTGCCTCACAGCTAGAAGGTTCCTGGTTCGAACCTCGGCAGGGGGGGGTCCTGGATTGAACCTCGGGGCCTTTCTGTGTGGAGTTTCCATGTTCTCCCCGTGCTTGTGTGGGTTCTCTCCGGGTACTCCAGCTTCCTCCCACAGTCCAAAGACATGCAGGTCAGGTTAATTGATAATTCCAAATTGCCCATAGGGTGTGAATGTGAGTGTGAACGTTGTGTGTCTGTATGTGTGACCCTGCGATGGACTGGCGACCTGTCCAGGGTGGACAGTAGACAGCTGGGATAGGCTCCAGCAGATCCCCGTGACCCTTCAAGGATGAAACGGGTATAGAAAATGGATGGATGGATGGATAATAAAAGTATATCAAATGTATCATTAAATACTCTCATTATACTTCGAACATTGCTCACAAACAGCACAGCTATACACAGTATTTCCCGCTCCACATCGCGCAGTTAGCAAGGAAGCTATGGCAAGTTTAACATTCAAGCAGAACAAAATGTATTGTCTCTCAAAGTTACTTGAAATATTTCACTTCCAACTTCTCTCTTAATAAACAGTAAACACAGAAAACACATCATTAAACAAATAATGTTCACTTTTCTTACCTGTTAAGGGGAATAATAAATGAAACACAAGACACGATGTTGCTTCACTCAAGTCCAGTGTTGTAATGGACGAGCAAAGACGCCGTCTTCATCTCTACCATCTTAGCTCAAGCAATCGAAAACAGAACTCCAGAAGTGTTTGAGGATTAGCTTTCAAGAAACAATTTAGAAGAAGAAGAACTTAAAGAAACAATATAAAACATTAATCAGAGGGATTTTCAAAAATAAGATACTGGATTAGTTGTATTTTAAACACATATTATTCCTTTGAGCTCACTTTATGCTTGTTCGTCTAGGAGACCAGAGTAGCAGATAACAGATCAGTAGATCACAATGAATTTCAACTTGGACCAACTTTTTTAACATTTATCATAAAATGAAATAATTTAGGTAATCCTGACTGACCTGAAACAGGAGAGGTTTATTCTGATTTGACTTCAGACAGTGAGACAAAAATTGAAAAGTGTTTTTGCACAGTGTATGTAAACTTCTGGCTTCAACTGTTACATCTTAAATATGACAACTTTTATCCCTTTTTGTAGCTTTTATCACCTTTCACTATTTTCAAAGAAGTAAAAAGAATGGCTAAACAGGAACGTCTTTTTTAGGGCTAAATAATGGCCACTTCGGGCCGACCTTATATAGTCTTAAAAAGACATCTGTGGACGTTTGGTGTTTGGTGGGGGGAACCATCTCATCCCCGCCACTTCACACTCTGCTGCAAACCGCCCCAGCAAGTCCTGAAGATCACAGCTCCATGGAGCCAACAGGACCACGCCATCTGCAAAAAACAGAGACATAATCCTGAGGTCACCAAACCAGAACCGCTCCTCTCCATAGCTGCACCTAGAAAATCTGTCCATCAAAGTTAGGAACAGGATCACTGACAAAGGGGCCGCCCTGATAGAGCCCCACTCTCACGGAAAACAAATCTGACTGACAACCGGCAATTCTCGTTGATTGTACAGGAAGCAATGGACCCAGTACCAAATACTCCAGGAGAACTGGTCACAGGACACCCTGAGGTACGCGATCTAATGCCTTCTTCAAGTCCACAAAACACATGTGACTGGTCAGGCAAACTCCCGCGCTCCCTTCAGGACCCAAGCAAGGATATAAAGCTGGTCCAGTGATCCACAACCAGGACGAAACCTGCTTTGGTCCTCCTGAATCCGAGGTTTGACTATCGACCAGACTCTCGCAATAGTGCCAAAGTTCCAAATAGACATCCTGTAGGAGCAGCAAACCCAAGGGTTGAAACTGTTTTCTGGTAATAGAAGTCTCTTTATGGGGATCCATCGCCAGCGTCCCCTCCAAAATCCAAAATAAAGGACTCCGATGTTAAATTCACATCCCTCAGTGTTTCTGGGACTGTAGAAGCAGCAGTAAAAACACTATCTGACCTGTTGGACATGAATGTACTCATCAGATGGACAACAAAAATCATTCAAGTCATTCAAGCAAAAGACAAACAATAATCAGGTCCCAGAGGAAGTCATTAACTCGTGACTGAAGGGCAGCAGGTGCACTGGTTTAACCTGTAGGAGAAGACAGTCAGTGGTTTTGAAAGCTGTTTTAATGTCCCCCCTCCCATATTCACACTAAATGATGAGCGTCCTTTCATGTCGGGTAGAGCCTCTTGCAACGATGTACTTTCTCTCTGGGCACTTTATGTTGAAACAGTTTTCATATTTTCAGTTTTAGCTTTACACGACTTCCACTTACCCACTTTGTTCATCTGTCGTATTTAATCGATGGGGGGGCGAACACTGATGCTCTCGTGCTTCGCCCAGCAACACTAAGGACACGAACAACACAATAACTCTGACCAAGTGTGAAGCCGTCGTTGAGCGTCTGTCGACTCATCTCATGCACACCTCAGCTGAGTGCTGACATGCTAGCTGACATGCTAGCTGTGAGCCCGCCTCCACACTACACGACTTTAAGCTCGGTTTCCAACAAAGAAAAAAAAAATCCTGATGCTGAACAGATGAATCTATTATGCTAAATATCTTGGACAACAAGGTTGTCTTTTCCTTTTTCATTCGTGTCCTGGTGAGATCATCACCCCAACATCGCCCTCTGTTCAATTTTAAATGAAAATCTCTTGTCGTTCCCTACATGATTTAGGCGTGTCGTCAGATCACGGGGGGGTAAGGGAAAGGTGGACTCCTGGCGTATAGTGGCAATGAAGAACCGTTCAGATCGAAGGCTTTGGCTCCAAGGAGACATCTGGTGGTCCGAAAAGGTAGATACCCCATTGCCCTATCTTTTCGTTAACCGCCCCGGGGTTTTGGAGGGGCAGGTGCAGAAAACAAAGGCCCCCCAGGGCCGGCAGCTTCCCGCCTGCTAGCTGGCATCCGGTGCCACCCGGGGACACCCCCCCAATCGCCCGGCAATCATAACAAAAACTGTACATGGACTGTACCACCAACAATGCGAAGGCGCGCGATTCCCTATGGGGGGTTAGGGTACGACTGTAACGCTGCCCAGTCGGTTGTCTTAGCTCCGTTGGGATTTTGATTAATGTTCTAATGTTTGGTGAGTCGACGTTGTCACAGTGAATGCTCTAGAAATGTTTGGAAATCAAATGACCACTATTATAATATTATACTATTATAAAATCAATCAAAACCAGAAGCAATGCATCTGTTTCAAAGTATTCTTGCATCATCAGATGAATTCAGAGGGTGAAGTTCAACGAGCACGCCAGCGTTTGAGAAATCATTTGTGTCCTCATGTCTTCTGCTCATTAACGTTCCAGAGACACCCGTTTATGGAGTTCAGGTAATTTTGCTGTAATGTTAATCCACTGAGGAAGTGGCGAGAAATTGCTTATAATCCTTCATAACACGAGTCAAAGTAGCAAAAGTAGCCAGCTTAGAAAATGTTTTCCACTCATCTGTCTTTCACTGAACAAACCAGACAAACTTTAAAACAAAAAATTAAAAAAATAAATTAAAAATTTTCCTTATTTGGCAGAGACAAAGCTACGCGTGCCAGCTTCGTTAACAAAACTAAACTTATTCTCTGCGTTTACTGAAGTGAAAAACTTCAGATGTTTTCAAGGGTAGGTCAAATACGGGCGAATGTAATCAACTTGGTACAAACTTGTAAAATTCAGATTTTTTTTTCTCCTCTGTCTCCCTTCAGAGATCAGATTAGTTGAATTTAGCTTTAATGCTAGTTCACAACAAAAGTAATCTCGAGGGGCTTTAAAACGAAGACGCTCTGTGCGGTCCAAATGAAAGACGGTCCAGTTCGGTCCACTGGAGGCTGCGGATGTTTCTATCCATGTTTGTATCAAAGTCTCACATTAATTAGTGTCCATCTGTCAGAATTGATTGTTCTCAGAAGTAACGAGGTGATGCTCAGTGTGTAACAGCCAGAGTATAACAGAGCATTACCAGTTGAGCCCACACGGTGGCGCCTCCTTTTTGTTTTGTCACTTGGTATCACTTTCACTTTTTCCCGTGAGTCGACTTCCTAGACTCTAGTAATGTGGACGTTGATGAATGCTGCTGGCCACGAACTATTCTGTTCTTCCTCTGTTATTTTGTGGATGGATGTAGTTTATGCCATGAGACCTGGCTTGTATGGTCTGTTCCTGTGAATAAACGTACAGTGTGGATATCCCTCCACTTCGTCTCCTGCCTTGCAACTTTATTTCCGGAGCTATGTTAATAGCACCCGTGGCTAAGCTTCTCTCCAGCCCCACGTTACAACTGGCGCCCGAACATCATTCTGGACCTCGCCTGGGTAATCTAAGAAAAACATCAGACTGGACCGGACTGCTTTGTGCTTTTCTCCACCGTGGGAGTCGCCGTGAGTGTGTGATATGCCGTTTTCTTCAACACGAGTGGGCCCCGTTGGAAGCTAACTTCTGCTATAGCTATCGTCACTGCAGTCGGGAGTATCAGATCTCGCTTCGTGTCCGCGACGCGGGACGTGTGTGGACTTTGCGTTACCTTCCTGCCTGCCCGGTGCATTGGACCTGTTAATGCTGACTGTCTGTACCTCACTCGACGGATTAAAGAGGACGATTAAAGCAAGTGTTCTTCTGTTGGATCAAGCTTGTTCAAGCCCCCTCACCCCCCCCCCCCCCCATCACCTTTTCCCCCGTGGATTGTGGACTGTTTCACTGTCAAGTGGACTGACTTTTCTCTTTTGGACTTTGTGAGTATCTTCGAGGACTGTGTGATTAATAATAATAATTAATATTAATAATAAAAAAAAAAAAAAAAAGAAAAAAAAAAAAAGAGAAAAAATAAATTTAATTACAAAGAGACTAGAAAAGACATTGAAGACGAAATTGGGATAAATGTAGCTTTGAGTTGCCTGTATTGTGCTCTTCAGTAGGGCATTTTCAGTGATTTTTCTCATATTGTCGTACCTTTATAGTATTTAACGTCTTTGCTGCACGCGCTACTTTTATGCAGTGATAAGTGCATTTTACTAAAGCTTTTGTAACTTGTCTTAGGGGAACAGTTATTTTACTCTTGCTCCTGGACAGCGTTAGAGCTGATTTAGTATTATAGATTTGACTTGAAGGCGTAAATAATGGCAACTCGACCAAAGGCTCAAGCTATTGACTCTGACTCCGACTCTGACATGGACCTTACCTGTCTGACCGAGTACAATGTCCCCCACCGTACTACTGCTGGCCTCGAAGAACAAGTTCAGGATCTACAGGCGGAGGTTGAAAAACTACGGGAGTGTCTGAGCGACACCCTGGAACTACAGCGCTGTTTGCTCAAACGGTGGGATGAAAAACACTCTGAAGGTCCTGGCACCCAGCAACCCAAACAAGCCCCCATGGCCACTTCGACCCCATTTACACCTGCTGTAACTTAATCAGACCCCTCATCAGTTTCCGGCGCTTATGGTTGTCACTCAAGCTCTTTTCTGCATCCCCCTTCGCTCGAGCAGAGCAACACATCCAGAGTGATCGCTGCTGCATTACATCACGCAAAGCTCGAGCCCCCGGTGTTTGCTGGTGATGGTAAAGTGCCCCCCGAAGACTGGTTGCAGGCCGTCAGCAACTACAGATCTTCACTGAACCTGGCAGACATACAGATGCTACACGAGCTGCCACGTTTCCTTGCAAAAGAACCAGGTAAATGGTTTAAAGCTCTCAGCTCACATGTCATCACGTGGGCCCAATTCTGCCAGCTGTTCAAAACAGTTTTTCTGCCGTCCGACCTCCAAGAGCACATCCTGAGAGGCATTCTCGACCGTGTCCAAGCACCACATGAGCCCCTCCCAACATTCGTGGCTCACACGCTGGGTGAGTTTAATAAACTAAAAAGCCCACCACCTACACAGGAGCAAGTTGAACTAATATGTAAACATTCTTTGGAAAAATACAGAGTTGCACTGTATGGAGCCCATTTCTCCTCAGTGATGGACTTGTTACTGCGTGCACATGAACTCCATGCGGTCCTGGGGCCGAGTGGACACCAGTCTCCTCCCGCACATGTGAGGAAGACCCAGAACTCTGAGCCACATTGCTATAAATGCTCTCGCCCTGGATTCACGTCTCGCACTTGTCCGACCTGCAACACTGCATCTCATGTGCCATCTCCTCCCAAGCCACAGCCTGTAACGACTCCCTCATCCCCAGCAACTGCATCTCCACATGTAGGTGTGCCACGTGTCGAGACTGACAGCATGCCTTTTGACACCACACCTCACTCCAGGCAGTCGGGAAACTTCAGTGGAGGGAGGACATTTCGCCGAGGCAATCCTCCCTCCAGACGCTGACTGAGCCTCATCCCTTTGCCTCAACCCCACAAGAACAACATATTCTATGTCACGTTGAGGACACTGACTCCCAGGCTCCCTGGAACACACCCCTGAGAACCAAAGTGAACTTTAATGCTGTGCCTGTGGAAGCAACCTTAGACACAGGCGCTTCACTCTCTGCGGTGCGTGCAGATCTCATCTATGCTAATGACTCTTATCCAAGCAGAACACGTCAGTGGACAGGTCCAACACTAAGCCTCGCTGACAATGCCCCCTGTTCCCCTGACGGTGTGACCTGGCTCCCTATTGGCTTCATGGGGAAACGCTTCTACCAACGTTTTGCCATAATCCCTAACCTGTCATCCCCTTTCATCCTAGGTATGGATTTCATGATTCGAGCCTCCCTAACTATCCACGTCCCATCCAGAACCGTCATGATGGATGACATTCCTTGTCCTATGGTGGACGAGGATGAGGACTGTACACATGAATCATTCACTGCAGGGGGAGCCATCTTGTCACTGGTCACCTTGCAAACCAGTCTCATGTCCAAAGTCGCTGAGGCAAGCCTTGAGGATGGACAAAGAGCAGCGATGCTCAATCTTCTCACCCAGTTCGACAGCATGTTTGATGGTCATCTGGGACACACTTCCATGACTGAACACAAGATTGATACAGGAGACGCAAAGCCTATAAACCTCCCTCCTTATCGCACCTCTCCAACGAAAAAAAGAATCATTGAGGAACAGGTGGAGCAGATGTTACAGGACGGCATCATTGAGCCTTCCACGGGCCCGTGGGCGGCGCCTGTTGTCATCGTCAACAGGCCTGACACTGACCCAAGGTTCTGTGTGGACTATAGGGGCGTCAACCAAGTCACACAAAAAGACTCATACCCCTTACCACGTATTGACGACTCGCTTGACTTTCTGGCGAGGGGGCAGTTCATCACAACACTGGACTTAGCTCGAGGATACTGGCAGGTGGCAGTGGCGGAGGAGTCACGACCACAGACAGCCTTCATTTCACACTGTGGTCTCTTTCAATTTCGTGTTCTCCCCTTTGGTCTTTGCAACGCCCCGGCCACATTTCAGAGACTAATGAACACTGTACTGGCTGGCCTCATCTACAAAACGTGTGCTGTATATCTAGATGACATTGTTGTCGCTTCCCCCACCTTTGAGCAGCACCTAAAGGACCTGGAAGAGGTGCTCAAAAGACTCAAAACAGCTGGCCTCTCATTGAAGCTTAAGAAATGTCAGTTCTGTCTGAGTGAGCTCACATTCCTGGGCTACCGCATCACGCCCTCTGGCATAAAAACCTGATGAGGACAAAATAAAAGCTGTGACAGAGTTCGAGGCCCCATCCACCGTAAAACATGTCAGACAGTTCCTCGGACTGACCGGATACTACCGGCGGTTCGTTCCGAACTACGCTCGCCACGCAGAGCCCCTTCATGCTCTCACAAGGAAGGATGCTGTCTTCCACTGGGATGACAAATGTCAGGAATCCATGGAAACTTTGAAAGAGTTCATCACATCTGCACCTGTCCTAAGATTCCCTGACTTCACAAGGCCCTTTTTCATTCACACTGACGCCTGTGACCTTGGGCTCGGGGCTGCACTGATGCAGAAAGACTCGGACGGACGAGAGACTGTTGTGGCTTACGCAAGTCGCTCTCTTCACAAGGCTGAAAAAAACCATACTCCACCCCTGAAAAGGAGTGTTTGGCTGTGATTTGGGCTCTTGAGCATTTCAGACCCTACGTGGAGGGCCTCCACGTAACCATTTTCACCGACCACAACAGCCTCAGGTGGCTCATGTCCCGCCCAAACCCCTCTGGCCGGCTCGCCCGCTGGTCACTGCGACTCCAAGACTTTGACTTCTCAATCGTGCACAAGCCTGGCACCCGCAACACTGTGCCAGATGCTCTATCTCGCAACCCTCTGCCTCTGACCGATGACGCTCCCATGGACCTGTTGCCTGACTATGCTGTTATCGGCAGTTTGGACCTCCGTGCTTTGCCCCCTGTGCTTTTGGCGGATCGCTCACAGTTGAAACAGCTACAAAGTGATGACCCAGACATTGGCCAGCTTCTCAGGGATCTGGAGGAAAATCCGCATGCTGACTCAGACAAAAACAGCCCCCCACAGTTTGTTGTTCATGACAGTCTGCTTTACTACTCTGACCCGAAAGCCAGATGTGGGTTGCATCCTCTGAAAGAACTGAAGCTTTATGCTCCCACATCGATCCGTGGCACCTTGCTCTCCTATTATCATGACCACCCCACTGCAGGTCATCTCGGTTTTTCGAAGACATTATCAAGGTTAAGGTTCAGATTTTTTTGGCCCAAGATGGCAGCAGATGTCAAGAGGTATGTCATGTCCTGTTCAATCTGTCAGCTCACTAAACCAAGCCAGAGAAGACCGGCTGGTCTCATGGTTCCCATCTCCCCCCAAAAGCCCTGGGAGTACACAGGGGTGGATTTCGTCGGCCCATTGCCCCGAACGGCGTCTGGTAACGCCCACTTGCTGGTCTTTGTTGACTGTTTCTCTAAGTGGATTGAAGTGTGTGCAGTTAGGGAAGCGACAGCGCAGGTGGCTGCGGGAAGGTTTGTCAGTGAGGTGTTTGCGAGACATGGTGCCCCAACCTACCTGATCTCTGACAGAGGCTCACCGTTTGTCAGTGAGTTGTTCGAACATGTTGTTTCTACCCTGGGATCCGTGCACAGGCTCACCACTGCTTACCACCCTCAAACGAATGCAACGGAGCGTGTGAACCGGACTCTCAAAACTGCCATACGTGCCTATGTTGGGGGCAAGCACGGCGTGGGATAAATACCTGCCACAAATCTGCTTCGCCCTGCGTACTGCCCCACATGAAAGCACAGGCCTCAGCCCCTCCATGATGCTGTACGGTCGAGAGCTGGACACCCCGCTTGACCTCATTACAGGCCCCACCAGTGACGGCTTGGATGAACCTGGGGTGCCGTACCCAGAGACACTCAGGGCCTCCCTACAGGAAGCTCACGACCACGCCAGAGCAGCTCTCGATCACAGTCACAACAGACAAAAACACTACTATGACTTGAGACGCCGTCAGGCCGCCTACGCTGTTGGTGACCTTGTTAGAGTTAAAACACACCCTAGGTCTGACGCACAGTCCAACTTTACAGCCAAACTGGCACCCCTGTTTGCAGGCCCGCTCCGTGTCAGTCAGAGACTAGGAGATGTCAACTACAGACTGACAGAGTTGGACACCGGCGTGGATGCTGGAGTCTTTCATGTGGTTAACTTGCAGCCTTTCCGCACCTGGGACTCTGTCTCCCCCAGCAGACGCACCGTGCCTGTGGCTGAGGAGCAAACTGTCACCTGGGCTCTGGACGACGTTGAGCCTATCACCCGGATTGGCAGCCAGACTGACCTCCCTGCTGCGAACATGTGCTTTGACGTGCATGGTGACTCTGGAACTGGCCCAGTACCAGTCATGGACTGTGACCCTGAGGACCACTCAGCTGTGAGTGTGTCTGAACCGAATCCTGATAACACTGACCGATACGACCTCAGACCGAGATGTCGCCCCAGAGTCACATCTGGTTGGTCAACCAGCAGATGGACAAACTCTTACCATACCGACAGACTTGACCTGAAATAGGCATTTGGTTTGTTATGTCGAGTATGTGTTGAAAAATTGAGATGCAATGCAAGTTTTGCAGTTCAGAGTTATGGTAATGTTTTTGCATACCTCATGTTTACATTGTGTATCCTGCCTTAGTAGTATAGATTTTGCCAAAGTTCAGATTTTCTTGCAGAGTATTGCTAGGATCTTTATCTCCTCGTTTTTGCTGTGTGGATCAGGTTTCATAGGCCACCATAAATAGCAAACATAGTTACTTATTATAAAAATGGGATATTTCACTGTACCTATCCACCTGATGTGTTTCCTGGGGGTTTCTCTGCTTCATAGTGTACTCTGTTCATTGATATGTATATCAGTAGGCTCGTCATTATGTCTTTCTCTGTGTATAACGGCTAACTTTTCATCATGTTCATGTATGCCAAGGTGTTAAGTGTTGCTTGGTTGCTTCATCAGCTGTGTACGGCTGAGGACAGCCTTGTTATTACCAGGGGGGAATATGTAACAGCCAAAGTATAACAGAGCATTACCAGTTGAGCCCACACGGTGGCGCCTCCTTTTTGTTTTGTCACTTGGTATCACTTTCACTTTTTCCCGTGAGTCGACTTCCTAGACTCCAGTAATGTGGACGTTGATGAATGCTGCTGGCCACGAACTATTCTGATCTTCATCTATTATTTTGTGGATGGATGTAGTTTATGCCGTGAGACCTGGCTTGTATGGTCTGTTCCTGTGAATAAACGTACAGTGTGGATATCCCTCCACTTCGTCTCCTGCCTTGCAACTTTATTTCCGGAGCTATGTTAATAGCATCCGTGGCTAAGCTTCTCTCCAGCCCCACGTTACAAGTGTCGGTACTGTGATGACGTTAAGATGAATCCAGCACCGTGGGTTTAGCTTCCCCACTTTTCTGGTTTACTGCAGATCTTTTCCCTGTTGCCGCTTCAAGAGGGATTTTAATTTCTCTTCCACCCTTGTCTGTAGTAAAACTCGGGTATATTTCTCCCTGTCGGAGCTCCCTGCATCGTCTCCACGTAGTTCAAAGAGATGGAGCTCAATTTAGACCAAAAAAGCAAAAAAAAAATCTCAACTCCCTCCAGTTAGATTTTAATGCTGGTTTTGACATTTGACTGATGACTTTCAAGATGTTAAATGACTAAACACACCTCCTACTTGTTAACCTGGTGTGTTTCTTGTTTCTCTGCTGATTATTCCCGTCTCCCAGCATGCAGCACTGGCAGATCGAGCCTTTTTTTATTCTATCCATCATTTTATGCAGTAGAAACTTGACATAATTGTTCATAAAGTTGAAATACAAATGTCATTTTAATGTCATTTCGTAGCGTCCTTGGGCAAGACTCTGAACTCTACATTATCTTTATTATTTTTCTAGCTGTCTGTTTTCTAGGTGACTGCATCATAGAGGACGAAGCGCCGCATGGACTCACGTTACAGACCAGAAAGTGCCGGATGGATTCACATGCAAGGGTGACTGTGGTTTTCATTTTGAGACCAGAGTTCTGGGTGAGAAGTTGGGAGTGTGGCAGTTAACATTAAATAGAAAAAGGGACAACTTTCCAGAGCGAAGACAGGTGAGAGCTGTTAGGGCGCTGCTGTGGAGCCAGTACCTCTGATTTAATGTGAACTCCAGAGGATTTGAGCCTCCTGAAACCAGAACTCCTTAAATAATGACTGCTGGCACGCATGGCCTCCTCAAACGAATACGGCGAAACCCTGCGGCTGAGCTCTGGGGCTGAGGGAACGCAGGTCTCTGGAGGCTGGAGGCTTGATTCGCTACTTTAACTGTGACTGCAGAGGCAGACTGACGACCGGCGAGCAGCAGAGAAGCTCTGAAAACCCCTGAAAGCCTCAGAGCTGCCGTCAGATTCATCACCCCCGTCTGAATATTTCTGTTAAAGACTCGTTGTGGCTTCGTCAACTCACCTGTGACTGTTCAATTCATGACAGACGCGACGCATTTGGCCTTTTTTAAAAAGCAAAACAAGAAGAAACTTAACATCCGGAGAAGCAGGAGATGAAGGAGGCGGTTCACATCAAAGCTCTGCGTTCTGACTCTCACAGCTTGTAAGCAGGTAAATTATTTATGCACAAGAATCTCTTTCTTATCAGCAGAACCAAAGAAGCCTAAAATATTCTTCAGTCAGTTTTTAAAGCCCGAAAAACTCCGGTAATCCAACAACGTGTTATTAAAGTCTTAAAACTTTTGTTCCCAGCAGGTGTGTGCAGTCTATTCTCTGGGATTTTTAAAGCTTCCTCCAGGCTCTAATGCGGGTGTATTGATTTTGTTTTTTCTTTCATCTTTTGTCTATCCATTCTTTTTTCTTAATGACTCCCTCTCGGTTTTTCGCTCATTCCTCCTGCTGATCCCTGACTATGAACGTTAGGGTTACGGTAGGGTTAGGGTAGGGTTAGGGTTAGGGTTAGGGAGAGGGTTAGAATCCCACCCCCACCATCTGGAGGAGGTGGGCAGACCCCCGGTCCGTCCAACCCAAGAATCCCCCGTCAGACCGGCCTCTCCGGGGAATTCTTCCCCTCTGCCCGTAACAGACCTGGGTCCATTCTCCGTACATTACGGACGTTTGTTTTGTTAAAGTAAGTATATATTTATTTTTTGTTTGAAATAATATTGATTGTATAAAATGAAATGAAATCAAATTAAATGAATTCTTTATAAATAAAACTGTTTAACAAAAAGAGCTTTCCAAAAGGGAAAGATAAAAACCACACTAGTTATATAAAATAAATAAGGAAATGGCCTTTAAAATGAAATGAAATCAAATTAAATGTGTTCTTTGTAAATGAAACTAATTAAATGTGTTCTTTGTAAATAAAACTGTTTAACAAAAAGAGCTTTCCAAAAGGGAAAGACAAAAACCACATTGGTTATATAAAAGAAATAAGCAAAATGGCCTTTAAAAAGAAAATCAAAATCAAAAAAGCGTGCCTGGCGACGTTTCGACCGTAATCATTCTTCTTCAGGTCTGGCACGCTAAAGAAGTTTGAAAAAACAATCCAAATGCCTCAGTGAGAAGGAGAGGTGAGGAGATGTTGCCTCGTTCACATTGGCCATAAAAATATTTGCGTAAGCCGGAGCAAATCTTTTCCCCATTGCCGTACCTTTAATTTGTAAATAAAATTGGCCATCAAACACAAAATCATTTCTTGTTAAATCAATTTCTAATAATTGTAGTAGTTCACTGTCTGGTTTTTTAGAGTCTGGATATTTTTCAAAAATCTTTCTAACTGAGCGTAAACCGGCCAAAATATCAATATTTGTATAGAGACTCTCTACATCCATAGAGAAGAAATATGAGTTGGCAAGGATCCATAAAGATTTAACTAGTTCAATAAAATGGTAAGTATCCTTTACATAGACAGGGTGTCTAAACGAAAGAGGATTCAAATAATAATCCAAATACTCCGCCGTATAATAAGTCTCGCTCCCACAATCGGAGACAATAGGTCTTCCAGGAGGGACTTCAAATGGAATGGTCCATTTTTTAGGATCTTTATGGATCTTTGGGAGAATATAAAATCTCCTTTCCCTTGGTTCTAAATCACCTTTTAAATATTTTTCCTGTTTAGCATTGATACATTTCTTATCCCTTAAAGGTGGAGTAGGTGTTGTTTGAAAAACGGTTCCATCAATCCAACTCAAGTGAGATTTTGAAAATATACACTCCCTCCCTCCTCCCAAAGGCTCCGCCTCCTCCTCTTCAGCTCACCCCTCGAAACCACGCCTTCACATGATTCACGACTGCATGAACCATAGGGAGGGAGGGAGCGAGGGGTGATATTTGATGGACGTATTAGGCAGCCAATCAAAATAGTGATGATCACTTTTTTGATTGGTCAGAGTTTTTCTCTGATTATACCTTCTAGACTGGACCAAAATGTTTAGTTTTTTTTTGCAAACATTTTATTTCAGTGGGTGCAATGGAAATGTGAAAAGGTTTTCAGGCAATATTGTAAAAAGTGTTGCAAAAAAACAACACCCACCCCACCTTTAATTGGTTTAAAATCTTTTCCACTATAGGAATAGTTTCCCTATATATATTGGTTTTGCCAATTTTTTATAATAAACACCATCATTTAATTGTCTCTGAACTTCAAGGACTTATTGCTCTCTACTGAGAATGACAACTGCAGATCCCTTATCTGCAGGCTTAATTACTATATTTTTAGCCTTTTGCAATTCTCGTAGTGATCTAACTTCACTGATCAATAAATTATGTTCATGAACTGGTTTGTAATGTGATCTAAATATTTCCAAATCCTTCTGAATTAAATTTCCAATTTCAGGTGGCAGCTTATCCAATGGAGGTGACCAACCAGAGGATCCCAGAAAAGGTTTCCTTTCTTTCCCAACAGAATTCTTAAAATATGTGATTAATTTAATTTTGCGATGGTATTCTTGGAGATCTAATTGAAATTGTTGTTTCTTATCCCTGCCTAGGTCAATAGTCGGAACAAAGTCTAATCCTCTCAGCAAAAGATCATGCTGTGGCTTGGAGAGTTTAAAATGTTTTGCCAAAACCACAACATTCTGAGCCACCAGAGACCGTGCTCCTTGGACCTCCTCTAATTCAGAGCTTAGAGGCTCGGGGAGTTTGAAAACCTAAGCCAGTGGTCCAGCATGGCCTGAGCCGTCTCTTCTGTCCAGTGGATATCATCTTATCTTGAGGTAAGAGAGGGATGAATCCCACATTTCTCTCAATATGTTCATTCAGTCTGTAAATTATCACTTTCTTCAGCAGAAGGTTGTGAGGAAAAGTTAACTAGGGGAACCCAGAATTCTGCATAAGGAAACTTCCTTTGTGGCCCTAAAGGCTCCTTGTAGGTTTTTCACCGAAGTCTCTTTGATTTGTTCCCCCTTCCATTAATCCCGAAGGACAACACCACTTTTTCTACTACTAAATCCTGCGGTGGCCTAGTTTTTTCCATCAAAGCTTGGGCATGCCTGAAATGGCTCCCAGGAAAGCTTTCCACCTGTAAGTCTTTGTGGAAAAAGTCTGGTATTTTGGAAACATTGGAATCCCCAATAATTAACCATTTTTTGGTTACCACTAGATTCCAGTCCGTAAGCTTGCGCTGCGTGTTAATGTGCCTTTTTACTTGGAACCTGTGTGGTTCTGGAGCCACAAAATGGTCCATGGAATCCTCAAAGAGGTCATCCGCCTCCGTCCTGATACAATAGGAGATACCTGGGTTTCCAGCATCTCTCTCTTGTTCCTCATCTAATGCATCAAACATAGCGGCCAACTCCACGTGAGTTGGATCCTGTTCTGGAACTTCCACTACCCTCCAATCATCCCCATTCTTGTCCATCTCCCTCTGTAGATCTGTTTCATTTGTCAAGACCACCCCTCTTGTCTTCCTGCTCCTATGTCCTTCCCTCTGTTCCAGGGGGGAAGGCCACTCCTGGATCCTCCCTATCTCCCACCTGCTTGGCGGAGTCAGTCGTAGTTGCAGTGTTTGGTGGTCCTGGCTGCACAACAAGGAGGATGGGATTGGATTGTTTGATCACTTTGGGGTTGCTGTGGAGCCAACTTTGCACTAGTCCCCCCACCCTGCGGGACTGATCGCTCTTGCGGTTGCTGTGGAGCCCCACTAGTAACCTGTGCTACAATAAGAGCCTCCACATGGTCAAGCAAGTTAGGGTTGGGTTAGGGTTAGAGTTAGGGTAGAGTTAGGGTTGGGTTACGGTTAGGGTTAGGGTTGGGGTAGAGTTAGGCTTAGGGGTTAGGGTTAGGGTTAGAGTTAGGGTTAGCGAGCACAGCTGCACGAATGAAGAGACACCCAGAGATGTGTAGGTTTATGTGCTCGGAACGTTTTGATTCAATCATAATATGTCACGGAGTTTAGGAATATTGGGTCTACTGCATTGGGGTCCTCATCTCCACTGGCCGACCACGGACCCAGCAGGTGAACGGATCATCTTCTGGGAATATTTCCACTGAAAAGAATATGCTGCAGGCTGATGACCTGCCGGAGGAGGAGGAGGAGGAGGAACGCTCCTTCTCTCTGAGGCACTCAGCTGGGCGTCCCAAGAGTCCGTAAAGTGGGGGCAGATACTCAGCCGGCCCGCCTCCTCGGAGAGGTCCCCCTGGGGTCTGCAGAGACCCTCCAGGAGGAAGTGAGGCAGGTGCCCCTGTTCCTCACATCTACATCGCCCTCCCAGCTCCCTGGTGGTCCAGGTCCCACCTCATCTTGTCTCCAGGGTATTTAAGCACAGGTTGCCACCACTGTCACAGACGTGGTCCCAGTATTTGGCCCCTGCTCAGACCCTGGTCCTCAGACCCTGGTCCTCAGCCTGTCCTCGAGGCCATCCTGGACGCTCTCTGGTCTTGGTTCTGTCCAGTTCCTCGTCCGGCCCCTCCGTCCATATTTCCTGCCACAGGTTGCTGCCTTACCGCTGTTTTCACTAGAAGGTTCTCTAGCACCCTTTTTTTGGAATTCAAGGACTTTTTGCAGGAATTTCTGCCTCCTGGTCTCTTGCATTTGGGTCCAGACCAGATCGATGACACTTTGGTCAGCATTTGTTTTTAAAATGTGCTCCATAAATAAATTTGACTCCTCTGGGAGAAACGTTCAGTCCACTGGTGGACCTCTTCTGGGCCGCCAGCCACCGATTCAGGATAATAACACTGAATTACTGAGCACTTATATGATGTGAGGTGATGACATCAAATTAAAATCATTAACTTTATAGAATTTCCCTTTGGGTAAATAGTATTGTTTTGTTGAATTGGATGAGCAAAAGAGATTTTAATACCTTTTGCCTCTCTTTTTGTTTAGAAACTGCAAAACAAAGTCCATGCACTCCTGCTGATTGCTAGCAAAAATAATTGGCTCTACCAGCTAGCCAACGCTGGCATCATTCTAGCTACTTGGCATGATGTTGACGTCTGAGCTGTGAATAAAAAGGCCCAGCAGCGCTTGTTTGTTTCCTGGCTCCTTTCAGCCGGCTGGCAGCTTCACCTCCCTTCATTTCTCTTCCAAGAGAATAAACGCCGCGACCTGCAGTCGATCATCCCGGGCCGGCCCCTCTGCGGCGGAGCTCTGCGGCGGGTCTCGGCTCCTGCAGCTGCTGCCAGCAGGGGGCGCTCAGCCACGGAGCTCCGCCGTGGGACCTCCCATCGTTTAGTTGTTTCAAACGCTGACAGAGTTGGGGCCAAACTGGAGGAGACGGGGGGCCAGGAGGCGCCAACAAAAGTCCCTTTATTGCAACCAGAAGAGCAAAACTCAACCTCCAAAGTCTCCAAAGAACAGAGCGAGTGCACATTTGCACATTTGCACTACTGACCTCACTTTACGTATGTATATATCTGAAACCTCTTGCCTTCTTACTTTTACTTTTGAAAAACGGCCACATATTTATATCTTGTTTATTGTTTATTATATGCCACGCACTGACATGGGAGAAGCTCTCCAATCTCGTTGTACGCCACTGTATAATGACAATAAAGGGCATTCTGATTCTGATTCTGATTCTGATTCTGAGTGATCAGAGAGAAAGGAACTAAAAAAAAAAAAACTAAACAGAGAAACGGGCTGTCAAAATAAAACAGGAAGTAAAGTTAACAGCAACAGAAAAGACCTGAGAACTACCCAGAATCCTTCACACCATGTCCCTTTAATAACTACTTCACAGTTATGAGTTCCTGCATGTTCGAGTGTGTGAATGAGCGTTTTATGCCCGGACTACATCCATTTACAGATTAATTCTTATAAAAGAGATCAAACTGGTATAATTGCCTTAAGGTGATATTTAAAAATGAATTTGATTTCTGTATTAAAACTCTGTTTTATGATTCCCTGGTTCTTCAAACACTGAACTTGTCCGTCTCATTTTCACCTCTTAGAATAAAAACTAGGGCTGGGCAAGTTAACGCGTTATTATCGCGTTAACTCATTAATTTATTAACGCCGACATTTATTTTATCGCACGTTAACGTATGTTGCTCACATGCTTTTGTTTTGAAAAGTCTGTTACTGGCTGCTGCAGAACCGGAAGATAATTGGCAGGTAAACAAGAAAAAGCTAAAACAGACATAAAGAACGGTAAAAATCTGTGAACTTTACAGTTCAGGTAGCAACTCAGGTAGCAATATTAACAATTCTGTCTGAAAAAAAAAATTCTGGACTGCAACCAAACTTTGTGGTCATTCCTCCATGTTCCATCAGATCTGCTCCATGTGTTCACTGTCCTGCTGTTCTCTAGCTGGTTACTGCAGTGCGGCTCCATCTAGTGGCACAGATGTGTAATGACAACAGAAAGTCCAGTCCTCCATTATAAAACTAATTCAGTTCTGTGACCTGTTTTTTAATTTCATATTTTTGATCCAAGTCTAAAATTGAAATAAAAAAAAAAACAGACATTTTTTTCAGTTTTTTGTGTTAGATTAAAAAACGAAAATTGTAATAAAATGTTGCTTTTTAACTTTTTTTTAAATTTTTGATTGACAATTGAAAATGGAAAGAATGAATGATACACGGATTGGTAAAGTTACTGAACTTTAACATGGACATTTTCATTTTTAAAGTTCTCCCAGACGGAGGATTCAACAGAAACAAGGTTATTTGTAACAACTGACAAGTTGAACTCCCCGTTAAAAGTTTCTGCTGTTACCTCAGAAATTACCTGTTTTAATGTTCTGATTGTGCTGAGACGCAATCATTTTGTTGGATTTTGTTTGTGAACTTTTTTCTTTTTTTTTTAAATAAAAACAGGATGACATTAATGCCCTGGCAGTGGCAATAAGCTTTATTTTATTTTACATGTTTTAAGATGAGATTTACACTAATTATGTGTTACTGACAAGTGCTGATGTTAAAAGTGTTTGAACAACAAATGTTATGACACTTTAGTTCATATGGCAGCAGAACATTTAAAAAAAAGTGACCTTTACACTACTTTTGAATTCATTATTTGATTTTGCGTATACAATGCGATTAACCGTGATTAATGAAAAATACTTTAATAATCCCAGAGGGGAAATTGGGTCGTTGCAGCAGATACAAAAATATACATAAATAGACAGGACATTAAATAGACATTAAATAGGCAATAAATAGACAAAAAAACAGTGTGCAGAAACAGAACAATAAATAGACTAAAAACAGTGTGCAGAAACAGAACAATAAATAGACTAAAAACAGTGCGCAAAACAAGACACTAAATAAAAAGTAAGTAGACAAAAACAGTGTGCAAAACAGACAAAAACAGTGTGCAAAACCAGTAGTAATAAAACTGTAATAATAAAACTGTAATAATAAAACTGTAATAATAAAACTGTAATAATGTAATAAAGTGATAATGTGGCAGTAACAGAAGGCATTGGCAGAAGTAATCAGCAGCGATTATTCCCTGACAACCAGGAGTTATAGATTATGATTGCACTAGGAAGGAACGACCTCCTGTGTCGTTCCTTTGAGCAGCGGGGTTGAAGGAGTCTGTCGCTGAAGCTGCTCTTCAACTTGTCCAGGATTTTGTGGAGGGGATGAGAGAGGTTGTCAAGGATAGCCAGCAGTTTTGCTAGCATCCTCTCTTTCACCACCTCCTCCAGTGGGACAAGTTTAGAGCCAACAGCAGACTCAGCTTTTTTGATGAGTTTATTCAGTCTGTTGGCGTCCTTAGCCCTGATGCCTGCCCCCCAAGACACCACAGCAAAGAAGAGGACGTTCGCCACAACAGACCGATAAAACATCTGCAGCATTTTGTTGCACACATTGAAGGACCTGAGCCTCCTCAGGAAGTAGAGTCGGCTCTGGACCTTCTTGTAGGCAACCTCAGTGTTGGCAGACCAGTCCAAGTTTGTTGTCCAGTGTCACACCAAGGTACTTGTATGTGTCCACTAGCTCAACATCCCTCCCACTGATGCTGACAGGGGAAGGTGGGGGCTTGTTCCTCCTGAAGTCCACCACCATCTCCCTCGTCTTAGTCACGTTCAGCTGCAGGTGGTTCTCCCCACACCAATCCACAAAGTGGCTGATCAGGTCCCTGTACTCAGCCTCCCTCCACACACCCCACAATGGCCGTGTCATCAGAGAATTTCTGCAGATGACACGACTCAGTGCGGTACTGAAAGTCAGATGTGTATGTGGTGAAGAGGAAGGGCGACAGCACAGCACAGTTCCCTTAATCAGGGAAATAATGCAATTAATCGCAATTAAAAATTTCAATCGCATGACCTGCTTTACGGTAACATTTATGAAGCAAAGGGACCTCCTCAAAACACCTGACTCTGCTTCAATGACTCAATATTTTCAAAAGGAGTTGGAGAAAATTCATCTTCTGAGGAACGAGAACTTTGCACGGCGAGACTCCAGGAGTAGAGATGATTTTAAAACTGTCGCTGTATCTAAAATATGCTGGATAACTCTTTAGCCCGTTTGTCTGAGACCTCGTCCTTTCTGTCCACTCTGTAGACCTGCGTCCACCTGACAGGCCTGTTAGCAGCAGGTCCTACCTGAACCCCCTTTTTATTCAATTCTATGAAAAGTGCTAAAAAAAAAAAAAGATACAAGATAATTTTGCTTCTGGCTGCAGAGATAAACTCTCCATTGATCCAGCATGTCCTCTTTTCTGTTGCTGCTCGGCTTAAAAAGTGAGCTCAACGCCTGTCCTACATCTCTGAGAGGCGCCAACGTGGACGTTAGCTCAGCTACGAGTGAAGGGCGCCCCCTGGTGTGCAGACGGAGCTCTGAGAAACCTCCAACTGGTCTGGTTTCCATCAAAGTGAATAAAAGTGAAGCTCTGAGATGGAGGGGGTCGGCCTGGTTTTGACAGCGGTGGGGACACGACCCCCCCCACCCCCCACCCTATCCACCCCGTCATTTTACAGATTACAGTGATTTAATTCTCAATGCATCGACGAACATCCTAAACTCATTTATGTAAATATTGATGCTCTAAAATGGATGTTTGTTTCCTTCTGTTCTGAATAGAATAACTCTCATCCTTCACCAGCGCTGTTGTACGTCTGCCCTCACTACTATCCGTCCTCCTTTTCCTTTAATCATTCGGCGGTCTAATCCCCATCTCCCCTTCACCTCACCACCTTTCCTTTTCTCATCAGTGTCGCTTCCTCCCTCCTTTCCTTTTCTCATCAGTGTCGCTTCCTCCCTCCTCTCTGGCGGATCAGCGCTCCGAGTCTTTGCCTTCACCTGGAGATTCTCCCCGTCAATCAGCTGGTAGAAACCCGCGGGGCAGCCGGGCCGGATTAATGACAACCCGCTCCAGCCCGTCGTCTCCTGGAGGAGGAAGGGATGGAGGCTGACAGAGGGAGAGCACATTAAAAAAAACGGGAAAAGAGGGAAAGAAGGACGGCCGCTGGGAAGGATGGATGCAAGCAGGGGGGCTTGTGGATGTGATACGAGCAAAAAAAAACTAAAGAGGGAGAGAACAAGATGGGGAGGAAAATAATGATAGTGAGTGCACTGTAAAAAAAGAATGGTAAAAAAAACCTGTAATTTTCTGGCAGCTGATGCAGAAAAATACCGTGAAATAACAGAAAATGACTTTCTCATAAGAATACAGTTTTTTTTTTTCCATAATTAAAATGCAGTTTGTAGTTGTGATTTTAACAAGATTTTGCCTTATTTTCAGGTTGTTTTTAACATTTAATTAGAAACATTTTCACATTTTAAAGCAATTAAATTACCTAGAAATATGATAAATAAATGCTGTATTACAAATAATAATGCTTAAATTTATAGAAATGTGCTGTTATTAATTGGTTTCAATTACATTATTTTATATAAAGAAGTTGTATGATAATTGTGTTTGATGTAATATAACAGTACAGGACTGTCTCATAAAATTAGAATATTGTGATAAAGTTGTTTATTTTCTGTAATGCAATTAAAAAACATGAAATGTCATACATTCTGGATTCATTACAAATCAACTGAAATATTGCAAGCCTTTTATTGTTTTAATATCGCTGATTATGGCCTACAGCTTAAGAAAACTCAAATATCCTATCTCAAAATATTAGAATATTTCCTCAGACCAAGTAAAAAAAAAATTATTACAACAAAACAAAATCAAACATTTGAAAATGTCCATTAATGCACTCAGTACTTGGTCGGGAATCCTTTTGCATGGATTACTGCATCAATGCGGCGTGGCATGGAGGCAATCAGCCTGTGGGATTGCTGAGGTGTTATGGATGCCCACGATGCTTCAATAGCAGCCTTTAGCTCATTTGCATTGTTGGGTCTGGTGTCTTTCAGCTTCTTCTTCACAATACCCCACAAATTCTCTATGGGGTTCAGGTCAGGGGAATTGGCAGGCCAATTGAGGACAGTAATGCCATGGTCAGTACACCAGTTACTGGTGGTTTTGGCACTGTGGGCAGGTGCCAGATCATGCTGGAAAATGAAATCATCATCTCCATAGAGCTTTTCAGCAGACGGAAGCATGTAGTGCTCTAAAATCTCTTGGTACACAGCTGCATTTACTATGGACTTGATGAAACACAGTGGACCAACACCAGCAGCTGACATGGCTCCTCCCCAAACCATCGCTGACTGTGGGAACTTCACACTGGATTTCAAGCAACTTGGATTTTGCGCCTCTCCAGCCTTTCTCCAGAATTTCTCCAGACTCTGGCGCCTTGACTTCCAAATGAAATACAAAACTTGCTTTCGCCTGAAAAGAGGACTTTGGACCACTCTGCAACCTGTCCAGTGCTTCTTTTCCATAGCCCAAGTCAGACGCTTCTTCCGTTGTCTTGAGTTCAGAAATGGCTTGACCATGGGAATACGGCTATTGTAGCCCATTTCCCAGACACGTCTGTGAACAGCAGCTTTTGATACCTGGACTCCAGCTTCAGTCCACTGTCAAATTCTGGAAGCGGCTCTTCTTCACAATGCTGTTAAGGCTGCGGTCATCTGCCACATTTCCCCCTTCCAACAGACTTTTTGCGAATGTGCTTTGAAACTGCACTCTGTGAACAACCTGCTCTTTGAGAAATTTCTTTTTGTGTCTTACCCTCCTGATGGAGGGTGTCAATGATGGTCCTCTGGACAGCAGTCAGATCAGCAGTCTTCCCCATACTTGTGATTTAGTTAACTGAACCAAGATGAGTGTTTTTCAAGGCTCAGGAAACCCTTGCAGGTGTTTCGAGTTAATTAGACGATTCAAGTGATTAGTTGAATAGCCTACTGGTATACTTTTTCATGATATTCTAATATTTTGAGATAGGATATTTGGATTTTCTTCAGCTGCAGGCCATAATCAGCTATATTGAAACAATAAAAGGCTTGCAATATTTCAGTTGATTTGTAATGAATCCGGAATGTATGACATTTCATGTTTTTTAGTTGCATTACAGAAAATAAAGAACTTTATCACAATATTCTAATTTTATGAGACAGTCCTGTATATGACACAAAAAAATAATGTGATTCATCTTTCAAAACATGTCAAAAAACTGTTGAATAACTAGATACTGGGCTTAAAATTGCTACAATTTTAAGGACTGTAGCCCTTATATTGTAGTGGAGCCATGTCTGCAACACCTGACAGAGCCATGGCGCTAGCTAAAGAAGTATTTAGCCAACTTCCTGTTTTTGCACAACACAAGTTATGTTTTACACACTTTATTAAACAAACTCATTCAACACACAGACTTAACTCAGGGTGACACAAATGAATATGTTAAATGTAAGGGGTCTGAATCAACAGGGGGTCAAATCAGCAACAGACTTTACATGGCAGCATTAAATCAAATAGCTAACAAATAAACACAGATAAGCACCTAAACAACCAGGGCTGCAAAGGATGCTGGGAAACGACCCAAAAGGACCTGCCAGATCACTAGCAGCATATCTATCAGAGAAATGCTTTATTGAAAGCATTTAATTGCAGCTCCCTTGGTAGAGCTGATGCTCCATCAGCAGAGGCAGCAGCGCTAAGTTCAAGTCCAACTCTTTATTATTCACCCTCTCAAGCTTTCCCCTTTCCCTACGTCTCTGTAGATGTCCTTTCAAAATAAATATAATTAATAATCATTTATTAATATATGTTAATAAATGTTACCATGAAAATATTAGTCAATTAACAAAGAAATTATAGTAAAATTACACATTTTTACTATTAATTCTTCAGTAATTTTAAATGATTTTTTCCTATTTTTTAGAGTTTTAAAGTTGAATTTTACAGTTTATTCCCTTAAATAACAGACAAATATTTTAACAATAAATATATGTATTTCTAATGGGTCTTTTTTGTAAAAGAACAAAAATATTATGTGTTTTCACAGTTACAGTGATTTAATGTTATTTTACATTTGACATGTAAAATCACAGTCTATTTTTGTAAAATTAAATGGTATTTTAAAAATTCAGAAAAAACATCTGTAAAATAGATGGTAAAATTCTGTTTTATTACATTTTTTTTTTTTTTTTTTTTACAGTGAGCTGTAGAGGTTTCTGGGACAGAAATGTTGTCCCATTCTTGGATTCTTGGATCAGCAATCCCACATCTTCTTTGGTGTATTTTTTTCTTGATCATGCACCAGATGTTTTCAGTTGGTGACAGATCTGGACCAGAGACGGCCACTTCAGCACCTGGACTCTTCTACCATTAAGAGCTTCTGTAATGGATGCAGGACGCTGTTGAGCATTATCTTACTGAACACACACAGGAACAAGACCTTTCCTGAAAAAGATGCTTTGTTCTGGACGGGAACATGCAGCATGTTGATCTAAAAATCCTTTCCAGATGTGGCGCCTGCTCATCCCACCAGCCTGTCTGCCTCATCACACCTGATCAGGTGAGGTTTGTCATTAGACCCGTGCAGACATCGATGACAGAATGATGCTGATTCATTTGTTCATTTAAATCAGGTGTGTTGGAGCAGGTAAACGTGAGGAACGATTTCACAGCAGCAACCCAAACCCAAACCATTCAGAGAAGAGTCTCAGGATTGTTGTGTAACAGTCGGCTTTAACCGGCGTTCGCGGCTGGCGAGTGAAACTGTGTTTCTCAGGCAGCGATTTCCATTTCAGCGTGGTGCCTGTTTCATTTTCAAAGGCAGCGCCAGGTGAGTGCCAGGTGAGGGCTTGAAGAGCAACCGGCATCCATTGTTGATCTTTGAGCTTTCTGCAGATTATTGAAATGTTTTGATGACCTTATGTCCCGTCGACGATGAGACATTCAGTGTCTTTGTAACCTCAGAGGTGCATCACTCTTTGTAGCCAGGTGAACCTTCAGCCAGCCTTTCTACCTGAGATGTTGCCGCTCTCAGTAGCAGTTTTTTTGTGACCTACTGACCTGTTGTCATTTAACATAATGAGCTGCCAGATGTTCCTCCAGGTGTTTCTTTTCAGTCCCACTTACCTTCCAGTCCAACTATTTTGAGAACTGCTGCCACAAAAGTCAAAATGAGCTAATAATTTTCTTTTTTGGGAGGTTATTTTTACAACCCAAAACAAACAAGCATGATGTAGGGCCCGATGAAATCCCTTCTATTTTATCTCAAATTTCCTTTTTAATTTTTTCCATTTTCGGTGTTTTTCAGTTTTTAATTTTTGAGAATTCTGTTTTAAGAATTTTATGCAAATTTAACCCCAAGACAGTATATAAAGTAATGAAATATAGACAATTAATTAGGGCTGGGCAACGATTAAAATTTTTAATCGCGATTAATCGCATTATTTCCCTGATTAATCACGATTAGTTGCATTGTATACACAAAATCAAATAATGAATTCAAAAGTAGTGTAAAGTACACTTTTATTTAAATGTTCTGCTGCCATATGAACTAAAGTGTCATAATGTTTGTTGTTTTAAACACTTTTAACATCAGCACTTGTCAGTAACACATATTTAGTGTAAATCTCATCTTAAAAAATGTAAAATAAAATAAAGCTTATTGCCACTGCCAGGGCATTAATGTCATCTTGTTTTTATTTAAAAAAATTTTAAAAAAGTCTACAAACAAAATCCAACAAAATGATTGTGTCTCAGCACAATCAGAACATTGAAACAGGTAATTTCTGAGGTAACAGCAGAAACTTTTAACGGGGAGTTCAACTTGTCAGTTGTTACAAATAACCTTGTTTCTGTTGAATCCTCCGTCTGGGAGAACTTTAAAATGAAAATGTCCACGTTAAAGTTCAGTAACTTTACCAATCCATGTATCATTCATTCTTTCCATTTTCAATTATCAATTAAAAGCAAAAAAAAAAAAAAAAAAAAAAAAAAAAAAAAAATTAAAAAGTGACATTTTATTACATTTTTTTGGTTTTTTAATCTAACACCAAAAAAAAAAAAAAAAAAAGAAAAAAATGCCTGGTTTTTTTTAATATTTCATTAATAATGAAATATGACTGTAACATTTTCATCGGTACCGATCCAGTCGCCGGGCCGGGGGCGGGGCCGGGGGCGGGCCCTGTGCGATGACTCATCCAGAAGCCACTATTCAAAACAACCATAACGGCTGCAGAATCAACAAATCAGAACTGCTGATTTGCATCAAAGTTTATGTAAAAAGTAGCTCCATATTTCAAAAGGCGACCAAAACTTATGTGAGAGACGAGAATGATCCGGCGCCACCGACCGCACCCCCCATCCCACAGCAGGCAGGATGTCTGCAAACCAGGCCTTTGTTGAGTCAGTTAAGAGTCCTGGAAAACAACATAACACCATCAAAGACAGAGGAAAATAAGAACAGGTGCAAGAAGTATAGATATTCCATATTTAGAGGCAGAATTTAATCCCTGAGAAGAAAAGGAACAAGCAAACAAAACAAGATAAAGGTGAACGGCGCTCTGAAGAAGTGCAGGAGGGATTTATTTTAATCTAAAAGGATTATAGCGGAGCGTCTTTTTAAAATTCTGTTTCAGCCGTCTCTGCTGCTGCTTTGTGGTGCTGCTGTCGGCTCGGTTGAATTATGAGCTCATTCTGTTTTCAAAGGAACCCATTAGCTGTCATTTACTCTGGAAAACCTGTCAGCTATAAAATATTCACACCCAACTCATTTGTTTTTCTAAACCGGTTCTGGCCTACATTCACTGACAATGTCCAAACTTTTAAATGACATGAGTCCTATTTTTTTTCTCAACATACAGTAAATACATGAAGCATAACTGTTGAGTCTCATTTATTTAAACACGTACTTCTCTTAAAAAGGTGGAATTCATGTGTCTTTCAGTTATAATTTCTTTAAAATTATTTATATACCATAAAGTGGCCTAGTTAGGAGTTAACTTTATTTTCTCATCATTTTGATTGGCTTTGAGCTGGAACAACATCTGGAATGAGTGTTGCCACAGCTGAAACCAGGACCAGCAGAGTTCTGATGGGACCCGCCGGTCCCTCCCTGGGACGGACCGGTTCCTGTAGAGAACCGGTTCCTGTAGAGAACCGGTTCCGTGTGTTTCAATTCCATGGAATCGTTTGGCAGTTTATCCAGCGATTCTCTTATCGATTCCAAACAGCACGAATCTCACGTAGTTTACGCAAGTTACGCACAGTCAATTCCAGAAAGCACTTACGTGATTAAGTTACGTCGGTTTAGCACGTTAGCATTGCAGTTGTAAACAACAATGGCGCCCACCAGGTTCAAACGCTCCAAAGTTTGGCTTCACTTCACCAAAGAAAGATGGCAACAAGGCAACTAGCAGTCATTGTAAAGTGGAGATAACAGCGTCGGGAGGGAACACGGCTAACATGCAAAAACATTTGCGCACACAACATGCTAACGAGTGTCGTGTTTTTGACGCTTCGGACTGATGGATCTCAACCCAGCAGCAGTAGCCAAGCTAAGATCACCTCTGGTAACTCTGGTAAGTAGCCATCCCACTGCCCATGTGCTTCTTTGTAAAACACGCTATAACATTAGCGCTATGCTATTAAACGAATGCCTTCTGCATTACATTTAGAAGATGACCGTGACGAGAGAGAGAGAGTCTGGCTGGTTCAGAGGCTGGAAGACATGATTATTTTACTGCTAAAGAATTGTTAATTCTTCATAGTATTTGCAGATTTGTACTATGCACTGTTCCGTTGTATTTGATAGTATTTATCTTTCTTTATTATTATTTTTGAGTGATTAGTGAGCTCATATATCCTTTTAAAAGGGAGATTTTTTCATTTCTATTAGGAAAAATCTGTTAGTAAAATGTTACACATTCTTGTGTATTTGCACATTTACATATTACAACAGTTAACACGTTATCCAGGCTTTGGGCCTCTTTTGACCTCGCTGTTGAGTTTGTAAGGTCATGACTTCTAAGGAAAAAAAACATTGATGCTAATAAAACTGTTAGTTCTCCTATTTCCCCAAATTAGAATCAATAAAGAATCGAAGCGTTTAACAGTATCGATAATGGAATCGGAATCGGAAAAATCTTATCAATTCCCATCCCTAGTGGAGTCGTCGTGGATGTAAAGTCTCTTTATAGGGACCAAAAGCTTTTTTTGTTTTTGTTTAACCGGCTGTAAATATTATATTTCTGCTGCAATTTCAACGTGGCAGGAAATCTAGATTTGGAGTCAGCCCCCTGGTGGTCAGCCGAGGAACTGCTGATCACTCGGCGGCTGAAACGATGGAGCTCGTCATACGTCTGTGATGTTTTATCAGTTGTACAGTTGTTCACATACTCTGGAGTACTTTGAGACTTCAACTTTCTGTTTGGTTACATTTACCATCAGGGCTGAAAACTTGTTGTTGAGGTTCAGGTATTGATAACTGGTATCAGATCACATCACTAAAATGTCACTTTGATACACGCAGACACTGTGACTTTCGTTTTGTGGCTCCTTGTTTTCTGAATGTGGATTTTCTCGTTTGCTTTAGTGATTTTTCTTCTGTGTTCCTGACCTCATTTTCGAGTGTATTGAAATGGATTACATGCATCAGAAACAACTCGAGCATCTGCAGCCTGGCGGGACAGAACCGTGACCGACGTTGGCTTTTCAGATTTGATACGAGTCGCGCCAGCCAGCCAGGAGTGGCGGGAACTGTGGAGGGCAGAAAACGAGGCGTCTTTTCTGGATGAGTTGCTGTGATTGAGGTGAGCATCGGAGGACACGAGCGCGTTAGCTGCAGAAGCGCAGGTGAGAGCCGGGCTGATTTCCCCTGGTGGGAAACCATTTGATTTTTCAGACGTTTCCGACGGTAAAAACTCTGCAGGAAGGGAAACGGATCCGAGTGCCTCTGCCGAATAATGCATCACCTCCTAAACAGGTCATGGATTGTCTCGTCTGAGCTCAGACTCCCTCTTGAGGGTTCATCGCCTGCCTGTTGTATAATGCAGCCTTTCTCAACCTTTTTTCAGTCACGACACCTTTCAAAAGTAAATAAAATCTCACGACACCCCAGAGTAAAATATAATCCAAAGCCACACTGCATCGCTCCGACTGTAAATACTTACGTCCCGTTTATTCTGTTTAAATAACCTGAACAGGATAACTGCACCAGAGTAGGCCTCAGCAGGAAAGCTTCTTTTCATCCGTGATGTTCTTGCTTCCATCCATCATCCTTGTATTGCCTCTTTTTAGCCTTATCGCTAGCAGCTAGCTTTGGTAGCTCTGGAGCAGATTCAGAGCTGGTGGATGAAGGCTTGATGAAGAAGTCGGCTCCTCTGTGATGTTCCGTTCCTGTGGGCTTTTCTTTTTAGAAAACCATCCATGATGCTGCTAAAAAGTTCTCTTTGCTATCTGTGAAATAAAATTCCAGCGGTTCAATGATATTACGACGTAAGCTAACTGGGCAGTCACGTTGACCTTACGCTGACCCCGTACTGACGTTGTTAACATTGGGAAATGGGCATGTGAGACATATTTTTATTATTAATTTCATGTCCAATTATGTATCTTTTTTATTTATTTATTCATTCATTCATAGGTAAAAAGTATGTATTTATGTATGCATTCATATATTTATACAGTGGTACCTCTACTTACGAAATTAATTGGTTCTGGAAGTAGTTTCGTAACCTGAAACTTTCTTAAGTAGAGACGTGTTTTCCATGTAAATGCTCTAATCTGTTCCAAGCCCCCCAAAATTCACACATTTTTTTTTTAGAAATTATAAATAAAACATGAAATGACATAAAAAACCTGTAAGAAATACAAGTTAGAACTAGAAAAGCACTCAGAGAGCGCAGACCTCCACTAAACGCAACAATTATCGAAAATTTGAAAGTGATCCAGAATCCAGGATTTCTTCCGGATCAGAACCAAAATGAAATCAGTTCTTCCTTTTCACATTTCTGACAACTCCTGAAAATTTCATCAAAATCCATCCAGAACTTTTAGAGTTATCTAGTACAGTGGTTCCCAAAGTGGGGGTCGGGACCCCCCGGGGGATCGCGGGACGCCGTGGGGTGGGTCGCGAAATGATTTCCATAATTTTTTTTTTTTTTATATATATATATATATAGTATAAATCTAATAAATTTAAAAAAAATAATAAAATACAGAAAAATTCAGCCATAGTTGTAAAAATTATGAAACATGGTAGTTAAAATTAAAATAAAACTACAGATTTTCTTCCTGAGGTGATTAAGACAGATTAACATAGCATCATTTGCAGGTGTCAGGTTACGGCTCCACAGTAAACATCACAAAGCGGATGCTTTAATACCATTAACCATTAAAGTAATGTTAAAGTTAAGTTTGCACATGACAGTAATACTGTGCACTCATGTTACATAGATATTATTTTGACTGAGGTATTCTGCTTTTATCAAACAGTAAATTTCTATATGTAAAATCATAACAGGCTGCTCTGTTCTTTTGTGTTGTCGTTAAGCCCGTGTTTGTGCGTATGGCCTGTGCGCATATTTTATTTTTTCAGTCACATCCGGGGATAGTGGGGGTCGCCAGTCTCTGGCACCGTTATTTTGGGGGTCGCGGGTTGAAAAGTTTGGGAACCCCTGATCTAGTACACAGACAGACAGATAAGCCCGGACGACGCCTGGCATGGAGGCTACTCGCTGCTGCACCGGGGGACTTGTCCCTGCGACGCTGGACGCTCCAACAACCTGGTCCGTATGATGAACCGGGCTCTGGGACGGTCGGCTCCATCGCTTGCCGCACTGAAGGAGCTCAGTCTTCCCAGAGGAGACAGTTTGGTTCATCGGTGTTTCCTCCTCTGACCTGTGATATCTCACTTGATTCACCATTATGGAGATATACTGGTTCTAACGGCTGTTAACACTTTTAACGGCTGTTAACTGGAGTTAACACTCGGACCACAGGACCGGGACCTGAAAAGAAGCGTTGGACGCCGGCAGCTCCTCTAGTACACCAGACTGCAACGTCTGGTGTACTTGAAACTTGAATTTCCCCCTCGGGGGATCAATAAAGTATATTTGAATTTAACTGAATAAACGCCGGCAAAAACATAACCTCCTTGGCGGAGGTAAAAATTGTTTGTTTACCTGGTTGCTGGGTTACGCTCATACAGACAAGAGGCCCTCCTAGCCAATGGGATGCCAGGAAGATGCTAAGCGATAGCCAATGGGATGCCAGGAAGATGCTAAGCGATAGCCAATGGCAGAGCAGCTCGGACGCACCGCTTTAAAACCGAGATACAGAGCCGACAGCTACACACGTGGACAAAATTGTTGGTACCCCCTCAGTTAAAGAAGGAAAAACCCACAATTCTCACTGAAATCACTTGAAACTTACAAAAGTAACAATAAATAAAAATTTATTGAAAATCAAATAATCAAAATCAGCCATCACTTTTGAATTGTTGATTACCATAATTATTAAAAAAAACAAACTAATGAAACAGGCCTGGACAAAAATGATGGTACCTCTATAAAAGATTGAAAACTATTTGACCAGAGTGACATGATTAACTCAGGTGTGTCCTTTAATTGACATCACAGGTGTTTCCAAACTCATAATCAGTCAGTCTGCCTATTTAAAGGGAGACAAGTAGTCACTTTGCTGTTTGGTGAAAAGGTGTGTACCACACTGAACATGGACAACAGAAATCGAAGGAAAGAATTGTCCCAGGACATCCGAAAAAAAATTATAGACAAACATCTTAAAGGTAAAGGCTATAAGACCATCTCTAAACAGCTTGAAGTTCCTGTGACAACAGTGGCTCATATCATTCAGAAGTTCAAGACCCACGGGACAGTAGCCAACCTCCCTGGACGCGGCCGCAAGAGGAAAATTGATGACAAATTGAAGAGACGGATCGTTCGAATTGTATCCAAAGAGCCCAGAACAACCTCCAAAGAAATTAAAGGTGAACTCCAAGGCCAAGGTACATCAGTGTCAGATCGCACCATTCGTCGTTGTTTGAGCCAAAGTGGACTTCATGGGAGACGACACCACTGCTGAAAAAAATCATAAAAAAGCGAGACTGGAATTTGCAAAAATGCATGTTGACAAGCCACAAAGCTTCTGGGAGAATGTCCTTTGGACAGATGAGACCAAACTGGAGCTTTTTGGTAAGGCACATCAACTCTATGTTCATAGACTCAAAAACCAAGCATACGAAGAAAAGAACACTGTCCCTACGGTGAAACATGGAGGAGGCTCAGTAATGTTTTGGGGCTGCTTTGCTGCATCTGGCACAGGGTGTCTTGAATGTGTGCAAGGTAAAATGAAATCTGAAGACTATCAAGGCATTCTGGAGAGAAATGTGCTGCCTAGTGTCAGAAAGCTTGGTCTCAGTCGCAGGTCATGGGTCTTCCAACAGGACAACGATCCAAAACACACAGCCAAAAACACCCAAGAATGGCTGCTGAGAGAAAGCGTTGGACTATTCTAAAGTGGCCTTCCATGAGCCCAGATCTGAATCCCATTGAACATCTGTGGAAGGAGCTGAAACATGCCATTTGGAGAAGACACCCATCAAACCTGAGACAACTGGAGCAGTTTGCTCATGAGGAGTGGGCCAAAATACCTGTTGACAGCTGCAGAACGCTCATTGACAAATACAGAAATCGTTTAATTGCAGTGATTGCCTCAAAAGGTTGTGCAACAAAATATTAAGTTATGGCTACCATCATTTTTGTCCAGCCCTATTTCATTAGTTTGTCCATCCATCCATCCATCCATTAACTCCCGCTTGGTCCGGAATCGGGTCGCGGGGGCAGCAGCTTCAGCTGAGAGACCCAGACCTCCCTCCCCTCGGCTGCTTCCACCAGCTCCTCTGGGAGAATCCCGAGGCGTTCCCAGGCCAGCTGAGAGATATAATCTCTCCAGCGGGTCCTGGGTCTTCCCCGTGGTCTTCTCCCAGTTGGACATGCCCGAAACACCTCCCCAGGGAGGCGCCCGGGGGGCATCCTAACCAGATGCCCGAACCACCACAACTGGCTCCTCTCGATGTGAAGGAGCAGCGGCTCTACTCTGAGTCTCTCCCGAATGACTGAACTTCTCACCCTATCTCTAAGGGAGAGTCCAGCCACCCTACGGAGAAAGCTCATTTCCGCCGCTTGTATCCGCGATCTCATTCTTTCGGTCACTACCCACAGTTCATGACCATAGGTGAGGATTGGAACAAAGATCGACCGGTAAACAGAGAGCCTTGCCTTTTGGCTCAGCTCTCTCTTCACCACAACGGACCGGTACAGAGCCTGCACCACAGCAGACGCCGCACCAATCCGTCTGTCGATCTCCCGCTCCTTTCTCCCATCACTCGTGAACAAGACCCCGAGATACTTAAACTCCTCCACTTGAGGCAGAACCTCACTCCCGACCCGGAGGAGGCATTCTACCCTTTTCCGACTGAGGACCATGGTCTCAGATTTGGAGGTGCTGATCCTCATCCCTGCCGCTTCACACTCGGCTGCGAACCGCTCCAGTGAGAGCTGCAGATCCCCACTCGATGGCGCCAACAGGACCACGTCATCTGCAAACAGCAGAGACGAGATCCCGACACCACCGAACCGGAACCCTTCCGCTCCATGGCTGCGCCTAGAAATTCTGTCCATAAACGTTATGAACAGAACCGGTGACAAAGGGCAGCCCTGGCGGAGTCCAACTCCCACCGAAAATTAGTTTGTTTTTTTAAATAATTATATTAATCAACAATTCAAAAGTGATGGCTGATTTTGATTATTTGATTTTCAATAAATTTTTATTTATTGTTACTTTTGTAAGTTTCAAGTGATTTCAGTGAGAATTGTGGGTTTTTCCTTCTTTAACTGAGGAGTACCAACAATTTTGTCCACGTGTGTATGTTTACGTTCGGCAATATTTTCCTTTTGAGGCGTTTCTTAACCTGAACGTTTCGTATGTAGAAACGTTCGTAAGTAGAGGTACCACTGTATATGAAATGTCAGAATAGGTCATTTTTTTGACGACACCCCGGTTGAGAAAGGCTGCTCTCGATGCATAAAGCAACTCTGCCCTCCAAACGACTGCAACACACAGATAACAGTTATCCTGCAGAAACATGGAGGCTCATCTGACGTCCTGAATATCAATCTGAGAGAACAAAGTGAACGTTGGGGGAAGCGTCGTCTCCTTTCACCAACGTGACCTCCTGACCTCTGTGGTTTAATTATGCAGAAGAGACGCCGCTGATTCACGGGGCGCCGCCGCTCAGACTGTGATGTCGTGGCGCCTGGTTACAGATTGAGGTCCTAACTCCACGTCAGTCCCCCCCCTGTATTTCTGCCTCGCTCTCGCCTCGTTCCTCCCCGGAGCCAGATGCATGAAAACTGTACACAAGTGAAAAGATTCTTCGAGGAAGTTCAGAGGCGGCGGATCGAGCGGCGCTGCTTCAAATTAATCAGCCGGAGCGGAGACGCGTCGACTCCAGGGGTTAGATAGGCTTTCTATAATTAAAGCAGAAATGGGTAAACGCGGGATGTGCGCATCGAACACGTGCACCGCTTCGGAGCAACACGCTGTCACGGTGTTTATTTCTGTTTATCCGTTTCTGTTTGGTAGGAAAACCTGCGGAGAGGCGACGCTCGGACTCTGTTATTTTCTGCGTATTTATTCTCAGAGATGGAGACTGAAGCCGGTCTGAAAAATAAGAGGTTATCATTTTTTAAAAAAAGGAGCATTTTCCAACGCTTCAATGAAAGATGTCGAGAGTACAACAGCTGCCTTTTCAACCCCGTCTCTGCTCGTAGCGCCTCCCGGTGAGGAGACCATCTGCCTGCAAATGTGTTTCTGTGTCCTCAAGCAAACTGGGCCGGTCTTGTCTTCGTCGGTTCCACCTCAGCGCTTATCAGACAGAAATAAGAGGTCCAAAACACTCTCAGGAACACGATCGAGATTCTGCATGTGACAGTTTTCCTCCAGACCTCTGCCTGCGGTGACGCAGATTTATGAATTCTGTCGTCGCCGTCCAGCTCAAGCAAACCTTCACTCTGCAGGAAATGCTCCGTGCACCAGCGTTTGTGACTTTGAAGATGTTTCGGCCTTTATGAATTCATGACGGTGTCTGCAAAGAATGAAAAGAGCAGAACCAAAGAAAAAAAAACCTAAAAAACATCACCAGAGGTGCACGGAGGTGTTGATGCTTTTATCTCCAGTAGAATAGATTACTGTAACGTCCTGCTCTCTGGTCTCCCTAAAAAGAGTAAAACCACCCTACGATTACTCCAGAATTCAGCCGCACGTGTTCTGGCGAGGACCAGAGGGCGGGAACATATTACGCCAGTTTTAAAATCGCTGCATTGGCTCTCTGTGTGTTTCAGGATTGATTTTAAGGTTCTTTTAGTTGTTTTTATAAATGTCTAAATGGTTTTGTGCCTTCTTATCTATCTGACCTCCTTTTAAGGTACGAGCCCTCGCAGACCCTGAGGACTTCAGGTACCAGTCTGGACCAGCCTACCTGAGGACCTCAGGGACCAGCCTACCTGAGGACCTCAGGGACCAGCCTACCTGAGGACCTCAGGGACCGGTCTGGACCAGCCTATGTGGGAATTATAATCGTGCTGTGTGGAATTATGATTGTGCTTGCATATTTGGACGCATATATTGAGAGAAAAATTAAGTTGATAAAAGGTCTGCATCTTGTGGGAAGGTGACCCTGAGAAACAGGGGTCAGGGTATGATTGACAGTCTTACAAGTATAATCATGGATATCACAAATATAATTGTATCAGTCTTAAGAGTACAATCATGTGTGTCGCAAATACAATGGTATTAGTTATTAAGTGTGCTTAGGTAAAAAGAAAAACAATGTATCTGCTTTGAACTGCTCTTGACCTAAAAGATCTGTAGTCATGCGTGATTAGGGAAGCTACACAGAAGGAGAAGTCAGATAGTGCTGTTTAGAGTCTTGGCAGGCTCCCCAGAATAGTGACACGTCTTATTAATGCAGAAGTAGCCGTAAATACAGCAGCAGGTAGAAGGTGAGCCCTAGGTCAAAGGAAGTGCACAGAGGCGAGGACGATGAAGTTGCACATCATGGAATGAGAAGAAGTTGCTTCTTAGAGGCCCAAAGAACGCAAAAGAGGAACTAGGGTCAAACACACACTGTCTCAACTAACTGGTGAATGAGACACCAGTCATGCAATATCATTATGTATGTAATCTTGTGTAACCAGGCTTTGCTTGGGTGTATCCTGAAAATGCTAATAAAACCAGCCTGCACAGACCAGAGGTAGAATCCAGCTGGGCGAAGCAGAAAGACAGACGGCGGGGTCTGTAAGCTGGGAGAGTGTCATGACTATTATTGAATTCAAATATAATCTCACTTTGAGTCCACAGGTCAGCAGTCCCGGGGAGGTCAGCGAACTTCAACACCTACCTGAGGGCCTCAGGGACCAGCCTACCTGAGGACCTCAGGTACCGGTCTGGACCAGCCTACCTGAGGACCTCAGGGACCAGCCTACCTGAGGACCTCAGGGACCAGCCTACCTGAGGACTTCAGGGACCAGCCTACCTGAGGACTTCAGGTACCGGTCTGGACCAGCGTACCTGAGGACCTCAGGTACCGGTCTGGACCAGCCTACCTGAGGACCTCAGGGACCAGCCTACCTGAGGACCTCAGGGACCAGCCTACCTGAGGACTTCAGGGACCAGCCTACCTGAGGACCTCAGGGACCAGCCTACCTGAGGACTTCAGGGACCAGCCTACCTGAGGACTTCAGGGACCAGCCTACCTGAGGACCTCAGGGACCAGCCTACCTGAGGACTTCAGGTACCGGTCTGGACCAGCCTACCTGAGGACTTCAGGGACCAGCATACCTGAGGGCCTCAGGGACCAGCCTACCTGAGGACCTCAGGTACCAGTCTGGACCAGCCTACCTGGGGACCTCAGGTACCGGTCTGGACCAGCCTACCTGAGGACCTCAGGGACCAGCCTACCTGAGGACCTCAGGGACCAGCCTACCTGAGGACTTCAGGGCTGCAGAGACTGTTGAAGCTTTTAAAGGGAAGCTCTAGACCTCCCTTTTTAATTTGGCTTATAGTTAAAATCTATTTACATCTTTTATTTGTTATTTATTTAACTCTAATTTTACTTCTATTTATTTCTTGCTTATTTACTTTTCTTATTTATTTTAAGTCATTAATTTAATTGTATAGTCATTCATTTATGTAGCTGTTCTTATTAGTTTTAAGTCTGTTTGTCTGTGTTCTGGGTGGGCGGGGCCCTCGCCTGTGGTTGAGGTCTGCAGTGTGGGTCCTGGTGGGCCTGGGTCCAGACGGTTCCTCTGTGTTTATGTTTGGGGGGGGGGGGGGGGGGGGGGGGGGGCTGTGCTCTTGGTGTTAACTGATCCCCAATATATCGTTTTCCTCACCTGGTTCATTGGTGCCAAGATGGACGTCTTAGAGTCTATTTAGAGTCTATTTAGAGTGGGGTCAAAGGGGGTGGTGGGGGGGGGTCATGTCTACTGAGTGTGTGTGTGTGTGTGAGAGAGAGAGAGAGAGAGAGAGAGAGAGAGAGAGAGGGAGAGAGAGGATGACTTTTACGACTGTAACTGGGTGTGTGATGGCTTTCAAGTTGTTTTTGTTCCTTCTTCTTCTTCTTGTTTAATTATTGTTTTTATTATGTAAAGCTCTTTGTGTTACTTGTGTATGAAAAGGGCTTTATAAATACATTTGATTTGATTTTGAAAAAAGCGAGAGAAAGCTTTTTATTTTATTTTTGGGTTAATTTTATAGCACTAGTCATTAATGGAGAGGAGATGTCAAAGGTGGATCCTTCTCACTGTGCACCATCATCACTGTGAGGACGACTGTGAAGACGACTGTGAGGACGACTGCGAGGACGACTGAGGACGACTGCGAGGACGACTGCGAGGACGACTGTGAGGACGACTGCGAGGACGACTGTGAGGACGACTGTGAGAACTACTGCGAGGACGACTGTGAGAACTACTGCGAGGACGACTGTGAGGATGTCTGTGAGGACGACTGCGAGGACGACTGTAAGGACGACTGTTAGAACTACTGCGAGGACGTCTGTGAGGACGACTGTGAGGACGACTGTAAGGACGACTGTGAGAACTACTGCGAGGACGACTGCGAGGACGACTGCGAGGACGACTGTGAGAACTACTGCGAGGACGACTGCGAGGACGACTGTGAGGACAACTGTGAGGACGACTGTGAGAACTACTGCGAGGACGTCTGTGAGGACGACTGTGAGAACTACTGCGAGGACGACTGTGAGAACTACTGCGAGGACGACTGCGAGGACGACTGTGAGGACAACTGTGAGGACGACTGTGAGAACTACTGTGAGGACAACTGTGAGGACGACTGTGAGAACTACTGCGAGGACGTCTGTGAGGACGACTGTGAGAACTACTGCGAGGACGACTGCGAGGACGACTGTGAGGACAACTGTGAGGACGACTGTGAGAACTACTGCGAGGACGTCTGTGAGGACGACTGTGAGGACGACTGTAAGGACGACTGTGAGAACTACTGCGAGGACGACTGTGAGGACGACTGTGAGGCCTGAATGGAGGAAGACAAAGAAGAAGACAGTTACTTATTAAACACAATAACTGAGATTGAGCCAGACCAACCAGAGGAAGAAATTCAAAAGAAAGCAGTGGAAACAGATCAAGAGACGGTTTTTATCTCAGTTCAGAATAGTGTGACAGGTGCAGCGACGCCGCTTATCGGCGTCTCAAAGATGTAGAGAACTGAGGTGGAGGCGGCTGCGTGTCATATCTGTGTTGAAAGAGACGGCGAAAGCAGAAGATTTTATTCCACTTCCAGATAAGGAAGGATTCTCAGTGGCTTTAAATGCATAAAAACAGAGTTATCAGTTTAAGAAGGGAGAAGACGGACGGCACGTACATCACTCGTTCCACAAAGATGTTCTGTGTCACCTGAACCACATGTGGTTCAGGTGGTTTGATGCCGTCAAACATCTGGAAAACCTGGTTCATCCCTGCTCAGCGTTTAGACTGCTTTCCTGGACGTTGAACATCCTTGTAGTGTCTGATCATTTCCCTTAGAGTCAACGAGTCCAAAGATAATCAGAAATAGATCCAGGCCCTTATCTGGAACGGTTATAGGATGATGTTCATGTGTAAATATCTCTGTACAACTCTGTACGTGCACTAGCAACAAAATGTATAAACAGACTACATCTTTGTATAGGATAGAGTGATGTGTTAGCTAGCTAGCTAATGGTGGAACTTTTCCACCATTAACTTAAACCCTAAATCAAAATCTCAAAACAATGACATGAGGGGCGTCTAAGGTCGTTTTCGATCTGTTTGGGTCGATCCAAACAGATTGGGCTTTGGTCACGAGCGCGGTTCACTTGGGTCAGTGCGAATGCGACAACCGGACTCTGGTGGCACCAAAACAGCCGTGCCGAGAGGTGACCTGGGCGTCGTCGACGCTGGTGCGGTTCGTTTGTGGCGTGAAAGCTCCACGACCTCAGGCCGATCCCCCTTCAGGGTGGGCGGCAGTGTTGGAGCTAAAGAGGCTTCCCTGCCGAATATCGCGAATTTCATCCGCCCAATATAATATCGATTTTTCAGCTCCTAATATCGATTTTTTTTTTCCAAAACACCAATAATAAACAATAAATAGGTTGTTTTGAAGCAAATAGTTTTGATTAAATTTGTCCTCTGAATGATCAATATCATCTGATGAACACATACAGTAGGGGTGTGAATCTTTCATTCACAAAACGATCGGATTCAAATCTCAATTCACAGGCTACGATCCGATTCAGGTCCGATTCAAAAAAATAGTTAACGATTTGATTTGGTACGATTCGATACAGTTTGGTTCAGTTTGACAATTTAACCCCAACTACTCATTTTGCTTTATTACTGAGAAGAAAAAGAGAATCACAAATTTAATTTCAAAATAGTATTCTTTTGTTTATTTAATGTCCCAGAGACAGTTCACCAGGCCTACTGAACATAAATTCAGACATTAACTTAAGCCTTTACAGTATACCTGGGGGGATAATTGACGTTACATAATGAAACGCAAAACTCACAATCTGGTGCCTCAAAACTCTGCTCATACTTTAAAATCCAATTCTTACTTTCCCTCAACAGAAAATAAAAGATAAAAATGGCACAAAGTTTAATTATTCCTGCTAATGTGAGAATACACTGAGCATAAGGCTGAGGTTAGATATCAAAAATAAAAGTAGTTGTTATGAAACAATTAAGTTGCCGATTAAAGGCAAAAATTCAGAATGACTAGTGATTCAGTCACTGGTGAACTTCAACAGTAAAACATCACTGACAACAAGATACATGGATCCAAAACTTTAGTAAGCAGTTGTAGAAAATAGCATGTTAAATTCAACACGTCTTTTTGATGCCTGTAACTCTGAACATTAACTTTTCTTATTTTTTTTTTTTTATAACAAAAGCTCTAAACCTGAATAACTAATACTTCAGGCATGAAAATACCCCACCTTTCGGCAAAATTCGCCGTTTTGAAGTCAAAAAGGGAGACCTACGTGAATCCTGTAGATCAGAGGAGTTTTCTTTTTTTTTTTTTTTTTTGGGGGGGGGTGGGGTCGGAGTCGGGAGATTTTTTTTTTTAATTGATTATCATATAATTGCCCTAATAAGCAAACTGAACGCTTCAGAAATCGGCCCTTTAAATGACACTTGGACGGTCAGTAAATCCTGTCCAGAACCAATCAGGTCAGATTGATCCATTATTCTAGAACGTTCTTCATTCATGTGGACTTGGAGAAACTCGGAGGTTACGTTGCTAAGCGAGACTAGTAGCAGGACCTAGTTCTGTCCACGCCGGGGACGAGGCAGACGAGCGAACGTTCACATTTACCAGTGGTGAGAAGCTCTGTATATTTAATCCTCATTGTCTGTCACGTTGCTAGCCGCTCTGACATGTTGCTAGCTGCTCTGACATGTTGCTAGCTACTCTGACATGTTGCTAGCTGCTCTGACATGTTGCTAGCCGCTCTCTCTCAGCTACGTAGCTGACGTCACGACTCTTACAGGTAAAACGTCAACACTGGAGTCTCGTGAGAGTTCACGCGCCCGTTGGCACAACAACGGCAGGTCTGGGTCGCTGGACCTCAGGAAAACCGATTCGCAGCCGTAAATATGGGACATCGGACTGTTCGTAGTGCATTTTTACCGATCCAGGCCCTCGGATCTCATACGTCACAGACCGATGACTGATTCAAATCGCTTTATCTTTACACTCCTAATATACAGCAATTTGATTTTTCATCTCTACTTTTAATGTTGATATTAACTTGGTAGAATATCGTAATTTATCACGATATCACGATCTCATGATACATATCGTATTGCTAGGTCCTTGCCGATACTCAGCCCTAGTTGTTACGGTGCTGTACGTGTTGGGTCTTCCCTCAGCTGGTGTACAGGCCTCTAAGTTCTCTGGGTCAGCTCAGGAAAGCAGCTGTCGGACTTTTTATGGACCGTGATTCACGTTCGGCCGACATTTATCTTCTGTGAATTGACAAGCTCCAAATGGGTTTTTTTCTTCTTCGTGCTGTTCTCTGACTCAACACCGGTGCATCAGTCCGGCAGTTTCCCTCTCAGATCATCCTCAATAAACACCCACACGTTTCCTGCAGCGCTCAAAACCCCCAAAACAAATGTATTCATTTAAATAATAAAACAATCTTCCCTCTTTTTTTTTTGTTCTGTCAGATGCAGCCAATACGTTTGACTCAGAAGAGTTTTAGGTCTTGAAATAGATCCCGTAATCAAAGATATGCTGACCCTGGAACAGCAGCATCCGTCAGCCTGGTTATCTGGACCACTGAAGGAAAAGTAATATCTCGCTACTTCATACTCTAAAACCTGCTGCTAATGCACTTTTCTCTTCAGCCACCCCAGGACTGAAATCCTCCCAACTGACTCATGGGCCCAAACATGTGAGAACATTCCCTTTTATTATCAAAAATTCTAATCTGCTGGGAACTAATTTGAACAGTTTTTGCAGAGGGCAGAAAAATGGAGACGTAACTCAGGTTGGACCACTGTCCTATATTTTTACTTTTTTTCCAGAGGAGCTGAACTTCCCACCAAGGTTATTATAATTTTGAAATTTTCTTTAGTTTTTATTTTTATTTAGTTTTCCAGTTTGCTTTTTTATTTCAGTTTAGTTTTAGTTAGTTCAACAAGTAATTTAGTGGTTTTAGTTTAGTTTTTATTTTGAGGAATTGACTAGTTTCAGTTTAGTTTTTATTTAGTTTTAGTCTTAGTTTTAGTTTTTCTTCTTCTTGCAGTATGCAGCAGATTAGACACCTTTTCGACTTGAAAATTGTGGACATGCGCCCCCTAGTGGCCCCGCCATAACTGGAGGGTGCGGTGCTCCATCAAGTAAACCAAACACAGCAGCGTGGAGGATCTGTTACAGATAACGCAGACATGTCTTGGATTGATGATGTTAGGCAGTGGCCTCCAGTTACAGATGAAGGTAGTTTATCGCTGTTTTTAATGATTGGTTATGGAAATAGCATGATCTATTCCCATAATCAAACTAAAAACTGTGGAACGCTGGCTATAACTAATGTCAACAAGCCATAAAGATTATGCTACTGTAACGTTAACGCTAGCGGTAAATTAGGCTATGTGTTAATGTTATATTTAATTTATTTTATCATTCTCCTAAGTCATTCATTCATTCATTCATTCATTTATAGGCTTGTGCTAGTGCCGAGGGCTACAGTAGCCTCATACTGCTGTTCTTTCGGCCAGAATCGTCCGGGACTCTCAGCGAGACTATGAGTAGTACGAGACTGAATGTTAACGAAAACTCACCCGGCTGTATTTATTTGGAACAAAGTCCTTTCTGTTGATATTTTTCACCCACGTCTTCCTAACTTCTTGTTCTGCAAACAAGGCAGTCTTCGTGCATACTTTCTTCTTCCATTGTTGAATTTTCACGCCATTGTTGGCACAGTTTATGACGGAACATGTATTCCCACTCGACCGACTCGACATTATAAAAATATATATTTGTAGAAAGAGAAAAACACTGGTTAATCTGCGAGCCGGTGAAAGTGTCGCTCTGTAGCACAACCCAGCAATGGCGGACGGGGTACTTCCAGGGGGCTGGCCCGAAACGGTCTATATCCGCTATGCTGCCCCCTCTCTGGAGGGAGGGTAGCATAGCGGCTGCTGCAGGACAGGCAGTAATCTCTATGGCAGTAATTGAGGGAGAAAACGAAACGAAAACGAAGCTGAATTTATCTACAATTCAGTTTAGTTTTAGTTAGTTTTACATCCTTCATTGTAGTTTTTATTTAGTTTTCGTTTTTTTTTTTAATTGTAGTTTTTATTTTTATTTCAGTTAACTGAAATATTTTTTCATTGCTAGTTTTAGATTTAGTCTTAGTTTTCGTTAACTATAATAACCCTGCTTCCCACCCTACAATAGAGGAAATAATCCAGCTGAACTCAGAACCACCTGAGCTGAGGGTTTGTTTTTCTTCTTTTATTAATTGAGCCATTGCTGTTTTTGTAGTGATGGACACATTTTGATCAGAGCTTTAAAGTATATGTGCTGAACATGGACTTTTTTTTATCAGTGAATATATCAGTGTATTCATCCATCCATTCCTGCTTTATAAGTAGGGATGCACAATGTTATCGGCGCATCAGTATCACCTGATAAAGATGTGACAGGACCATCGGCGTATTATTTTTCTTCTTCGTCTTTTCTTTCCATCTAAAATCATATTAAGCCTCTTTGTCGGACAGAAGGCAATAAATATCGGCATTGAGACCTGGTCCGCTGGATTCGTTAGCTTACGAGTCCTCTTCACCTCCTTATATGGTATACCCAATGAGTATCGCTACTTTATAATCACCTAACCTAGTGTTGGTGCACAGAGCAGTCTTCGAAGAGTAAGAATGTTAAGATACTAGCAAAAGTCTTTGGCTCTACCTTTATGTACAATAGATGGGTGATAGGGATGTAACGATACAGAAAATTTGATATCTAGATTATACACACGTGGACAAAATTGTTGGTACCCCTCAGTTAAAGAAGGAAAAACCCACAATTCTCACTGAAATCACTTGAAACTTACAAAAGTAACAATAAATAAAAATTTATTGAAAATCAAATAATCAAAATCAGCCATCAATTTTGAATTGTTGATTAACATAATTATTTAAAAAAACAAACTAATGAAATAGGGCTGGACAAAAATGATGGTACCTCTATAAAAGATTGAAAACTATTTGACCAGAGTGACATAATTAACTCAGGTGTGTCCTTTAATTGACACCACAGGTGTTTCCAAACTCATAATCAGTCAGTCTGCCTATTTAAAGGCAGACAAGTAGTCACTTTGCTGTTTGGTGAAAAGGTGTGTACCACACTGAACATGGACAACAGAAAGCGAAGGAGAGAATTGTCCCAGGACATCCGAAAAAAAATTATAGACAAACATCTTAAAGGTAAAGGCTATAAGACCATCTCTAAACAGCTTGAAGTTCCTGTGACAACAGTGGCTCATATTATTCAGAAGTTCAAGACCCGCGGGACAGTAGCCAACCTCCCTGGACGCGGCCGCAAGAGGAAAATTGATGACAAATTGAAGAGACAGATCATTCGAATTGTATCCCAAGAGCCCAGAACAACCTCCAAAGAAATTAAAGGTGAACTCCAAGGCCAAGGTACATCAGTGTCAGATCGCACCATTCGTCGTTGTTTGAGCCAAAGTGGACTTCATGGGAGACTACACCACTGCTGAAAAAACCATTAAAAAAGCGAGACTGGAATTTGCAAAAATGCATGTTGACAAGCCACAAAGCTTCTGGGAGAATGTCCTTTGGACAGATGAGACCAAACTGGAGCTTTTTGGTAAGGCACATCAACTCTATGTTCATAGACTCAAAAACCAAGCATACGAAGAAAAGAACACTGTCCCTACGGTGAAACATGGAGGAGGCTCAGTAATGTTTTGGGGCTGCTTTGCTGCATCTGGCACAGGGTGTCTTGAATGTGTGCAAGGTAAAATGAAATCTGAAGACTATCAAGGCATTCTGGAGAGAAATGTGCTGCCTAGTGTCAGAAAGCTTGGTCTCAGTCGCAGGTCATGGGTCTTCCAACAGGACAACGATCCAAAACACACAGCCAAAAACACCCAAGAATGGCTGAGAGAAAAGCATTGGACTATTCTAAAGTGGCCTTCCATGAGCCCAGATCTGAATCCCATTGAACATCTGTGGAAGGAGCTGAAACATGCCATTTGGAGAAGACACCCATCAAACCTGAGACAACTGGAGCAGTTTGCTCATGAGGAGTGGGCCAAAATACCTGTTGACAGCTGCAGAACGCTCATTGACAAATACAGAAATCGTTTAATTGCAGTGATTGCCTCAAAAGGTTGTGCAACAAAATATTAAGTTATGGCTACCATCATTTTTGTCCAGCCCTATTTCATTAGTTTGTTTTTTTTTAATAATTATATTAATCAACAATTCAAAAGTGATGGCTGATTTTGATTATTTGATTTTCAATAAATTTTTATTTATTGTTACTTTTGTAAGTTTTAAGTGATTTCAGTGAGAATTGTGGGTTTTTCCTTCTTTAACTGAGGGGTACCAACAATTTTGTCCACGTGTGTAGTAATCAAAATATCGTGATTTATAATATTATTGTGGTATTCTTAATTGCTGTACAAATGTCCAAAAAACACATACATTAAACTAATTTCACAAAATATTGTGATTTTCTTGTTATACTAATACATCAGAAGCCAAAATCCTATCAAAATGAAACTTTCTGTTTCTTTTGTTATTGTTAGCGTGATAGCCGCTAATTACGAGCCAAGAATAGCACAATACCAGCGGTTTGTTTACTACGGTTCAGAGACCAGAGGCTGTGAAGGAAACAGAAAGACCACAGTTGAGCCTTTGTCTTGTTTTGCTGCAGTGCTTCGCTACTTTTTTGTGGTTTTTAAACATATTATTTAGGCTCGGGGGGCTTCAGCTCCCGTTGGCGGATTTTGAGTTTCGCAGGGGCGTGTCTGTCCCCATTAACCGTGAAAAATAAGGGATCACTCTATTCATATAAGACACAGTTGCAAGTTGCTCGCAGACTTGAATGAGGCCTATATTTAGGGGTGCACGATAACTATCGGGCCGATAACAGGAAATTATGACGTCATCCCGATAACTCCGATATCATGACGAATAGCCCCGATAACATATATATTTTTGTCAACACAGCAGTGCCTCGCTCCCTCTGAGCCTTGAATGACCGGCAGTGAATGTTATGTTCAAGTGACGTCGGCATAATCAGAAAAATGATTACTCAATAAAGAAAATCAAGAATACCCCCTCATGCCAGAAAACAACTCGTTAACTCGGTCATAATTTTGGTAGTTGCTGACTTGAATTGATATTCACAGTATTTTCCCACATGTCACACATAAAAAAAAGAAAAAAATAGAAAAGGCTGAAAGAACGACTAGCAAACGAGGGAACGTGGGAATTTACGTTATACCTTGAATGCAGCCTGCAGCACAGCGTACTGATCACAACAAACATGGCGGCGTGGAACTTTGTTAAAGTTTCAGAAGAAGATAGTTTGGTGGTTATTTGTGACAAATCCTCCGAGTGAATTCTACGAGGAGGGAAGCACAAGCTTTAATACGTAAAACCTGATCAGCCACCTACAACATAACAATCGCTTCCATGGAGTTTTGAAATCGCGCTAATGTGAGCTAACGGAAGCTAATGCTAACGTGCGCAAGCCAGCAGGAGTCTCTCCTCTCCCTCATTCCTCTCATCTAAAGCTCCTATGAGATTAAAAATAAAAAATAAAAACTACTGAACCTCATTTACTTTAATTAAAGGTAATAATTCAAATGGAACCACAAGTCAAAATCCTTTAAATGTTAATCTTTTCAGTTTGTAATTGTGATGCATGTATTTCCATCAGTTCAAGGAGCCTTTATTTTTTATATCAGTCAGTAATGAACCTTATTTAAGTTAATGTGAGATATCAAATAGGTTTGTTTGATAGCTCGAAAATGTTTGAGAGGCTTGTCAATAGTTTTTCATAGGAAAAAATAAATATCTGTTCATTTAAAAAGTCAAAACTATTTTTGATTTTGTTCATAGTATTGATGTAATGATCTTAGGTATATGTGTGTGTTATTGGTTATCAGTATCGGCCTTTAGGAGCTGAAAGTTATCGGTTATCGATATCGGTTTTAAAAAAACAGTTATCGTGCATCCCTACTGATATTACATATCCTGGTAATCGACCGCGATAATGAGATGAAGTCAAACATAAATGGTAATCGTTATCACGTAAAATTCCCCCACGCTTTACCGTGATACCGGTAACCGTTCCATCCCTAATGCGTCCTGTGCTTCCTTTTCATCTGCTTCCTGTTTGGGGTTGTCACAGCAGACTGATGCTGGACCCTCATCCTGATGAAACCAGGATTTGAACCCGGAGCTTCCCCACTAGGAAGCGTGTACAACAGACAGGGACGCCATGTCTTGGGCTGTATGCCACTGGTGAATCACGACAGAGTCATGTCCTGATATTCCCTTTGTGCATTACCTTGAGTCGATACTTTTATGGATGCTGTGGGTGGTGCAGAGAACCTGAATAAAACCATAGTTGCAATGCAATGCACAAGACAGCGGCGCTGTGAGGGTGCTAATAGATGTAATTATCATGTTCCCCTGCAGACCCCAGGATGCATACCCATTATATAATAGTCCAGTGGCTGATTCCCTTCAAGCTGACTGTTGTGAACGCAGCTCTAAAGAATTTAATTGAAAAGTAGGGTTTTGTACTGTGACGATGTGGTGCTTCAACCAAAACATGTCACACACCATTAATTAGCAGCTGAGGAGACGTCAGAGAAGCGGCTGTAAAATGTCCTTTTAGAAAGTATTTCCATCGTCAAATGATTTTGCGGACTGCCTCTGACTGTTGAAGGGTAAATGCACCAGTACTGAGGCGAAGCGGGCTTGGCTGGTCTATGATTCCCACATCTTCACGGTCTGCACAGAGTCATAGCTTTCTGCAAAATGAAAGGGACGAAAAGGGTCATAATTCAATGAATAATTCAATGAATAAATGAGTCTATTATTATGAAATACAGGCGTTTATTGTCATGAAATATGTATCCATTATTATGAAATGTTTCCCATTATTATGAAATACATGTATTATTATATAATATTTCCCATTATCATGAAAAAAATGTAATTATTATGAAATATATTTTTATTATTATTTAATCTTAGTTTAATGCATAATAGTTTATTTCAGAATGGCTTTTTTATTTAAGAATGAGTTTTTACATAATTGCTTCCTTTTTCATAAGAATGAGCTTTTACATAATAATGACATTTTGCCAGTGGGCGGGACCAGTGGTTGACCTGCACGCTCATTGGCTGATCCTTCTCCATTCTACGCTCTGACATCGACTAGTTGGTGGGGGACTAGCATCGAGCCTGTTGGCTACCTCTCGGAGTAAGTCAGAAAGGATCTTTCTCCTGTCGCCATGCCGCCAAAATCAAGTTTTCCGTACATTTCCCGCTACGTTTCTTAGTCGATGTGAACTTTAAACCATAAACTGAGGTGCATTCTGCCACCTACTGGCCTGGAGTATATACATTGCACCTCTCGCCCACTATCGATATTCCACTGTTCTGTTGCTTATGCCTGAATGAAAGAGCAGCCAATCACATAAATGGCTCCGCCCTCTCTGCTGTGATTGACACACAAATCATTCTTATGAAAAACAAAGCCATTATTATGTAAAAGCTCATTCTTATGAAAAACGAAACCGTTATTATAATAATGGGAAATATTTCATAATAATAAACGCCTGTATTTCATAATAATAGACTCATTTATTCATTGAATTATGACCCAAACAGGGCTCCATATGAGAAGGGTGACAAATGACCTCGCAGACGCAAGTAACCCACGGCGGTATGAAGAGCAACAACGGAAGCAGCTCTGGGAGCAGACGGGTGTACAAACTATATGAGTGTTACAGTCATTTTAATACTGTAAGGTGTAAAATTAGCTCTTCTGAATTACTAGGAAAAACTTAGAAAATAAGGTTTGCTAAAAATAATGCCATCATATTTAGTTGAAACTCATTTATTTCAAACATGCACCACAAATTAACATTTAAAACACTTTATCGGACAAAATTCATCGTTAGCTAACTTAAAGTTAACACTGACATAATGCTAACAGCCCAAAACCGATACACTGCTTATTCAGCGTTAGCTTGCTTAGCCGAGTTAACAACACAACAAAAATACGGTCTAAAACTTTTTTACCATAGCAGATACAGTCTTTACCATCAAATTACAAGTTTTAGCGAACCAAATGACGAACTAAAATCATCACTGCTTAGCGCGGCTAATGTGGCGACATAACTTTACCGGGAGTGTCTCGCCATTGAAGACAGACCAGGTGCCAGAGGGGTAATATAAATATCAAAACCTAACGCCAACATAAAGTTAGCTCATTTTACTTATTGAACAATGTCGACATAAAACCACAGCCTGTAGCACAGCTGGACGAGAGGCTCCTCAGTCGGTATTTAGCTCCTGTACCTGTGTAGCACGGAGGGGGCGGGGTCTGATTTACACTTTAAGTGTCACATCCACATTCGGAGTTAGGAGTTAAATAGTTCAGAGTTGATGTTACTACAATGACACTTACAGATTTGATTTGAAGACACTTTGTTTTAACTCCAACTATTCATAAACTTAGAGTTACATATAAGGGATTTGACTCTATTCAGAGTGGAATTAACTCTGCTTTTGCTTAGATTTCACCAACACCAGAAATATAACTCTTCTCACTTTGCTGTGTGGCCTTGACTTTCATCACCGATTTTTTAAAGAACTGCAAAAATAAAGTGAAATTTTCTGTTCTTTGGTCCGGTTTTCAGCTCCTCCATAGTGACTTCTAAATTACAACAAAGTTTATTCGTTAAAGCTTCCTGTTCAGGTTGGCGAATTTGAATTTCAAATTTCAGCTGTTAAGCTCTTCTGATCTTGTACAAATGAAGAACAGGTTCTTCTTCCTGCAGAATTCACATCAGCTGATTCATAGCAGCTGAACTATTTATTAACCAACATCACAAGAATGTATTAAGGATGAATCAATTACTGCCACGCGTCCACGTTTCTCACCATCTGTGTTAAAATGGGCAAATTGAAAAATGAAGATAAAGGATTAAAGTGTGCCACAAACAGACAGCGTCCTGTCATCTTCTGCTTTCACCGGAGAAACTGAGAAATGTAAATGGCCTTTTTTTAATCCTTGTATTTTTAATCCATATTCCTCCAATGCAAATGTGAATATTACGTCTTATTTCCACTGTTATCCGTGTATGTGACGGTCTATAAGTGTGTGTGTTACAGCAGCAGCGATGCTCTTCAACTGCAACCGCGGAGAAGTAAATACGGTGCACGTGACTTACTGCCACGGCAACTGTAACTACTTTATTAACAAAGTAATAGTTTAGCATTGACAAGCAGACTAATTTGGCCTGTTGGCAGCTGTTAGTGAGCTCTGAAAACAAGGGCTGGGCAACGATTAAAGTTTTTAATCGCGATTAATCGCATTATTTCCCTGATTAATCACGATTAATCGCATTGTATACGCAAAATCAAATAATGAATTCAAAAGTAGTGTAAAGGTCACTTTTATTGAAATGTTCTGCTGCCATATGAACTAAAGTGTAATAACATTTGTTGTTCAAACACTTTTAACATCAGCACTTGTCAGTAACTCTCATCTTAAAAAATGTAAAAAGCTTATTGCCACTGCCAGGGCATTAATGTCATCCTTTTTTGTAAAAAAAAAAAAATTTAAAAAAAGTCTACAAACAAAATCCAACAAAATGATTGTGTCTCAGCACAATCAGAACATTAAAACAGGTAATTTCTGAGGTAACAGCAGAAACTTTTAACGGGGAGTTCAACTTGTCAGTTGTTACAAATAACCTTGTTTCTGTTGAATCCTCCGTCTGGGAGAACTTTAAAATGAAAATGTCCATGTTAACGTTCAGTAACTTTACCAATCCGTGTATCAATCAAAAATAAAAATTTAAAAAAAAGTGACATTTTATTCTGTTTTTCGTTGTTTAATCGAACACAAAAAAAAATGCCTGTTTTTTTTTATATTTCAATTTTAGACTTGGATCAAACTAAATTAAAAAACGGGCCACAGGACTGAATTAGTTTTATAATAAAGGACTGGACTTTCTGTTGTCATTACACATCTGTGCCACTAGATGGAGACGCACTGCAGTAACCAGCTAGAGAACAGCAGGACAGTGAACACATGGAGCAGATCTGATGGAACATGGAGGAATGACCACAAACGTTATGTTACAGTCCAGAATTGAGAGAATTGTTAATATTGCTACCTGAGTTGCTACCTGACCTGTAAAGTTCACAGATTTTTACCGTTCTCAATGTCTGTTTTAGCTTTTTTGCATGTTTACCTGCTAATTCTCTTCCGGGTTCCGCAGCAGCCAGAAACAGACTTTTCAAAACAAAAGCATGTAAGCAACATGCGTTAACGCGCGATAAAATAAATGTTGGCGTTAATAAATTAATGAGTTAACGTGATAATAACGTGTTAACTTGCCCATCTCTACTGAAAACACATCACTACTTCCACTTACAAAACCCACCAGAACCAGCTTTTTAACCTTGTGAACAGGCCAATCAGAGTCATGTGTTACAAACCATAATGAGGTAAAACAGCCGTCCATGCAGCGTCTCTCCAGGGTAGGACAGACAAAGACAACAGAAAACTAAAACCACATCGGAACAGGACATTAAATCAGAGTTCTGGTGCTGGTTTTCCATGGCCATGTTCTCATCAGAACCGCTGACATTGACACAGCTGGCTCATTAGCGCAGATGTGTGCAGCGTGGGGGTTCAGTGTCGCATTCAGGGTCACGAAGGAACATAACGGGGGGCTCAGATTGATCTGCCGGCCTTCTGGTTGGCGGCGCTGAATCCTAAATCAGACGTTTTTCAGAAGCGCCGCTGCCATCAAGTTCAAAATGACCTCACTGTGTTTCTTTGCTCGGTGCAGTTCCTCAGTTTCAACTTTTTCTCACATTTTACAGCGTATCCAGGCCTTTTATACTTGGGGTAGCTGTCGGATGATCTTCAATCTGGTGGTGCAGGCGCTTAAAAGAAGACAGACTTGCTCTGGTAATTATGGAAGCTATGAAAATGTTCACGTCGCCCAAAATTCCCAAATGGAGGAACCACCCTCACACTGAGAACGTACAGAGATTAAAAGAAGGAACTAAGAACAGATAAGGATCAGGAACAAAGATGCACATAGGAGTAAGTGTACACGGACAGTGAGGATGAAACAGGGAATATGAGGCAGAGATGGAGAGAAAACACGGGACTGAAGAACATGGATGAGACTAATGAGGTCAGCGACGCTCAGGTTTGTTGGTGGAGAAAAGAGCAGAGCAAGACTGACATCTAGTGGCAGGAAAACCATCTGATCCTCTGTGATGGTCTGTCTCAGATGAGCAGCTCAGAGCAGTCGGCAGCGATGTCCTGTAGGAAGTCTCTCATGTGATCCACTGATCGTTTTCTGTGCTGTTTGACTGAGAAAAGAAATAAAAGACAAGTGGGAGTGGAAGCTGAGAAGCTTCTGGATCTTCACAGACAGGAAACGGGAGGAAAAACAGGACAAAAGCTGCGTCTGATAGTTTCCCTACCACTAGATGTCAGTCATGCTCTGTTTTTCCAGCCCTGCTGTAGGTCACAATTAAGTTCAAAACTGAACAAATTCCAGAGATGCAGATGGTGATTCTGAAGCCTGTTCCTCTGCTGCTGTGGATTTTCTCTTTGACAGAGAACAGAATCATATATTACAGACACAGACTGCTCTAAAAGCCCAGTTAAAGCCTCTAAAAGTCACCTGAGTCCAAGACAGAAGTCACTTTGAATGTTTTATTGTATTGTATTTTGGCGTACCACAGGGGTCCATACTTGGACCGCTGTTGTTCACTATGTACATTAATGACCTGCCGCAGTCGTCCAGGTGTCAGCTGCCAAATGTACGCTGTTGATACTGTCATCTATGTATCTGCTAAAACAGCTAGCAAATCAGCTAAACACCTGACACAAGCACATGAGAAAGTCACTAATATGCTTGAGTTGTCCTGTTTAAACCTGAATGTTAAGAAAACTGTTTCTATGTGCATTTCTATCCACAAAATTACTGAGGTGAATGAGGTTAAATATTTTGGGATTATATTAGATAAGAAGTTGAAATTTGATAAACAAGTACAGTAAGTATCTGCAGGAAGGTTAAACCAAACCCCTCGATTGTTTTCGTTCTATCCGAAGAGACCTGTCGGGAGATCTTCATGCCCGCTATGATTCTCCCATTTGTCCTACTGTATCACGTCTTGGCCAAAAGCCTCTCAATTAATAAAAATGATGGATCAAAAGCCCATGAGATGGCACCACTGTGGCATCCTGAGGAAACACAACCTTCTTGCATTTGAAAGTTTTATCATCTGCATTAATATCAGACTGGTTTTTAAATGTCTTCATAACTATGTCTCACCCCTGTTTCTGCACTGATAAAAAGACATTTGAGCTCAAACCTATGGACCAGTGTACCCACTCACCTGAAACTGGAGACACAAATGCTTTTATCAGAGGAAAAACAACAATGTTCACATGTATGAATATGGACTTAGCTTAATATTGTTACTGATATCACGGTTGCGATCATGTATTTTGTTTGTTTTATCTCCTATTGCTGATCATATGCTCTGTCCTCTTTGAATATTACTGTATGCATCATAACATTTGCTTGGGGGGGGGTTGCTTTCCAATTATTTCTCCATCCTGTGCTTCACATCCACTTTATCACCAACAGTTTTATCATTTCCATCCCCTGAACACAAATCACTAAATCACTTCTGCCACAAGGGGGCGCCATTGGGACACAAACCCTGAGATGAATAAATGGGTTTCCTGATAATGGGTTTAATAACAGTTTACAGCTCAAACCAGCTGGTTATAATTTTATATATATATATATATATATATATATATATATATATATATATATATATATATATATATATATATATATATATATATACACACACAGTCATGGAAAAAATGATTAGACCACCCTTGTTTTTCTTCAGTTTCTTGTTCATTTTAATGCCTGGTACAACTAAAGGTACATTTGTTTGGACAAACATAACGATAACCACAAAGATTGCTCATAAGAGTTTCATTTAAGAGCTGATATCTTACCATTTTCCATGGTTTTCTTGATATAAACCTAAATCACTTAAGTTTTTACATCAATAGTTATGGCGTTGTACTGCCAAAAACACTGCTTTTATGCATTCAGTGTTTTCTTTTCTGTCTGTTTTAGTCACATGATGATGTTTAGTGGTACCAGGTATTAAAATGAACAAGAAACTGAAGAAAAAATGGTGGTCTAATCATTTTTTTCCATGACTGTATATATATATATATATATATCACCATTTAGTCTTCTCAAGGCCAGAATGGCCTCTGAGTGTTTTATGTCCTGATTTCGTTCTTTAATGTGCTGTGGGACGGAAATGCAAAAATCAGTGCAGATTAACAGGAAACTAGGGTCAAAGCGTACACAAGTATGTATGTTTTCACTTTGATCCAACCCTAGAAATAAAATAAACTAAGTGCAGAAACATCCTGAACATACTGGGAGTTTTAAGGTGGACACCTGGAGGAGGAGCACGTAGTTTCAGTTTCAAGGGCAGGTGTCAGCCAGTCAGAAATCAGATCTCAATCCAAAGATGAATCACTAACTTCCACTGCAGAAACATTATTTATGTTTGTTGCGCTGTCACGAAATTACACACTGATGTGTGAGTAAAAGCTTTATGATCTCACCTGTTCATCCTCAGTGTTCCTCGGGTCCACTCTCTCCCTGCTTCTTTTTACCGGCTTGTACGAACACGTCCACGTGTAAATGGTCACTGCAGTAACCACTACTCGCCAGCAGGGGGTGCTAAAGATCTCAAAACTGAAGGGGTTTTCTGGATTACTGGATTGCTTTGCTCATCAACCATTTTAGTTTGATATATCAACGGTTTGAGGTTGATGTGCAAAGCAGTTGGCATATGCTGACGGTTTGACTCACCTTTCACCTGCTACTGAAGCTACGCTTTGAAATGCTGATGTTTATTGTGAGACTGAGTCTCTGCTGCATCATGTGCTTCACTTGGCCGAACAGTTCTGGGGATTTCTCTGGTTGTACAAGACAATGGACAACAGCTGAGCGTGTCCAGTCAGAGAGGTTTTCAGGTTTCACACTCACAATTTCAGCCTTTTACGGTGAACCTAAACGTGAGTTTATAGCACGGACTGAACTGAGCTGATTTAGCTGAAATGAACTGAATAAAAATCTGAGAGGCAACTCGTAGCTGCTTGGATGTGTTGATGTATTTTAAACAGGCAGAGCCTGCAGTAACTGTTAGTACTGTTAGCTCTAACATCAGAGAGAATAGTTTTACACCTGATGAGGCTAACCAATTCTTTGCCCGTTTTGAAACCTTCGACCCCTTACATAAGGTTTCTTCAACTCCCCCCATCCTCTCCGTGGAGGAGGAGAGACCCACTCCTTCTCCCCCTATAACTGTTACAGTTGATGAGGTACATTTCCAGCTTAAATGCCTGAATGTAAATAAGGCCCCTGGTCCAGATGGGATCCTGCCATGTGTCCTTAAAGTGTGTGCTGATGAGCTGTGCACAGTTTTGCACTATTTGTTCTCTATGTCTCTGTCCTTGTCTAAGATTCCTGATATTTGGAAAATGTCATGTATTGTGCCAGTGCCTAAGAAACCAAATGCTAGGGCACTGAATGATCTTAGACCTATTGCTTTAACTTCACATGTAATGAAGTGCTTTGAGAGGATTGTCCTGGGGCATTTAAAGAGGCAGCTCTGTGCCTTTCAGGACCCGCTTCAGTTTGCATATAGAGCAGGTGTAGGTGTGGATGATGCCCTTCTCTATCTGTTACACAGAGTATACAGCCACCTGGAACTTCGTAGTGCATCTATCAGAATAATGTTTTTTGATTTTTCTAACGCTTTTAACACACTACGGCCACAGATCTTAGCCAATAAGCTTTTTAATTATAATCTTAACAGCTCTACTATCACTTGGGTCACTGATTACCTCACAGGTAGGCCTCAGTATGTGAGGCTTAATGGCAGCAGATCAGAAACTGTTACCACAAGCATTGGGCTCCACAGGGTCCAGTTTTATCTCCGTTTTTATTTACTTTGTACACTTCTGACTGCAGGCAGAGTAGCGATTCTTGTCATCTACACAAAAGTTTTCTGATGATTCTGCCCTTGTCGGCTATATTTTTAATAATGACAATGCCGCCTATCAAAGGGAAGTGGACAGTTTTGTCAGTTGGTGTTAGGGAAGCCCACCTTATTCTTAACGTAGACAAGACAAAAGAACTTGTTATAGACATGAGGAGAAAGAAACCTGAGACTGAGCCTATTCTGATTAAAGGACAGTCCGTAGAGATTGTACCGTCTTATAAATATCTTGGTGTGCATGTGGACTGTAAACTGGACTGGAAGATGAACTCCAATACTGTTTTTAAGAAGGCCCAGTCCAGATTATTTTTCTTACGGAAACTCAGATCATTTGACATCAGCAGATCCCTTTTAAATGTTTTTTATAATGGCATTTTAGCAAGTGTCCTTTTTGATGCGGTTGTTTGTTGGGGTGGCAGCCTGACATTGGAGGACAGGAACAGGATGAACAAACTTATTAAAAAAGCTGGATCTGTCATCGGTATGAGCCCTTCTTCTCTGGAGGTCATAACAGAGCAGAGGACTAGGAGGAAGCTCAGAGCTGTCCTGTCCGAAGTTGACCATCCACTGTACAGCTTTTTTGTGAGAAGTGGCAGAAGTGGACGGCTTCTTTTGCCCAGATGCTCCACAGAGAGACTTAGGAAGTCCTTTGTTCCTGCAGCAACCAGACTTTTTCATTTGGACTGCTGATGTCTTGTCGTTCACTAGTTCTTGTACTGCACATTGCACTTTAAACTGCAGCCACTCTTCTAGGCTGTCATAACCTGCTGCCATGTTTGCTGGTACAGTGCAAAAAGTTTCCCCTTTGGGGATTATTAAAGTTGAATCAATCAATCAATCAATCAATCAATAACCATCATGCATTGGGGCCTGGTGCTTGAGTAATTATGCCATTGTGCGTGCACACGCACACACATAAATATATATAAATATATATACAGTGTTGTACCTGAACACGTTCATTGAACGAAAGTTCACAAACTAGTTCATATTTAGTGCTAATGTGAACTGAGCGCGCTCTCTTTCTCCTTCACCAGCGGGGGGCGTGAACGAGTTCATCTGGGCAGTTGTGAACGACGTTCTTTCAAAGTTCACGCACGGTCAAAACCGTTCCAGGTTTCCAGCGAACCCCATTTAAAATCCACCACAAACGAGCCTGATATGTATCTGAGGAAACCAATCAAACATGGCAACGCGGCTGTCGCTGCTGTCACGCTAACATGGCAACACGGCTGTCACTGCTGTCACGCTAACATGGCAACACGGCTGTCGCTGCTGTCACGCTAACAATTACGTCATCAAACGTTTAAAACAAGCAGGAAGATGAAAGCTGCAGTTACCCAGAGCTGGAGGAGACCCCCGACTGCTGGGGGGACTGAAATATTGAAATGGGGGAAAAAACATTTGCACCTTAAGGACCTGTTTTTGTCTCATAATAAAGACCATTTGGCAGCAAGTTTTTCCTCATATTTTTAATCTACTGTAGAGCAGTGATTCCCAAAGTGTGGGCCGCGGCCCCCTGGTGGGCCGTTGCAGTACTGCAGGTGGGCCGTGAGAGGTCATTAAAATTAAACAAATGTGTTTTAAATCCTCAATCTTTTTTTAAATATGTTTTTAATTACTGTAAAATATTCATGACATGATTAAAAAAAACATTAAGAAGTAATAAAACAAACCAGTTAAGTGTTATTCTACTGTCATCTTAACTTGATATGACAAGTGTCACCTTATTTGTTGACCCCTCACATTAATATCGGATCATGGTTCCCGGTCCTGGATGTTGATCACAGTTGTGATTAAAGGTTCTGGTGGGCTGAGGAGATTTGTCACATTTCAAATTGGTCAGAAGTTTGGGAACGGCTGCTGTAGAGAGAAGCTGAAAGGGAAATTACAGTTTTACATGGACTGTTCCTTCAATGCTAATGCTAATGCTAATGTGAACCCTGGTTGGTTCAGGATTCTGAATTGGACCAATAGTTTTCTACAGATAAAATGGATAAAATAATTGCTGTTTGTGGTGGTGTAGTATATGAGTAGTGGTAATCATTTTGACAAATAATTGCTCACAGCAACATTAAAAAAGATTTTTTTTTAAAATGAATTAAAAAATGAACTATTTAGTTCATTTTATGAAATGATGAACTGAACTGGTTTGTTTTAATTTCTATGAACTATGAACTTAAGTAGTGTGTGTAGAAAGTGAACTAGCCCAACACTGTATGTATATATATATATATATATATATATATGTCCCTCTGACAGGGACATAATAGCAGCTGATATGTATAAAAAAACTGAAGTGTTAGTGTTAAAATGTGCAAGGGTTCTCTTTGTGTTTGTGTGAATGTGTTACTTCTTGATTTTTCTGTTTAACTGGCTTTGTTTTTTTGTTTTTTACATTTCTTCTCATCCATTAGACACACTGGTCAGTGCCAACCGCTGAGGCCTCGTATCAGTCTACCAAAGTCAAGGTTTTTAGCTCATCTGGATCATCTGTGTGTGTCATAGTTGCTGTGCTCTTTGTCAATATCAATTTCAAACATGTGAATTATTACATCGGAGGATCTCAGTGAAACCCACAAATCTGACAGGCAGATAGACAGACAGCTGTAGATGAAGCCCAACACACCAACTGGACGGTTCACTTCCTCCTGCTCCATAATCGTTAACTCCCACAAAAGAAAAGGGTTTAGATAGAAAAAAAAAAGATAAACAACCTTTTCATCCAGTCTGATTGAAACAGCATCTGTAGATCATCTATCCTCCTTTTATGAGGCTTTATAAATGAACGGGACTGTTTCTGGGGGGGGGGGGGCTGATTAGATCAGGGGTGTCAGACTGATCCATTAAAGGTCCAGTGTGGCTGCAGTTTTTTGTTCCAACCAGCAGAAACACAGCTGGACTTGTTTCATTCAATCAACTGAACCGGTTCAGACCTTTAATGAAGACAACCAGTTGATTGACTAAAACAAGTCAGCTGTGCTGCTGCTGGTTGGACCAGAACCCTGCAGCCACACCGGACCTTTCACGGATTAGTTTGACACCTGTGGAGTAGATGGAGGCACATTCAGGAGCATCAGCTCTTTAACTTCTTTAACTCTGGAAGATTTCTGTCTCTATGATCACTGGAGAATAATTCATCAATTACAGACAAAATAGAAGTTTTTTCTTTCATTCGCTGAGAACAGTTTTCACACCTGACTCAGAAAGGTGAGTTTAATCCTCGTTAACGGCTCATCTCCTGTTAACTGATCGTGTTCAGTTCCTGCTATCGCAGTCAAATAAAAAGATGAGAATTAAAAATGGGACACTGTTGGATTATTAAAGCGTTTCTTCCTTAATTAAAAAACAGAATCTTAATTGTATTATTCACTTCATCACGTCCGAGTGTTCAGAAATAGTTGTCTGAGGTTAAAGGGACAGTTAAAACCGTCCACAACTTTCTTCAGCTCACTTTGTGTCTTTCTGTCTCTGCCCTTTTATTATTCAACTGATTAAATTATTTGAGACTTTAATTTTCCAGAATATTCTTTTTTCTTTTCTTGTTTCAAAATTGGCATTTGCTGAAATTGTTCAAAGTAATCTTAAAGATGTTTAAATAGAGAAAAGGCGTCTAAATGATTTACGTGTTTGTACCAAAACACCATTACGACCACCAGACTATCTTCTCTCTTTTTTTTTTTTTTTTTTTTTTTTTTTTTGTGAGTTTTGGTCCACAAATTGATTCGTTTTAACAAAGAAGAATAAAGTTGTAAAAAAAAAAAAAAAGAAATATCTGTTTTTCTATTTTCCATATCATCATATTAAGTTATTATTGTTTGTTTAAAGCAACTGGTTGCTTATTTAAACTTTTTAGGTAATTAAAGTTATAAACTAAATTATTTAAAGAGTAAAAAATAAAAAGAATGAGAAATAATTGATTAAATTAAAAAACCCACAAGGTATCGATATTCTAAGCTCCTTTAAAAAACCCCGTGTCCCACCTTTAAGAGCTTGCAAGCAACAATTTGCACTGTTTAAATAAATTAAACTATTTTTCTCAACAAATCTTTTATTCATTTTGTCCAGCATTTGCAAGCTGCCTGTCAACCATATAATATGCAATTGAAGCTTTCAGTTCAATTAATTCAAACAAAGTCATTGAACACTCACAAGATGTCACCAAAATCACTTTGTCCCTTTAAAATCTTTCAGAAAATGATGTAAATGTATTGTAAGATGAATATCGATATATATAATTATTAATAATAATAATATTTATTTATTTTTTAATTTTTTTTTTTAACGGCAGTACCTCGCTCCCTCTGAGCCTTGAATGACCGGCAGTGAATGTTATGTTAAAGTGACGTCGGCATAATCAGAAAAACGGTTTCTCAATAAGGAAAATCAAGAATACCCCCTCATGCCAGAAAACAACTCGTTAACTCGGCCATAATTTTGCTAGATACTGACTTGAATTGATATTTGCAGTATTTTCCCACATGTTACATATACAAATAGAAAAGGCTGAAAGAACGACTAGCAAACGAGGGAACGAGGGAATTTACGTTACACCTTGAATGCAGCATTGTGGAACAGTGCGCTGATTAAAAACAAACAAACATGGCGGCGATGGTGTAGAACTTCGTTAAAGTTTCAGAAGAAGATAGTTCGCTGGTTATTTGTGACAAATGCTCCAAGCGAAGGAGGGAAAAATAGCACAAGCTTTAATACGTCAAACCTGATCAGCCACCTGAAACATAGCCATCGCTTCCATGGAGATTTGAAATCGCGCTAACATGAACTAACATGAGCAAACCAGCAGCAAGTCAACCCTCTCCTCTCCATCATCTCTCTCATCTAAAGCTTCCATGAGATTAAAAAAAAAAACCAAAACTACTAAACCTCATTTACTTTAATTAAAGTCATTCATTTGAATGGAACCACTAGCCAAAATCCTTTAAACATAATTTCTTTGTTACTATGGAGTGAACTTTTTCAGTTTATGTACACAGACAAGTCTAACTTGTGTCAGTACATTATGACCTGTGCATTATTTTTTATTGTCATTTAGGAATGAATTTTTTCCGTTAGTAATTCTGATGCATGTATTTCCATCAGTTCAAGGAGCCTTTATTTTTTATATCAGTCAGTAATGAACCTTATTTAAGTTGATGTGAGATATCAAATAGGTTTGTTTGATAGCTTTATGAAAATGTTTGAGAGGCTTGTCAATAGTTTTTCGTTGTAAGAACTAAATATCATTGATGAGCTGACTTCTGTTAACCAGTCAAAGCAGGATGATTACGGGTTGTTACAGCAGAGGTATCAGCTGGATCTTTATTGAAGGACAAAAGAGTTTTATTCATTTCTTGTACATAAGTTGAAACACAACCTGAGATGGCTCTCATCCATGTGCTCCTCCATGTTTCTTCCCCCGAGCTCAGATCTTAATGATGGCCCAGCCAAGTCAGCGACCTGCCCTGAAGAACATCAAAGTGTTGACGTACGCCAGTCTGGTCCTCTCAGTGCTCTTCCTTTTCTGGATCTACAGGTGGGTGAAACCAACTAGGCAACGTGGTTCCTGGTACAGTGATCCCTCGCCAATTTGCGGTTTAACTTCCGCGGTTTTAGTTATTCGTGGATTTTTTGAAAATATATAATATAATTAAAAAAAATTTAAAAATCGCGGAAGCATCACAGGATGTTGTGCGCGTTCTCTCACAGTGAAGAAATGTTGTGGGCCAGCCTGCCCCTATTAAGAAGGTGGCCTTATGGGTAATGCTGCAATTTCTCAGTTTGGGATCAATAAAGTACATCTATCTAATGATGTGGCCTTATGGGTAATGATGTGGCCTTATGGGGTGATGTGGCCTTATGGGTAATGGTGTGGCCTTATGGGGTAATGGTGTGGCCTTATGGGGTAATGGTGTGGCCTTATGGGGTAATGGTGTGGCCTTATGGGTGTTGGTGTGGCCTTATGGGTGTTGGTGTGGCCTTATGGGTAATGGTGTGGCCTTATGGGTATGGTGTGGCCTTATGGGGTAATGGTGTGGCCTTATGGGTGTTGGTGTGGCCTTATGGGTAATGGTGTGGCCTTATGGGGTAATGGTGTGGCCTTATCGGTAATGGTGTGGCCTTATGGGTAATGTAGTGTGTGTGTCGTGGGACGGCAGAATGAAAACGGGGTTAGATGAAAAGTGTAGTGAGCATCAACAGCAGCCCAGCGTGTATAGATTTAACATTCTCTGTTAACCGACAGGAGCCCAACAATACAACCTGTGTGATGTTACAAGTTCCTGCAGTGCCAGAATAAAGTTCCCGTTCCATGCAGAGAAAACCAGACTGTTTCTTTTGTTGTTGTTAGCGTGTTAGCTGCTAATTATGAGCCAAAAATAGCACAATAGCAGCAGTTTGTTTACTACGGTTCAGAGACCAGAGGCTGTGAAGGAAACAGAAAGACCACAGTTGAGCCTTTGTCTTGTTTCGCTACTTTTTTATGGTTTTTAAACATATTTTAAACACATTATTGAGGCTCGGGGGGCTCCGGCTGCAGTTTGCGGATTTTGATTTTCGCAGGGGGCGCGCCGGTCCCCCATTAACCACGGAAAATAAGGGATCACTGTAATCATCACTGTTGCTATTGTAACCCCATAAACCCTGACATATGGAATAATACTCGGTTTTCCAATTTGAAGTGTTGATTATACATTGTTTTTTTTCCCCCCTTAATTTCTAGGTTAGATTTTTTTGTATCTTTATGGGGTTTTTTTCTTGAGTATAAAGCATTTTTGTTGTAGTTGATCATGAGGGGGTGCAGAGCTCTCAAAAATCTGGCACTATAGGGAAAAGAAAAGTGCATGTTTGACTGCCTGATAACTACAGCTGAGCAATTATATTGGTTCTATGATATAGATATCGATATTTTATTTCCCCAGAGAGTATCGATTTTTTTTTCAGCCATGGGTATTGATATTTTAAGCCCCTTTCAAAACCCCTGTGTCCCGCACGGGTGCTCTTCCTGCACTTTGCAGTGTCAGCCATGTAATGTGTAATTGATGCTTTCAGTTCCACTAATTCAAACAAAGTCATTGGAACACTCACAAGATGTCACCAAAATCACTTTGTCCTGTTAAAATCTTTCAGAAAATAATGTAAATGTATCTTAAGACGAATATCGATATATATTGTATCGTGAGCCGAATATCGTGTATCGTATCGTGAGATTAGTGTATCTCTACAGCCCTACGACCGAGCATCAGCTGTTGGTCAACAGAACAGCTGCTTAGTACTCTAAGAAAAGACCAGCTTCTGACCTCTCTGGAATCATCTCTTGTGGTTCTGCAGGCTCGACAGGACCTCCCAGCTCTGGACTGACTACATAAAAACCTTTATAGTCCAGAAATGCGTTCCAGGAAATACAGGTAGGCTCACACAACACGCCTAGATGGCTCTGATACTGTGTTCAGCAGCGTTCCTCAATGCATGTTGTCAAACCAACCAAATAAAATAACATTCAGGGAAAATGGTATCAGCACATTTTTTTCTGAGTCTGTTTGTAAAGTCTATTTACAAAAGCCTGCAAAAATATAGATTCAAATATGAATAATATACATAAGCGTTCCAGGAATGCTGGATGAAACCAAGGGCTTTTCAGTTCCAATTTAACAAGGACGTAAGAGTATTTCCAGTTCATGCAACAGTTAATTTCTCCTTCAGGTAAAAGAGTCAAACAGTTTGGTCATTTTTTTTTTTCACCCGTGCAGTTGTACAAGGACAATCTGCGTCTCTGTTAGCGGTCCCTGGGACAAAGACACTGCTGATATCAGCTTACCTGGAGCACCGCACCAAAGAAAAGCAAGTGAGCGAGGACACAATGTCCCTGATATGGGTTAGGGTTAGGGTTAGCCCTAACCCTAACCCCTGTTCCTCTGTAGATGTTTGGAAAAGAACAGGCTTTCAGAATCGTCATCTCAGGTTTTCTGAGACTCCTGTCTTGATTTTCTGAATGTCTCCAGTCCATCAGTCAGTCCCATGTAATGTCCAGAACAGTTCTGTTTCTTCTGCCAGGTTCGTGTTATTGGGATCGTGCTGCGGAGTGAGGAAGCAGCCTGTCGCTGCCACCTACGTTGTCAAGAGCAGCTGCACACCTCTGTCGGTGTCACCTACATCCACGAAGATCACTTTGGCTTTCCGTACGGGACGGCCGACATCTTGTGTCCCCTTCCTTCGGGCTGTAATAAACCGTCTCATGTTGCCGTCACCTCTGCTGCATCCAAATCTGAAGGTATGGAAGCGATCCGCTCTGGTTTTTAGCCACGTTGGCAGCAGATAAATTCAATATTAGCACGATAGTTTTCTGGAGAACCACCTTGCTTCAGGATGAAATACCTCTGAAACTAATGGACAGATTTCAACATGTTGCTTCTGATGTCTATCATCTACGTCCCTCATGGAGACCATCATCAAGCCAAAGTTTTAATATATATCATATAGGCAATATAACCCTATAATGCTATAGGGATATATTGTCGTTGTCATAACACCCACACATACAAACTATTTATGATTGTTTATTCAAGAACACTAATATTAAAGAACAACTTAACATCACCAAAACCAAAATGAACATAAACATTGTTATACTGCTATTTTACAGTTACGTATGTGATTGCATTTTAAACAGAAATAAAATCTATTTCTCTTTTACATGCTTGATTAACATTTGTTTAGTAGCATTACTTGGAATAACAGCCATTAACGCTGCACTTTTACCTCCAAAATTCTAACGCTTTGGATAAACATAGTATTTGATAATTAGACTACAGACAAGAATAAAACAGATTTGGTTTTCCTAAATCTCATTACATTTTTAGCCTTTTAGGTCTATTCTAAGTCAGAATTAGCCTGCATGACACATTTTATAGTTTTAATATTCTGCTAGGGTGACCCAAAAACCCAAAAAGAGGACCCCCTACCGGCCTCTTGTTGATGCTGCAAAAATACTCAAAGATCGTCAAAGATGAAAAAGTAGCTTTATAAACTATACATTTATTTAAAACATCCCTTTTCTGTTTGAAATGAAAATGTTCTGATCTGTAAACATAAATAATGCCTCATAACCAGTGACATGTGACTCCATCAGAATTAGATTTACACATTTATGAACCCAACAGAGTAGATTAGTCACCATTAGTCAGCAGCAGTTAGCAGGTTATGTTTTATAAGTCATATCAGCATCTTTTTAAAAGATTTTCTGGTGGCTTTTATTGGATAGAGAGAAAGAAATATCTAAAAAGGGACACAACAACATATTACAACACTGAAAAATGAACCCACAAACCACTAGACTACCTAACAAATACTACTGTAGGACCCCGACATTATACTGGTTTTTTAAATTAAACTGCACCACTGCTGTGATTAGTTAGGGAACCATTCAACCAATCATCCTTCAAACAACATCTGTAGCTTGTTCCACAGACATTGACTCACCACGCACCACGAAAGAGAAGACAAAGATAAATAGTGACTAAATGGAAAATGCTTCTCCCCCTCAAACTTACTTGGCTTTAGTCATAATAGTTAGTTTTAATTTTTTCCATCCATCTTTCTCCTTTCATTTTCTGCCGCCATCTTTCTGTTGACAGACACTAACTTCAGTCTGCTTTGTTGGATTTTAGGTCTATATCTGATAGGTGACTGTTTTAGCGCCCCCTGCTGTTGATTGATAGACTGAAGATTTTGGTTATTGAACAGACCGGACAGATCTGGACTTCTCCAGAATCTACAGATCACCAGTCCGCCCCTGCTGGGGCCTGTGGGGCTTTTTGGATCCGTTCCCCCTTGTGTCCTTTGGGTCTGGGGGGGGGGGGGGGCGGCGTGCCTTGCCCTCTGTGGGATGGCGATGCAGGTGTGGGGGCTTGGGGAGTATTTTAGCGTTAAATGTCAGATAAAGCTTGGCTAAAACTGGATCATGCAACAGAACAATGATCCCAAAAATATGTGCAAGTCAACATTTGGTAAACGGGAAAACATAACTGAGTTTAGGTGTCAAAGCTTCGATCAATCCCCATCTATTAGACTTGGGTTTTAGTTATTGGGGTGGTGAACTTCTCTTGACTCCCTCCACAGACTCAAAGCCTGCAGGTGGAAGATTGGGGAGGAATTGAGGTTTTAAAAGTAGCAGCAAGCTTGGCGTGATGTCAGGAGGCATCAGAGACAAATACTTCTTGACCCTTATATACTGTAGGTCTAATGATAGTGATAGTAATGATAATATGAGATACAATGTATACTGTATCACTCTGTGTATATTGTATCTCATATTATCATTACTATCACTATTATCATATTATATACATAATTACATACCTATATTATACAATTACAATCATATTGTCATATTATATGCATACTGAGTATCTATACTATACTATATCACATTATATTATATATACTCCTACATTACCTATACTTACATCATCATTATCATTATTATATTACACACTGTAACCTACTGTACACTTACCGCATATGCTTGACAATTTTTTCATTGCATATTATGTTTGAATTCTCTACTGTGTAGACTGTATTTTTATCGTATTTTTTTACCGGTATTTCCTTGGCGAGTCATAAGCGGTTCTTTCTCCCAGCAAGCATTTCATTGCATCCTTGACCCTGTGTTAACTATGCATATGACAAATAAAGGCTTGAATCTGAATCTGAATGAGAGAGAGATGGAGGAACTGGAAGCTCAGCGCTGCTTCAGATGTCTGGCTGAACTATCTCCTGAAGGTCACCTCAGTTTAGTCACTGTTTCACCGTGGCTTCAGGTCAGAACAGTATTTCACCAGTTGTACATGACAGTGATCCGAGGGACAGCAGTTGACAATGTGAGACGTGTAACATTAAAAAAAAACTTTTTTGAAACAGCAAGACTGAAGGTTTCAATGCTGCTGGTTTTGGCTCATTTTGTGTATTTAAACTTCTTTTGAATGAACAAAGGACGGTTAATGAACTCTGATTCTCTAAATTTACTTGCGTGTGGCCTCTTAGATGACCTTGACCAGGTGTTTCTGGAGGTGAAAAACCAAAACGCGAAGGCCGACTCGTTTCCTTACAACATCACTCTTTGCCTCTCCGCCATGTTTGACTTCACCAACGTGCTGCAGGTAACTCCACACACTTATTCTTTGTCTTCAGGTTTTCTTCACTTATTAAAATACCCTGATACACAAACTCATGCAGCGAGTGTGTCTATGCACTAGGGCTGTAGCGATACACTAATCTCACGATACGATACATCTGGCTCACGATACGATATTATATCGATATTTTTCTAACAATACATTTACATCATTTTCTGAAAGATTTTAACAGGACAAAGTGATTTTGGTGACATCTTGTGAGTGTTCCAATTTGTTTGAATTAACTGAACTGAAAGGTAGGTGACTGACAACGTCGCAGAGAGGAGAGAAAGGAGGCCTCTGATTGGTCAATTCTACATCCACGTCATCGAAGAAATGAGGAAGTACCCACATCTGTACGATTCTGGTTCTCCACACTACAAAGACAGCACATATTCTAGTAATTCATGGAGGGAGATAGCGATGAATGTGGGTCTGAATACGGCCGAGACGGTGAGGAAGTGGAAAAACACGAGATACGTTTAGTAAGTTCAGCTAGTTCGTGATTGTCCCTCTCCGTTGTGGCGTTGAATAACAGCGCAGACGCGCTTTAACATTATTAACATATATCAAAAATAACTGCGGCATACCGGGGACAAGATAACTGCGACACATTGCCGCGAGAGTAAACACAGCCCTTAAAGCCGGCGTTTTCCACCACTGAATACAGTCTCAAATCCTGACAAATACAGTTTGGCTAGCTCTCAGTTAGCATTAGCTTGTCCGGGTGGTGATGTTTCAGGTGGGCTCGCCTCGCAGGTTGGTGGTATTTCCAGAGTACGTCACGTTTGTGTGATACAGATTGCAAACCGCCATACTTTTGTCTAAATCTTCGCTTTCCTTTTTCTTTTTCAACCCGAACTGCTCCCACACATCTGCTTTTAAGCTCGCAGGCGCTGCGTTTATACTCGCCGCCATCCTCCTGACTGGCTCAGCTCTAGCTGGAAGAGAAAGAAGCTTCTGGATAACCTGTTAGAAATGCTCTACAGCGACACTAGCGGCTGGAGGACTAAATGGCACTTTGCAGGAAGAGCACTCGTGCGAGACACGGGGGTTTTGAAGGGAGCTTAGAATATCGATACCTGCGGCTGAAATATCGATACTCTCTGGGAAATAAAATATCGATATATATCGCCGAATCGATAAAATCGCACTGCCCTACTATGCACCCTGTACACACACACATGATGGTCCAGCGTGTTTGCTCCGATGTCAACGCAGTGTCAGTGTCAAGAAATAAAGTCGGATACAATCACTTAACAAACTGAATAACAATGAAGCCTTGAGCTAATTTCTCCAGATGACTACGTGTCCCAAAATCATACGCCTGAACTTCGGGTAACGATATTTCACATTCCAGGGAAATGTCATGGCTGCATAGAACTTAACATTATTCAAACAAACAGGTCACAGTGACCCAAAGAGCCACTTTTCCATAACACTCCCCACTTTTTGTTGCAACATATGAAAAGCTTATCTCGACCGCAGCAGCAGAGCATGCTTCCCCACCCCAAGGGGGTAAAAAAGCCCACCACTGCGAGCCACAGAGGGAAAAATCAAGCATGGTCTGGCCCTACGACCCCTCCAGGAGCCAAACACCTGCCCCCACTCTTTGTTTGTCCCAGAAGTTGCAAAGGACAACAAAATCCAGTGGGAAAAAGGCCAAGATCACTAACTAATCAGAATATTAACCATATAATAACAATTAACCATATTTAATTTTCAGAAGCACCTGCAGGTGCTTCCCCCCAATTGATGTCAGGGAAAGAATCAGATCTCTGATTATGCAAAAAAAGAAGTTGTCATTGCTTTTAGCATCATGTCACTCAAACATGGAATCACACAGGAAAATAAACAGAAAACAAACCATGATTGGAGTAAACGCCATCAATAATGTGGAATGGACCAGGAGCTGGACTCAACCCAACTCAACTCAGCCAGGACTCAACCTAGTCCCAGTCAGGGACTGCAGAAGCAAATTTCAGATGCGATACCGCATGAGAGTTGTTAGCATGAGCGTGTATGATCTAACAGTCTTTATTGTAGAAATGTCTGTCTCTAATATTGATCTTTTAGTGTAGAAATGTTCAACATTAGTTCAAACCCCTGTTCAGGAATCCCCAAAGGCCCTGAAGGCCCCAGCGATAGATAGCCTAGGGACCCCATGAACCACCGTCCAGATCAAGAACTCTCCTATAGCGTCCAGCAGGAACCCAGATGTTAATGGCTGTGCGGGTGTTCAGCCAAACCAGGAAGGGACCGTTCACCGCCGCCCTCCAGAAGCTCCCAGCGGGGACCCTTTATCAGAGCCCAATCACCTGGCCGTAGGTCGTGTAGAGGCCCACTGGCTGGAAGGCCTCAAGCAGTTTACCTGTGAGTCAATCTGGGTTAGCGCGACATGCAGACACCTAACTACAACAACACGGTATCTCTGTATGGGTTAGGGTTAGGGTAACCCTAACCCTAACCCTTCACATCACTCAGCTGATGAAGGAAACACTTCAGATAATCCTAACACATGATCAGAAAGGTTTTACCCGGCGGTGGATGTGCTGTCAGAAACATCCGCAACGCCTCCCCCTGTAAAACCTTTTGCAGATCATTATCTAGGACATCGCCTTCATAGACACACGAATGAACCATGGATCAATAAGGCAAAAGCATCCTAAAATGAGGAAAAACACAGTAAAAACAACTCGCTGCAACAGACGTCTCCCAAATTAGAAGATCGCAGCTCGGTTGATAAACTCAACAACAGAACCCACAGATGTCCTCGTCGTTACGAGACGCTATGAAAGCAAAACAATAAATGAGTGGCGGTGATCCTCAGATCAGTGAACCACCAGCCACCTGTAAAGAACAACCATCACTGTTAACAACTCAAGCCATTAAATTATAAGAGCATAAATAGAAAAAACAATAACGCAGCAGTCGCACCATATCAGCGCTAACGTGTGCGCAGGTGCTACAGAGGAAGACTCCTGTAACCGTGTTGCTTTCTCACAGCACGATTTTATGTGCGTCGTCTGAATTCTGTTGTCGCGTTGCAGCTGGTGCAGAGTCTGGAAATGCTTCAGATACTGGGAGTGGACAGAGTTGCCGTCTGTAAGACCAACTGCAGCACTGAAACACAGCGGGTGCTGGACTACTACACTCACAAAGGTCAAGTATGGTGAGGTTTCTTTCTGTGTGCGCACCTGTCCTCATCAGCAGCCGGCTCTCTCACCAACAACCAACCAAGACAAAATATACAGTCAAAATAAATGTCGGGAAAGCAGATATGGTTCTAAAACGCAATGACCTGCAGTTGTAAGGAGCCCATTAAAGTACCAACAAAATATCCAGTCAAATATCCAGATGGTCTAAACTGACAGGGAAACAAGAGACAAGAAGAAATTACTGAATATCAACTTAAAGGAGACATGGATCAATGAAAATCAAGAAGTGTACGGCAAGGCTAGTTTATCTGTAGAGCACAATTCGTACACAAGGCAATTCAAAGTGCTTTACAGATACATAAAATCACAAGAAGCCAAATAGATGCATTCCATACAATCATAAAAATAATCATTAATAAATTACATTTAAAAAATGTATTTAAAAGAAAATTAAATTAAAAATGAAGAGTGCAGATAAAATCCTTCCAGTCATCATCTTCACATCTAAACAGAACTGTTTTCAGCCTGGATCTGAACATTGTCAGAGTTCAGGTCTGTCTCACATCTTCTAGAAGACTGGTCCAGATTTAAGGAACATAAAACTGAAATGCAGCTTCACCTTGTTTAGTCCTGACTCTGGACACCAGCAGGAGACCACTACCTGAGGTTCTCAGAGTCCAGGTTGGTTCATATGGCTCTAACATGTCAGAGATGGACTTTGGGGCCATGAAGAGACTTGAATACAAGTAGAGATGTTTTAAAGTCTATTCTCTGAGTGACAGGAAGCCAGAGATCTCAGAACTGGACTAAAATGGTCGTGTCTCCTGGTTCTAGTCAGGACCGGTGCAGAGACCTCAGGGCTGGACCAATACGGTCGTGTCTCCTGGTTCTAGTCAGGACCGGCGAAGAGACTTCAGGGCTGGACCAATACGGTCGTGTCTCCTGGTTCTAGTCAGGACCGGTGCAGAGACCTCAGGGCTGGACCAATACGGTCGTGTCTCCTGGTTCTAGTCAAGACCGGCGCAGAGACCTCAGGACTGGACTAATACGGTCTTATCTCCTGGTTCTAGTCAGGACCGGCGCGGAGACCTCAGGGCTGGACTAATATGGTCGTATCTCCTGGTTCTAGTCAGGACCGGCGCGGAGACCTCAGGGCTGGACTAATACGGTCGTATCTCCTGGTTCTAGTCAGGACCGGCGCGGAGACCTCAGGGCTGGACTAATGTGGTCGTATCTCCTGGTTCTAGTCAGGACCGGCGCGGAGACCTCAGGGCTGGACTAATGTGGTCGTATCTCCTGGTTCTAGTCAGGACCAGCGCGGAGACCTCAGGGCTGGACTAATACGGTCATATCTCCTGGTTCTAGTCAGGACCGGCGCAGAGACCTCAGGGCTGGACTAATACGGTCGTATCTCCTGGTTCTAGTCAGGACCAGTGCAGAGACCTCAGGACTGGACTAATATGGTCATATCTCCTGGTTCTAGTCAGGACCGGCGCGGAGACCTCAGGGCTGGACTAATACGGTCGTATCTCCTGGTTCTAGTCAGGACCGGCGCGGAGACCTCAGGGCTGGACTAATACGGTCGTATCTCCTGGTTCTAGTCAGGACCAGTGCAGCAGTGTTCTGGATGTACTGCAGCTGTCTTGCAGCTGGTTTAGAGCCCAGTAATCAGGCTGTTACAGTAGTCTAACCTGGTGGAGACAAACGCATGGATTAGTCTTTCTAAATCTGGACACTATTCCTTTGATTCTGGCAATGTTTTTAGATGGTAAAAAGTTGCTGATGTTATTGCTTTAATGTGGCTGTTAAAGTTTCAGTCTGAATCCAATGTTACCCCTAAATTTCTGACCTGATTTTTAGGTTTTAGAGTCTCAAGGTGACTGATAACACTTTCTCTATGTTTCTGTGGGCCACAAACAATGATTTCATTTTTGTCTGAGTTTAGTTGGAGAAAGTTGTTTTGCATCCACACACTGATCTGTTCGATGCAGTGACACAATGAATCTACAAGCTTATGTTCTCCTGCTGTCAGTGACACATAGATCTGAGTATCATCTGCATAGTTGTGGTAGGACACATTATAGCTGCGTATTAGCGGACTAATTGAAGCATGTACAGATTAAGCAATAGGGGTCCCAGGATTGACCCCTGGGGAACCCCACAGGTCATGGCCATTTGGTCTGAGACACAGTTATCAATTTCAACAAAGTATCTTCTGTCCCTGAGATAAGACCTGAACCAGTTTAAAGCAGTTCCAGAGATTCCCTCCCAGTCTTCTAATCTCTGTAATAAGATCACATGGTCAACTGTGTCAAAGGCAGCGCTTAGATCCAGCAGAACTAGGACTAAGACTTGTCACCTTGATCAGGGTTGTCTCAGTGCTGTGGGGGGGCCTGAAGCCTGATTGAAAACTATCAAAAACATTGTTAGACAGAAGAAAGTCAGTAAGCTGTTGATATACCACTTTTTCTAGGACTTTGCCAAGGAATGGCAGGTTTGATATGTAGAAGTTGTGGGAAAGATGGTGAGGTAAATGGATGCAGATGAATTAATGGGAAAGAGGGAGCAGATGGTAAAGTGGCAAGCAAGACTGGTAAAGAGGGCAATTAGGAATACTGACTGGTCCATACTCACACACACACGGACACCAGTAACCCGTAACATTATGACCACTGATGGTAGCATCCTGGCATTTACACAAGTGTCATTTTGGCACTTGCCGCCTGCCTAAACCTGTTGCAGACCAATCACAACCCCCGACTTGGCTGTCAAGGTGACTCAACTGGAAGACCCAGCAAGAGGTAGAAGGTGGTGAGCTAGAAACCGTCCAGCTGAGGTCTTCTGGTTAGCCATGGCTGGCAGCCTTCAGCTTCGCCTTACCTCCGAACCCATCCAGGCTGACCCCAAAACCCTTCACAGCGGTCTGATAATACAGTTGACAGCAACTAGCCATATCATCTTTAAATTAAAAATGGCACGGTTCAGAAGTGAAGACAGTGCTAAACGCTAAGATGCTAAAGTGATGACAGCTCTCCATCGGCTGTCAGTCAAAAGACCGTGTTCCTCATTATTCATGAACTTGTTCCTGATGTGACCCAGAAATTCACCTGGAATTCGACCTTTTAATTTGTAATGTTGGTTCTTGGTTTGAGAACCAAGACCAGGTCTTCGTCTTCTTTCTAGTTTATTGCTGATTTCATTCCTGAAACACTACTGTGAGGTTTCCCTCCTACAACGTCCTCATTTGGGTTTTACTGCTGGTTTACTTGAAGCACATTTGTGAATGCGGGCCAAATGTCTGTAACACATTTACTCAAATGTCGAGATCAAGGTCATCACTGTCTTGTAGAACTTTAAAATTCTAACTGTTCACTGGGTTGTAATCAGATTTTTGTCGGTGATCAGGGTGTTTCTGCAGAATTTAAGTAAAAGTAAAGTGAAACGACTTGTTGTATGACAGGTTTACTGGAGGTGATCCCCTGGTCTTTTTCCAAATATGTGAACGTATCTCGCAGCTGGTTGGCCCAGTCACGGTCCTGGCGACCTCCACTACTTTGGTCAGATTCCTGCTCTCAACGACTGCCTTTACAGATACATGTACCGGTCCCAGTACGTGGCGCTGCACGACATCGACGAGCTCATTTTACCACAGTCAGTCAAGAGGTGAAAGTTTCTTCAGGATGTTTCCTGTCAGGCTCTCAAGTAAAATAGCTTCTGGTTCTTGTGTTTCACACAGATTTGAAGTCTGTAATAATTTCTATAGATTAGAGAGCACGGTGGAAAACTTTGAAAAGTATTTCTTTACTTCCAGTTTTGCAGCGTTCTGACTCAATCATTCTCCCCTCCAGCTTGTTGGAGTTGCTGCAGCTGTTGAAGAAGAATTATGGTGCCGACAGATGTTACAACTTTCAGAATAATGTTTTCCCCAACGACGTCTTTCTGCCTCCTCCAAAACCTGAAACTCCACACCCACAGGGCTCCTGGCCAAATGTGTCAGGCGTGAACATCCTGGAACACCTGTACCAGAGACCCATCACTCGTAACACCACTTGGAGCAACTTCAAAATCATCGCCAACCCCCGAACCGTGTTCACCGCGACTGTCCATGGAGTGTTGCACTCAGAGAAACGCTGCCTCTGGGTTAACCGCAACGTAGCGCGGATGTATCACACCAGGTAACTCAATCACATGACATACAGTTTGCTCCACGAGCACCTTGAAGATCGATAAAATACATTAAAATACGTTAAAATACACTCTCCACAAGGGCTGTCCAGATACTATATTTTCACTTCCGATACGATACGGATATTTCAGTCTTGCATATCGCACAATACCGATATCAATCCGATATCAGCATGCTACAGATGAAACATACTTGTATTATTTATTCTGTAGTGTGGAGTGTTGAAAAAGGCAGCATCAAGTGGTGTTACTCAAACAGAGATTAATAGTTCAACAACAGTAGAATTGGAGAACATACTATTTATTATTAACAATTAAAAAAAAAACAAAAAAACAGCAGAATAGAAATAATTAATTGGGAGACCCTGAACAATAAGCCATATAACTTATAGTACAAACAATTCAAAATTAGGGCTGGGCAACAATTAAAATTCTTAATCGCATTATTTCTCTGATTAATCGCATCGTATACGCGAAATCAAATAATGAATTCAAAAGTAGTGTAAAATGAACTTTTATTTAAATGTTCTGCTGCCATATGAAATAAAGTGTCATAACATTTGTTGTTCAAACACTTTTAACACATATTTAGTGTAAATCTCATCTTATAAAATGTAAAATTAAATAAAGCTTATGGCCACTGCCAGGGCATTAATGTCATCCTGTTTTTATAGAAAATTAAAAAAAGAAAGTCTACCAACAACATGATTGTGTCTCAGCACAATCAGAACATTAAAACAGGTAATTTCTGAGGTAACAGCAGAAACTTTTAACGAGGAGTTCAACTTGTCAGTTTTTACAAATAACCTTGTTTCTGTTGAATCCTCCGTCTGGGAGAACTTTAAAATGAAAATGTTAAAGTTCACTAACTTAACCAATCTGTGTATCATTCATTCTTTCCATTTTCAATTGTCAATCAAAAATTTAAAAAAAAAATTAAAAAGTGACATTTTATTACGTTCATTTTTTTTATCTAACACAAAAAAAAAACGAAAAAAAATAACTGTTTTTTAAATATTTCAATTTTAGACTTGGATCAAAACTACGAAATGAAAAAACGGGCCACAGAACTGAATTAGTTTTATAATGGAGGACTGGACTTTCTGTTGTCATTACACATCTCTGCCACTAGATGGAGCCGCACTGCAGTAACCAGCTAGAGAACAGCAGGACAGTGAACACATGGAGCAGATCTGATGGAACATGGAGGAATGACCACAAAGTTTGGTTGCAGTACAGAATTTTTTTTTCAGACAGAATTGTTAATATTTCTACCTGAGTTGCTACCTGAACTGTAAAGTTCACAGATTTTTACCGTTCTCCATGTCTGTTTTAGCTTCTCCGCATGTTAACCTGCTAATTGTCTTCCGGTTCTGCAGCAGCCAGTAACAGACTTTTCAAAAAAAAAAGCATGTGAGCAACATGCGTTAACGCGCAATAAAATAAATGTCGTGCGTTAATAAATTATTGCGTTAACACGTTAACTTCCCCAGCCCTATTCAAAACAAACTAACAGGTTTAGTGCCCGTAAATTCTGAAAACAATCTGCAACGTAAAGTCAGCGTCGATCCAGTCAGACTCAAAGACAGCGGACGACGGTCTGAGCTCCATGTGTCGGTAACGAAGCTAAGAGAGTTTGCTTTCTCAACATGTGCGGCAATATACTTGTTAACTTGCGTCCTGCTGGTAAAAAAAAAAAAAAAAAAAAAAAAAAAAAAAAAAAAACAAAGGATGCACTGTTGTGTCTCTGTTCTGCCTCTGCAGACCCAAAGGTCCAGTAGACTTGAAGCCACAGCAACTGATTTACGACGGCAGACTGCTGGACTACAGCGCCCAGCTCGTACCAGCTGTCAGCGCCGTCCTGAGAGAGAGTGGACTTCTACCTGCTGGCGCCACATGCTAGACTCAACGTGTGCACAGGTGTTTTACGGCTTCTGTGTACCAGTCCTCATCAGGAACATTATAAAGGTGCGGTGAGGACTGAAGGGGCGACTCACCTGAATGATGATGTTAATTTAACTGGTTCTGAAAGGAGCTAAGAAGTACAATCTGTTCTGATGGGAGTCAGACTTGGTTCCTCTGCTGTGTTTATGACAAGAGAAGATGTGACAAAAAAAAAAAAAAAAGAATTGTCTGTTTGCTTCCTGTCCCTCCATCCATTCATTTCCTAAGAGCCTCACCTGGCTTAGGGTCTTCAGGTGAGAGTTGGGTTTATACCTGCAACGTTCTCCGAGTAAACGACAGAATCATAACTTGGTTGTTGGGTTTTTCAACTGCATGAGAGAGTGTACTTCCTGTAACTCTAACTTCCTCTAACCTCTAAGATAGTAGAGGTCTTCACGGGTCCACTTTCATGGACCTGAACCCGAATGGACCCGTGAAAATTCGACCGAAACCGACCCAACTCCAGCTATTATCATAAGTCCGGGAGTCCGAACCCGAATGGACCCGCGATATTTGAACCCGGAACCGACCCGACCCGAGTCTTTAGTTTCCGACCACGAACCGAACCGAGTTACCCGAATAGAACCGAGACAATCCAGCCCATAGTTGCTCATGTTAAAGTTGTCTAGCGTTGAATAAAACTTGATTTTCTTACCTAAAGTTGTCTTCTTCTACCGGTTCAGTTGCTACATAGGCTACGTGATGTAAACAACAATAAATCCACGTCCTTATTCTCTTTGTGGATACAGATGCTATTGGTAGCAACTGCTAATGCTAATAGCCTACACTGGTCAGGACGTGTGGTGAATATGTTCTCTCATCCAGCGTTGTCATGTTGGTGATCCGTTGTGCTTTACAGCTGCCGGGCAAACCGCTAATAACACGCTAATAACACGCTACGGCAACATGGTTGTTTGATGACAAACACGCCACGTTAATGAATAATTAATTAAACTGCCCTGAGTCCTGACATTAGCTGCCACCGCTAATATCTTTACCTCTCTGGAGTAAACGTGGACCCAGCCTGTCAGAGAGCACCTGAGACTAACTGTACTGATTCAGACCCGAACCCGGAGTCACGTCTTTTGAATGGACCCGAGACCCGATTCGGGTCGGAACCTCGGGTTTTTGGGTTCTCGGGTTGTTCCAAAGACCTCTACAAGACAGGTCTTTATATGAACATTTTTTTTCTTTTCACCTCCAGCAAGCTTTATTCATAAACAGCTGAAACACAAAAGCATGAAACCCATTTTAAAACTGTCGTCTATAATCATTATTTTATCTGGTGTTTTCTCAGAGGAGTCCGTGGTTTATTTTATCTTCAGTTAATCGTATATTTCTTGTCTTCTCGCTGAGCTGTGACTCTATCAAGGACGCTGCTGCTCCTGCTGCAGAAAGACCGAATCTCACGATTCGTTCTCTCCAGGAATGAACCTCCAGGTCCACCACGTCTGGACCTGGTGGACCTGGAACGGAGAAACGATTCTTCACTGGTACCGTTCTGGTGTGGGGACGTCCTGACGCGTGTTCGTCCGTCGTCTCCGTCTCATCTAGTGTTGATATCTACGCTGCACATGAGGGAAAAACTTTAAAAGGATGCATCTCGTTAATGGTTTATAATGACGAGACTGTCCACCGTCAGCAGACCGTACCGCTGGTTCTGGTGACGTCCTAATTACCTCTGAGCTAAAATCTGTGTCGGATCAACAGCGTTGTTCTGCTAATCATTTATCCAGCTGGGATCAAGTTCGATTTGGGACCTTTTTGGAGACACTAAACTGAGCTGAAGGCCTGCGTCTGGATGTCCAGGTCTCAGATCCGGTGGAGACGCCACGTCCGTCTCAGATCCGGTGGAGACGCCACGTCCGTCTCAGATCCGGTGGAGACGCCACGTCCCGTCAGATCCGGATCCACGCCATCTCGGTGGAGACGCCACGTCTCAGATCCGTGGAGACGCTCATCCGTCGTCTCAGATCCGGTGGAGACGCCACGTCCGTCTCAGATCCGGTGGAGACGCCACGTCCGTCCGTCTCAGATCCGGTGGAGACGCCACGTCTGTCTCAGATCTGTCTCTATCTCAGCGGGTCAGCTCGACAGAACATCTAATCTGAGGCTGTAGCTCAGAGGAGTCGCGCCTGTAAATCAGCCAGTCAGACTGGATACAAGTCTGTCCAAGGTTGGACCTTCACAATGCTGGCGTCCCTCAGATCCTGTCCGGGTCATTTGATGTCTCCTGTGTTTCCTGACTGTCCCGGCGACACAGACGCGTCCGTGACAAGGTGACGCTGACGAGCAGGTGAGTGTTAAAAGTTTCAGTCTTATCAAGTCAAACGTGTTTGTCAGATGTTCGTGATAGAGAGGGAAGGTGGTGAAGTGGATTCTGGGACTGCTAATGTCATAACTGGACCGGTTGTGAGATCTCGTGTTCTGGAAACTTTTTTTTTTTTTTCTTTAGTAAGAGTTTCTGTTTTTATTTTCACCACCAACTCTGTTCCTGTGTTTCTTTCTCTCTCGTGTTCATGATGTCTGTCTCTTTCTCGCTGTCTTTGTTTTTAAGATGAAGAATGTAAATAGGAGACCAACTCAAAAACTGAAAAGTTTAGAGAAAGAAATAAAAGAAAAGTTAGTATAAAAAGTAAAATAAGGTCCAAAAGAGGAAAAACAAACTTTAGTGAAGCCTTTAAAATGCACAACGGTTCTTCTGTGACCCGTTGGATGAGTCGTTGTTGTGGTCCGGGGGTCATTTTCATAGACCAGCTGTTCCTGGGTAGATCCAGTACTGGACCAGTAATGGTCCAGTACTGGATCTACCACTGGTCCACTACTGATCCAGTACTCATCCAGTACTGGTCCAGCACTGGTCCATGATTTCTCCATTCGTGGATAACAGCTCTCTCTGTGGTTCTGGAGTCCCAAAGCTTTAGAAATGGGTTTGCAGCCTTTTCCAGACTGATGGATGTCAATGACTTTGTTCCTCATCTCTTGATGATGATGATGATGATGATGATGATGATGATGATGATGATGTTTGGGATCTTTGAGTCCAGGTGTCTTCAGCTCCTCCAGAGCCACAACTTGTCTTTAGACGTTTCCCTGCTTCAGTGCACCTGAATCAAAGAATCCAGGTCTGCACAAGTCTGACGACCCATTAATGTGAATCAGGTGCACTAAAGCAGGGACACGTCTCGGACCTGCTGCAGGGACACGTCTCGGACCTGCTGCAGGGACACGTCTCGGACCTGCTGCAGGGACACGTCTCGGACCTGCTGCAGGGACACGTCTCGGACCTGCTGCAGGGACACGTCTCAGGTTCTGTTTTAGTGATCTCTCTTGCTGTGGCCACTGAAATTGAATTCAGTTTTCTAACAAATGTGATCTACTACAGTCACTTCATGATTTAATGTGGGGGGGGGGGGGGGGGGCAGTTACTTTGTCAACCAGGGCCACGTAGGTTTGGATAGTTTTTTTTTTTTTTTTTTTAATCACTTATCTGGTTATCTTTGTCTGACATTTATGATGATGTGAAACTTTGAAGTCTGACAAGGATGCAAAAAAAAAAAAGAAATCATGAAGGGAGCAAATACTTTTTCACAGCGCTGAATATTTGTGGATGAAGGACGGAGTGAGCACCGAGACGTTTGTTGGACTGGTCTGAGATATTTAATAGAAATGTGACCTAAAATCTGAAGAGGTGAATTTAAAGATGAGAACAGGTTTGATCCATGAAGAGGTTCCTCAGGTGTCCTCAGGTGTCCTCCAGGTGGTGACTTTCCCAAAACCTGCTTAGATGAGCCAGAGATGAACAAACCTGTGACCGACTGGCTGAAATGAGACTTTAGAGGAGACGAACAGCAGTAAAATAAATCAGTGAGAATTAAAACCCTGATTTTATTTTGGTTTATTAAAGAGTGAAGCAACAATAACTAATGTGAAGACTCCATCTGGATCATCTGGAGCTCTGAGTTTACAGTAATTAAGAATGTAATTAAGAAGGTGTGAGCTCGTATCCTCTGACTCCAGGACCTTCACAGAGCAGCAGAGCTCCAAACAGACTGAGACTCGTACAGAAACGATGTTTGCAGTCATGCAGGATTTAAAAGCTGAACAGAGTTCCTGAGAAAAGATAACACGTGTCCTTGTAACAGATTCACGTTGTTTTCTGTCTGCGTTGGCTGATAAGAGGAACAGCTGCTGCTTCTGGAAGGGTTGTCCTGCAGAGATGAATCCTGAAGGAGAGAGATGACATCAGAGATGACATCACAGATGACATCAGAGATGATCAGACATCAGTAGGGTTTAAATGTGTTACTGCACAGGAAGTATTAGAGCTCAGGTACGCAGCAGCTGTGAAAAGAAAAAGAGGAAATTAACGTGTTACAATTTAGGAGAAAAAAGAGGCTCCATCTAAAGTTCAAACTCAGGTTGAGCTAAAAATATAACTAAGAAGTTATCAGACCTTTTTCCTCAGGTCAGTTCCAATATCATTTTAAAATAAAGATTTCATAGGCTCACAAAAAAGAAAACTCAACATTTTCATAAATATAATTTATAATATTCATAATATAATAATTCCCACATACTGTTTGTGGAGGCTGATGGCGTCTCCTCGGTGCCCTCTAGTGGCCGTTTTAGTTCCCAGATACTGTTTGTGGAGGCTGATGGCGTCTCCTCGGTGCCCTCTAGAGGCCGTTTTAGTTCCCAGATCCTGTTTGTGGAGGCTGATGGCGTCTCCTTGGTGCCCTCTAGAGGCCGTTTTAGTTCCCAGATCCTGTTTGTGGAGGCTGATGGCGTCTCCTCGGTGCCCTCTAGTGGCCGTTTTAGTTCCCAGATCCTGTTTGTGGAGGCTGATGGCGTCTCCTCGGTGCCCTCTAGATGGCCGTTTTAGTTCCCAGATCCTGTTTGTGGAGGCTGATGGCGTCTCCTTGGTGCCCTCTAGAGGCCTTTAGTTTCCCAGATACTGTTTGTGGAGGCTGATGGCGTCTCCTCGGTGCCCTCTAGTAGCCGTTTTAGTTCCCAGATCCTGTTTGTGGAGGCTGATGGCGTCTCCTCGGTGCCCTCTAGTGGCCGTTTTAGTTCCCAGATCCTGTTTGTGGAGGCTGATGGCGTCTCCTCGGTGCCCTCTAGTGGCCGTTTTAGTTCCCAGATCCTGTTTGTGGAGGCTGATGGCGTCTCCTCGGTGCCCTCTAGTGGCCGTTTTTAGTTCCCAGATCCTGTTTGTGGAGGCTGATGGCGTCTCCTCGGTGCCCTCTAGTGGCCGTTTTAGTTCCCAGATAATGTTTGTGGAGGCTGATGGCGTCTCCTCGGTGCCCTCTAGTGGCCGTTTTAGTTCCCAGATCCTGTTTGTGGAGGCTGATGGCGTCTCCTCGGTGCCCTCTAGTGGCCGTTTTAGTTCCCAGATCCTGTTTGTGGAGGCTGATGGCGTCTCCTCGGTGCCCTCTAGTGGCCGTTTTAGTTCCCAGATACCTGTTTGTGGAGGCTGATGGCGTCTCCTCGGTGCCCTCTAGTGGCCGTTTTAGTTCCCAGATCCTGTTTGTGGAGGCTGATGGCGTCTCCTCGGTGCCCTCTAGTGGCCGTTTTAGTTCCCAGATACTGTTTGTTGAGGCTGATGGTGTCTCCTCGGTGCCCTCTAGTGGCCGTTTTAGTTCCCAGATACTGTTTGTGGAGGCTGATGGCGTCTCCTCGGTGCCCTCTAGTGGCCGTTTTAGTTCCCAGATACCGTGTGTGGAGGCTGATGGCGTCTCCTCGGTGCCCTCTAGTGGCCGTTTTAGTTCAGATACCGTGTGTGGAGGCTGATGGCGTCTCCTCGGTGCCCTCTAGTGGCCGTTTTAGTTCCCAGATACCGTTTGTGGAGGCTGATGGCGTCTCCTCGGTGCCCTCTATTGGCCGCTTTAGTTCCCAGATCCTGTTTGTGGAAGTTGATGGTGTCTCCTCGGTGCCCTCTAGTGGCCGTTTTAGTTCCCAGATCCTGTTTGTGGAGGCTGATGGCGTCTCCTCGGTGCCCTCTAGTGTCCGTTTTAGTTCCCAGATACTGTTTGTGGAGGCTGATGGCGTCTCCTCGGTGCCCTCTAGTGGCCGTTTTAGTTCAGATACTGTTTGTGGAGGTTGATGGCGTCTCCTCGGTGCCCTCTAGTGTCCGTTTTAGTTCCCAGATACTGTTTGTGGAGGCTGATGGCGTCTCCTTGGTGCCCTCTAGTGGCCGTTTTAGTTCAGATCCTGTTTGTGGAGGCTGATGGCGTCTCCTCGGTGCCCTCTAGTGGCCGTTTTAGTTCCCAGATCCTGTTTGTGGAGGCTGATGGCGTCTCCTCGGTGCCCTCTAGTGGCCGTTTTAGTTCCCAGATCCTGTTTGTGGAGGCTGATGGCGTCTCCTCGGTGCCCTCTAGTGGCCGTTTTAGTTCCCAGATACTGTTTGTGGAGGCTGATGGCGTCTCCTCGGTGCCCTCTAGTGGCCGTTTTAGTTCCCAGATCCTGTTTGTGGAGGCTGATGGCGTCTCCTCGGTGCCCTCTAGTGGCCGTTTTTAGTTCCGATCCTGTTTGTGGAGGCTGATGGCGTCTCCTCGGTGCCCTCTAGTGGCCGTTTTAGTTCCCAGATCCTGTTTGTGGAGGCTGATGGCGTCTCCTCGGTGCCCTCTAGTGGCCGTTTTAGTTCAGATACCGTGTGTGGAGGCTGATGGCGTCTCCTCGGTGCCCTCTAGTGGCCGTTTTAGTTCAGATACTGTTTGTTGAGGCTGATGGTGTCTCCTCGGTGCCCTCTAGTGGCCGTTTTAGTTCCCAGATACTGTTTGTGGAGGCTGATGGCGTCTCCTCGGTGCCCTCTAGTGGCCGTTTTAGTTCCCAGATACCGTGTGTGGAGGCTGATGGCGTCTCCTCGGTGCCCTCTAGTGGCCGTTTTAGTTCAGATACTGTTTGTGGAGGCTGATGGCGTCTCCTCGGTGCCCTCTAGTGGCCGTTTTAGTTCAGATACTGTTTGTGGAGGTTGATGGCGTCTCCTCGGTGCCCTCTAGTGTCCGTTTTAGTTCCCAGATCCTGTTTGTGGAGGCTGATGGCTTCTCCTTGGTGCCCTCTAGTGGCCGTTTTAGTTCAGATCCTGTTTGTGGAGGCTGATGGCGTCTCCTCGGTGCCCTCTAGTGGCCGTTTTAGTTCCCAGATCCTGTTTGTGGAGGCTGATGGCATCTCCTTGGTGCCCTCTAGTGGCCGTTTTAGTTCCTAGATACCGTGTGTGGAGGTTGATGGCGTCTCCTCGGTGCCCTCTAGTGGCCGTTTTCGTTCCCAGATACCGTGTGTGGAGGCTGATGGCGTCTCCTCGGTGCCCTCTAGTGGCCGTTTTAGTTCCCAGATACTGTTTGTGGAGGCTGATGGCGTCTCCTCGGTGCCCTCTAGTGGCCACTTTAGTTCCCAGATCCTGTTTGTGGAGGCTGATGGCGTCTCCTCGGTGCCCTCTAGTGGCCGTTTTAGTTCAGATACTGTTTGTGGAGGCTGATGGCGTCTCCTCTGTGCCCTCTAGTGGCCGTTTTAGTTCCCAGATACTGTTTGTGGAGGCTGATGGCGTCTCCTCGGTGCCCTCTAGTGGCCGTTTTAGTTCAGATCCTGTTTGTGGAGGCTGATGGTGTCTCCTCGGTGCCCTCTAGTGGCCGTTTTAGTTCCCAGATCCTGTTTGTGGAGGCTGATGGCGTCTCCTCGGTGCCCTCTAGTGGCCGTTTTAGTTCCTAGATACCGTGTGTGGAGGTTGATGGCGTCTCCTCGGTGCCCTCTAGTGGCCGTTTTAGTTCCCAGATACCGTGTGTGGAGGCTGATGGCGTCTCCTCGGTGCCCTCTAGTGGCCGTTTTAGTTCAGATACTGTTTGTGGAGGGTGATGGCGTCTCCTCGGTGCCTCTAGTGGCCAGTTTTAGTTCCCAGATCCTGTTTGTGGAGGCTGATGGCATCTCCTCCGTGCCCTCTAGTGGCCGTTTTAGTTCCCAGATACCGTGTGTGGAGGTTGATGGCGTCTCCTCGGTGCCCTCTAGTGGCCGTTTTCGTTCCCAGATACCGTGTGTGGAGGCTGATGGCGTCTCCTCGGTGCCCTCTAGTGGCCGTTTTAGTTCAGATACTGTTTGTTGAGGCTGATGGCGTCTCCTCGGTGCCCTCTAGTGGCCGTTTTAGTTCCCAGATACTGTTTGTGGAGGCTGATGGCATCTCCTCGGTGCCCTCTAGTGGCCGTTTAGTTCCCAGATCCTGTGTGTGGAGGCTGATGGCGTCTCCTCGGTGCCCTCTAGTGGCCGTTTTAGTTCCCAGATACCGTGTGTGGAGGCTGATGGCGTCTCCTCGGTGCCCTCTAGTGGCCGTTTTAGTTCCCAGATCCGTTTGTGGAGGCTGATGGCGTCTCTCGGTGCCCTCTAGTGGCCGTTTTAGTTCCCAGATCCTGTTTGTGGAGGCTGATGGCGTCTCCTCGGTGCCCTCTAGTGGCCGTTTTAGTTCCCAGATACTGTTTGTGGAGGCTGATGGCGTCTCCTCGGTGCCCTCTAGTGGCGTTTTAGTTCAGATCCTGTTGTGGAGCTGATGGGTCTCCTCGGTGCCCTCTAGTGGTACGTTTTAGTTCCAGATACTGTTTGTGGAGGCTGATGGCGTCTCCTCGGTGCCCTCTAGTGGCCGTTTTAGTTCAGATACTGTTTGTGGAGGCTGATGGCGTCTCCTCGGTGCCCTCTAGTGTCCGTTTTAGTTCCCAGATACTGTTTGTGGAGGCTGATGGCGTCTCCTCGGTGCCCTCTAGTGGGCCGTTTTAGTTCAGATCCTGTTTGTGGAGGCTGATGGCGTCTCCTCGGTGCCCTCTAGTGGCCGTTTTAGTTCCTAGATACCGTTTGTGGAGGTGATGGCGTCTCCTCGGTGCCCTCTAGTGCTGTTTTCGTTCCCAGATACGTTGTGTGGAGGCTGATGGCGTCTCCTCGGTGCCCTCTAGTGGCCGTTTTAGTTCCTAGATACTGTGTGTGGAGGTTGATGGCGTCTCCTCGGTGCCCTCTAGTGGCTGTTTTCGTTCCCAGATACCTGTTGTGGAGGCTGATGGCGTCTCCTCGGTGCCCTCTAGTGGCCGTTTTAGTTCAGATACTGTTTGTGGAGGCTGATGGCGTCTCCTCGGTGCCCTCTAGTGGCCGTTTTAGTTCCAGATCCTGTTTGTGGAGGCTGATGGCGTCTCCTCGGTGCCCTCTAGTGGCCGTTTTAGTTCAGATCCTGTTTGTGGAGGCTGATGGCGTCTCCTCGGTGCCCTCTAGTGGCCGTTTTAGTTCCCAGATCCTGTTTGTGGAGGCTGATGGCATCTCCTCGGTGCCCTCTAGTGGCCGTTTTAGTTCCTAGATACCGTGTGTGGAGGTTGATGGCGTCTCCTCGGTGCCCTCTAGTGGCCGTTTTAGTTCCCAAGATACCGTGTGTGGAGGCTGATGGCGTCTCCTCGGTGCCCTCTAGTGGCCGTTTTAGTTCAGATACTGTTTGTGGAGGCTGATGGCGTCTCCTCGGTGCCCTCTAGTGGCCACTTTAGTTCCCAGATCCTGTTTGTAGAGGCTGATGGCATCTCCTCGGTGCCCTCTAGTGGCCGTTTTCGTTCCCAGATACCGTGTGTGGAGGCTGATGGCGTCTCCTCGGTGCCCTCTAGTGGCCGTTTTAGTTCAGATACTGTTTGTGGAGGCTGATGGCGTCTCCTCGGTGCCCTCTAGTGGCCACTTTAGTTCCCAGATCCTGTTTGTGGAGGCTGATGGCGTCTCCTCGGTGCCCTCTAGTGGCCGTTTTAGTTCAGATACTGTTTGTGGAGGCTGATGGCGTCTCCTCGGTGCCCTCTAGTGGCCGTTTTAGTTCCCAGATACTGTTTGTGGAGGCTGATGGCGTCTCTTCGGTGCCCTCTAGTGGCTGTGACATCCTTCTGCATCTTGGATCATTTACAGGAAGCACCTCTGCTTGGTTTTCTCTTTACCTGACTACAGAGGTGATGCCGAAACATTTCCTGTCAGTTGAGGTAATCACAGAGTATCATGACAAAGTCGATCTCATCATAATAAACGGAGAGAAGGGGTTGAAAAGGAAGAAAAGAGCACAAAACCACTTGTTGTGAGCTCTTTGAAAGGATGCCGGTGTAACTTTCTTCCTCTCCAGTAGGTCCCTTCACCTGCATCTGTGAATCAGACATCAGTAGGGTTTAAATGTGTTACTGCACAGAAGTATTAGAGCTCAGGTACGCAGCAGCTGTGAAAAGAAATAAAAAGAGGAAATTAACGTGTTACAATTTAGGAGAAAAAAGAGGCTCCATCTAAAGTTCAAACTCAGGTTGAGCTAAAAATATAACTAAGAAGTTATCAGACCTTTTTCCTCAGGTCAGTTCCAATATCATTTTAAAATAAAGATTTCATAGGCTCACAAAAAAGAAAACTCAACATTTTCATAAATATAATTTATAATATTCATAATATAATAATTCCCACATACTGTTTGTGGAGGCTGATGGCGTCTCCTCGGTGCCCTCTAGTGGCCGTTTTAGTTCCCAGATACTGTTTGTGGAGGCTGATGGCGTCTCCTCGGTGCCCTCTAGAGGCCGTTTTAGTTCCCAGATCCTGTTTGTGGAGGCTGATGGCGTCTCCTTGGTGCCCTCTAGAGGCCGTTTTAGTTCCGATCCTGTTTGTGGAGGCTGATGGCGTCTCTTCGGTGCCCTCTAGTGGCTGTGACATCCTTCTGCATCTTGGATCATTTACAGGAAGCACCTCTGCTTGGTTTTCTCTTTACCTGACTACAGAGGTGATGCCGAAACATTTCCTGTCAGTTGAGGTAATCACAGAGTATCATGACAAAGTCGATCTCATCATAATAAATGGAGAGAAGGGGTTGAAAAGGAAGAAAAGAGCACAAAACCACTTGTTGTGAGCTCTTTGAAAGGATGCCGGTGTAACTTTCTTCCTCTCCAGTAGGTCCCTTCACCTGCATCTGTATCTGGACCACAGCAGCACCGGTATCTCTACGATGGCCCACGGGACCGTGGTCAGGACTGAGCAGCAGCTGCCTGCGCTGAGGAAGCTGAGACGGTTGATGTACATCAGTCTTGTCATCAGCGTCCTCTCTTTCACGCTGCTGCTCTGGGCCTACAGGTGAGTGGGAAACCACACGCTTACGTTCACCCAATAAAAAAACACGTCAACTTTGTTTTAGATCACTGTCTGAGGCTGAGCTCTTCCTGCTCTCCAGCGAAGGCGGACGCTTTTCTGTGAGCTCCTGCCCCTCTATCTGATCCTCGCTGCTCTTTGTCCTGTTTGTGTGTTTTTGGAGCCTCATACGGATAAAATCTGAATATCTAAATTAACCATGGATCTGGTTAGCTGGTCTCTCAATGCAATCGATCAAATTTTTTCTACAAGAAGGGAGTCTAGAGGTGAGCCTTCGTGCCCAGATGGAACAGAGCCAGCGGGGTACGTTCAAGATCCATGGGCGAAGTGGCGCTTGAGCTGCCAGGCTCCTCTGTTCATCGAGGACGCTGAAGATGTCTACATATTTGGATTTATGATCATCGGATTCCTGCTGTTTGGCGTTGGCGGATACCTGATGTATCGGAAAATTAAGCGCACGGATGCTGCTATTCCGGTCTTGATGTCCGTGTGCGTGGAGGTTAGCCGTGCTGTGAGTGCCGAGACTGTAAAAAGAGACGAGATGAATCGGAAACTGGACGTGATTCACGGGGTGAGCCACCGACAGCTTCAGATGCATGAACTGATGGGGAAAATGGATAACAACCTGGGGAAACTACATGCACAGCTTAGGGAGTATGGACACGAATAATTCGGACTTTTGGATGATTCCCACGAGAGAGAACCAGCAAAGGACTCAAGGCAGGCAAAAATTCACTGTCAGTCTGACCGAAAACAATCTCTCTTATCTGAATCTGGCTCCCCTGAGCGGCCTTGGCCAAGGCCGAACTGAAAAAGAATCTCACCGAGGTTTTATCCGAAGTAGGCTCCCCCCCCCACACCATCCCCCGCTCCATTGCCTTTCCCTGACTCTCAACGTCCTCGCTGGATCCTGGTGTACTCCCCCACGTGGAGCGGACTGATTGCACTGCGCGCCACCAGCTGCGTGCCACCGGGCGAGTGTGCACGGGCCGCTTGGCTGGGACCTTTTTCCTGATATGATGTCTTGTCTGTACTAAGCTTGTTATGCCTGTGCTGAGGTTTTTTTTGTGAATCCCACAACATATGCCTCTGATCAAGGACATGTGGTGTGAGACAGCTGTTTTTTATCCTCCCCCCCCCCCCCCCATCCCCTATGTGATCATATTTTCTTCTGCTAAAATTGAAGCGCTCTTATGGCGCTGACCCAAGCACCGATGACTCCTAACCATATGTTGTGTTGTTTTTGTATGTTTCTCTTGGACGGTGTACTGGGAAGTCAAATTCTGCTGTGTTGGGACGCTGGCTCAGTGGCGACAATAAATTTGATTTGATTTGACATTAAATCACACTAAAGTTTTCCTGTTTTAGGTCAGTTAGGATTACCAAAGCTATTTTTGTTTGTTAAATGTCTGCAGATGGCAGCCCGGGGGTCTTTAACTCTCTTGTACCTTTTTAGTATTTTTGTCATTTTTTTTCAGTTTTGTCCTCTGGGTGCTTCAGTATCAACAGGTACGCTCCTCAAAGCTCTGTGGTTCAGCGGTTGTTGTTGATAAAGTTTATCCACGCTGTGTCAATTTCACACACCGTCCCGTAACAACGTTAGTTCAAGTCTGTTAACTTGGTCCTTCAGTCCTCTGAGCAGGTGCGTAGCCCTCCAACACCTGCGCTGCTGCGTTTCAGCTCTGCTGACCAAAAACTGAATCCAGCTCTTCTTCCTCTTCTCGTTACTCCTCTGTAGTTTAAGGGAAGATGTGATTTGATGAATGAGGCGGAGCAGTCGGCTCGTCTGAGGCTAAATTTGTCACACATCACGCAAATTTCTGACTTTTGAGTAGTTTTTCTCTTTTTCCACTCCTGTTTTCTCTGTGCCAGTCAAATTTGTCTGCAGGTGGAACTGAAAACATTTCATCACCTTCTGATGACATCATTGCATCCTCTGAACCAGTGATGGGTTGGTTTGGTTCAATAACCATTTGTCAACATTTACTTGTATTTTCTTTCTCTTCATGTCTTACAAAAGAATTGACCTCCTTATTGCATCTGACCATCTTTAAGGTGTCTTTAATCTGGAGATAGGGATTTTAATTATATTTATCTTGGGGAATAAGGATCTTTATTGTTACAACAGAAATGTATGTTGCCTTAAATACCTTTTTTTTAATGCTGTTAATCCAGTTAATGCTGCTTCATCATTTACCCCAAACAGACAAAATCAGTGAACAGCTCCTGAAGTCTCTGGATGATCTTTTTCTTTGTAAAGATCTTGTTTTCTCTTCACGGACCAAATGACGAAGAAATCAAAAAGATTAGGCTTCATTCGGCCTTAAATAAGTAACGTCTTGTAACTTTAACCCAGATTCTTTGCGTTGGTTCTGCAGGACCGGCAGGCCCCTCCAGTTCTGGACCCAGTACACCCGAACCACTGCTGCGCCACAAATCTCGGTGCAACAAAATGTGTCCCAGAAATGCACTCTGGGAAATGTTGGTAGGCTACTTGTTGCTGTTGTGTTAAAAATAAATGTCTTTAACAGGGTTCACCCCCAAGTAAACATTTAATTGACTTTCTGTTTGTTGCCTGTTGAAGAAATAAACTTCATAGTTAGTAGAAATGTGTTTTTTTTTTTTGTTTGTTTTTTTTTAATTAGGATTCAATAATAATTGTAATTTTAGTTACTGATATTTGCTCTGAGTCATCCTCCGGGTCTCTGTAAAGCACCTAGAGACAACTTGCATTGTAATAGATGCTACACAAATAAAATGGGATTGAATTAAATGTTAAGACGGTAAACTTGAATTCTAATGATCTAAATTTTGCAGTGTTTCCGGGACAGTCTGAGTCTCTGGTGAGGGTCAACGGGACGAAGACGCTGTTGATATCAGCTTTTCTGGAGCATCGAACTAGAGATAAAACGGTCAGCAACATTTCATTTCTGCTCAGCTCGGTTAAAGGTAGAGAGTACTTTCAGTGCAGGTTCTTCTGTTTGTTTTAAAAAAAAAAAAAAAAAAATCTGGCTAAAACTAGTAAATCCAAGCTCAGCTGTGAACGACAGAGTAGATCTCAACGTTCTGCTGCCCCGTCTGAAGCCGGTGTTGCTATTAAAGCTACAGTCCTGAAATGGTTCCAGTCTCACCTGTCAGACAGCAACTCTCCTGGTAATATCGGCCAGAATTCCTCAGCTGTGTCCCCACTCTGTCACGGCGTTCCTCAGGGCTCCATACTGGCCCCTGTTCTTTTCTCTTAACAAAGGCACAATGTCGCTGTTCATCTGAAGATGGTCAGGTCTTTCTGCCTGTGAAATCAGATAGTTGCGTTCACATTCAGGCTCTGCTGAACTGTCTCAGAGATGTTCAGTCATGGACGGAGGTCAAACTTCCTGAGTCTCAACAAAAACAGAAACAGAAATGATTTTATCTGGAAACCTGCTGGACGACAGTGTTATTGGCCGGTTAGATTCTGACTGTCACTCATCTGGAGGAACCTTGGTGTGATTTTTGTGTGCATTTAAATTTGACAAACGGATCAGTTCCCTGGTCAAGACCAGCTTTTTTCAGTTAAGAGTCCTCAGTAAGGTGAAGGTCCACCTCCCTTCAAAGGACTTTGAGAGGGTCAACCATGCTTTTATTACATCACGTTGAGATAGTTTAATTTCTTGTATATTGGTCTTGACCAGTCATCGCTGCAACAGGCTGAATTAAATGCAGCAGCTTGCCATCTGAATGAGGGGAAAAAATCGATTCGATCACGTCGCTCCTGTTCTGGCCTCCTTTTAAACTTTTACTGGTTAAGTGTCTCGAAGGCCCGGCACCACCCTACTGAACTGGTAAACCCTGGTACTCCAGTTAGAAACCAGCTGCTCCTGAATGTTCCCAGATCCAGATCAGAAAACCGAGACGATGAAGCACTTTTTCATTGACTTTTAGTCTTTGAGCAAATTGTCCGGATTTTTATCATCCAAACACTGTTTTATTGTTATTTGAATCTTTTGCTGCACCAGGTGTTATTGTTCTCAGTTTAATATCTAATCTTGACATTGTTTTGTGTTATCTGAGCCAATTCATTCACAAGCAAAGTGTTTCAGTGACGTAAATCAAGAACCATGAAAAAAACTTTAAATCCTGACACTTGGAGGATGTAACACACCAGTAATGGAAATGGCTTCATTGTCTCTAAACAGTCAAAGCTAAAACGTACCCACTAAATTACCTAAAACTCAGTCATTTGCAAGGCTCTTACCAATACAATGCCTGATGTTACCTGCTGGTAAGGATCCACCTCTCAGTACAACCAGTCTCTGGTACTGTTCAGATCTCTGCTCAACAATGATCACATGAGCATCCACGTTCTTCTTCTCTGGCAGGTTCGGGTTGTTGCGATCGTGCTTCGGAGGGAGGAAGTAGCCTATCGCTGCTACCTACGTTGTCAGAGTGACCTACACGTCTCCAAGGGCGTCCCCTTCACTCTCAGAGAACACTTCGGCTTTCCATACGGGACTGGAGGGATCATGTGTCCCATCCCCAAAGGCTGTGAGACGCCATCTCATGTCGCTCTGACCTCTAATGTAGGAGATTTTGAAGGTACTGAATGATTTTATGTGTGAAAAAAACAATCTGATGGTCGTCTGGGCCAACTCTTTTTATTTTTTTTATTATTATTATTTTTTATCCTGGCTAAAGTGCACAGAGTATCTGTTGGTACACCTGCAGTGACAGTGCTCTCCTGTCACTGCAGGTGTACCACAGGGCTCTGGACTGGGGCCCTTTCTTCTCATCACCTACCTCCTTCCTCTTGGCAATATTTTCTGCAAATGTAATATCCATTTCCACTGCTTCCCAGTTGACACGCAGCTACCTGTCCAGTAAACCAAGTTCCTCACCCTCTACCCTGTAGTTATCACCCAAGAACTACACACAAAGCCAAAATTTAAATGAGAGCCATTTAAGTTGCTTCCTGTGTTACTGTGTTAAGCCTTTTATGTTGCTCTATTGTCTTTATTTTTTATTGTTTGCATTTGTTTTATCTTGGTAAAGTGACCAAGTGTTATGAAAGGTGCTTGCACATAAAATGTTATTGTTACTATTATTACTATCATCAGATTAGATTAGATGCACTTTATTTGTTCCCCAAGGGGGAAATTCAAGTATAGATAGATAGATAGATAGATAGATAGATAGATAGATAGATAGATAGATAGATAGATAGATAGATAGATAGATAGATAGATAGATAGATAGATAGATAGATAGATAGATAGATAGATAGATAGATAGATAATTACATTACAGCAGATCAAGGGTTTTACTTTCTCTGGTAGCTCAGTTGACAAACTGTAGCAATACCACTTTTGACCACATGGTGGCAGCATTGTACAAAGTTAATCAACAACAGAAGGTTTTAATCACTCTGACTGAAATGAGGTCTCACTTGTCTTCAGATGAGACAGAAGAGAAGCTTTTATCTGCTCACCTGATCTTTTACTGTTTTACTTTAAAACTAACTTTCGAAAACAGCGAGCAACTGATTTGGCTTTGAATAATGAGTGAGGTAATTTTGTTTATTCCAACTGAACAAATGACAAAGATCAGTGTGAACATTCACGTCTGTGTGGTTTTGTAGATAAAATTGACCGTGGGTTTCTGGAAGTGAGGAACCAAGAGGCGAAGTTTGACTCCTTCCCTTACAACTTCACCGTCTGTATATCCACCATGTATAACTTTACCAACGTCCTCCAGGTAACATCACGTCACATTTTTCTTTCCTAACTTTCCATATGAAATGTCAGACCCATAATCTGTGAGGTTTAAGCTCCATGTTTGGTGAAAACCAGAGATGTGAGAAATGAATCCAGGAAATGTGGATCACAGGAAATATTACAATAATGAAACTGAGACGTTCTCATCTTTGTGTTTTTTTTTTTTTTTAGGCTTCTTTTTCACAGAGCGTATTGTTTAAATACGTGTGTTGTGTTGCAGCTTGTCCAGAGCCTGGAGATGCTCCAGTTACTGGGAGTGAACAGAGTTGTCATCTATAAGACCAACTGTAGTGTTGACGTGCAGCGTGTACTGGACTACTACTCAGACAAAGGTCAAGTATGGAGGGGCTTCTTGTTATATACGTGTCTGCTTCAGAAAAAATATATTTTCACTGGATGTAATGCTGTTTTTTTTTGTGGACCCGGCTGGCATTACATAAGAATGCAGAAGGTAGCCTTTAGCATCTTTTAGCATCAGTTCTGGGAAATATTCATGTAAAATGAATCAGATGTTCAGGATTAAAGTGATGATACGGTGGATCTGTGACCGTAGAAGTCAGAACGAAGGCAACGCACAAATCACGTTCATAATCAACTCTGTGTTCGTTTCATGATTCAAGAAAAAAAGAGAGGTGTCACAATTCAGGAGTTTTGGACCCAAAGGCAGGAGCGACAAACAAAAGTCCCTTAATCGAAGTGCTACTCAAGCAGGATCACAATAAACCAAAACCAAAGGAGATAAACTGGTAGACGAAAAAAGAAGTAACAGAGCATGGACTGTCCTTCTCCTCACATCCTTGTTTTGTTTCAAAACCATACATCTTTCAAAAGCTCCAATTGCAGCAGTAATAATTGGCTTCAACTGGTGCTGCCACCTAGTGGACGCCATTTTCACGATACTTGGGTAGCCCCTCTTCACCATCATACACATGTTCTTTAGACAAACCGTTTATGCACCGTTCATGAATCAGGAGCAGATGTTTAGCAAGGAGGTGATTTGTGTGTAAATTTACTCGCAGATTTACAAAGATTTCATGAATGAGGCCCAGTGAATTTAAATTAGCATAACTTCTGATTGGTGTGACAAAAATAAACTAAAACCACTTGTTATTTGATTGTCTTCTCAGGTTTAGTAGAAGTTATTTCTTGGTCTTTGTCAAAATTCCTGCACGTATCTCGCGGCTGGTTGCCCAGAGACGGTCCTGGTGAAATCCACTACTTCGGTCAGATTCCTGCGCTCAACGACTGCCTTTACAGAAACATGTACCGGTCTAAATATGTGGCCCTGCACGACATGGACGAGCTCATTCTGCCACAGTCAGTCAACAGGTACACTTTGTATTCAATTAACTCATTTGTCTTATTGTCAGTCAGTCAACAGAGGACTTTTTAATAGATAACTGTTAAATCGTTCTTCCACCAGCTGGTCAGAGATGTTGCCTCTGCTAGAGAAGAAATTTGGATCTGATAAGTGCTACGAATTTGAGAACAACGTCTTCCCCAACAACCTCATACTGCCTCCTCCGTACCCTGAGAAGGCGCCTGTACGACTGGACTGCTGGGAGAAAGTATCTGGGGTGAACATCCTGGCTCATCTCTACCAGGAACCTGTCATCCCCGTCGCCCGTTACAAGAACTTTAAGATCATGGTCAACCCCCGAGCTGTGTACAGCACAAGTGTCCATGGAGTGTTGAATTCAAAGAAGGGCTGCACGTGGGTTTACAGGAACATTGCACGGATATACCACATCAGGTAGAACTGATGCCTCTCTTCTTATTCAAACCCTGTGTTAGCTGCTTCACTATATACTCTAAGATGCTTTAATATTTCACGATCTGCTATGGGAAGATTCAGTCGTGTTATGGAAGTTGCACCAAATAACTCAAGAGTTGGTTTGAGGTCTCTGTACGGTGCTTTATTGACATGAGCTGACTCCGCCCAACCTTCGTAAATCCAAAAATAGGCACAATGAACCCCTGGCAACTGGTGTGAACAGTCCCACGTAATCCCAGTGACCGTATGCTAGCTATTGTAAAGCACTTTGGGGCTGTGAAAGGTGCTTTCTAAGTAAATGTTACTGGAGATGCACAGTCGTTGTAAAGTTAGCCGATGCTAGCACTAACTAGCTTTACCTTACGTCCCTTCTTATCAAGTCCGTCTCTGATGTCACAACTAAAACAACATTTGGCGTGAATCTGCCAGCTGAAACCAGAGCTCCAGTAAAGCTCCACCAGGACCCTCGACTTGCCTGGGGGTCAACAGGGCTCCACTGTGGCTCGGTCCCCAGAAAGATCCAGGCAGAGTTAGTCACTCTGGGTGGGTCCAGGCCGATCTGGGAGGTGGCTTACCTGGAGGAACCAATGAGCTAAAGGCCGTCTTCTGGTCAGCACCAGCAGCAGCCTTCGGTTGTGGGTGAAGGTACTGCAGCTGATGCCTGCTGCTTGGCTAGACCTTGGGCCTGATCTTCCGCCACTATTCCAACATCCACCGCAACTGCCGACCAGACATCCTCTGACCTCAAGAGAATAAAAACGTCTGACAGTAATACGGTGATGCATAATCGAGAGGTAGAGCCGTTTGTGCACGTCAACATGTGACACATGTTGACTTTTACGGGTAGCGGGTGATCTGACCACCCGCTACCCTAAACCCACAATTGCAAGATACCGAGTTTGCGGAAAACGCAAAAGACACGCCCATTGCCACACCTACAATGTGAATAAGGGAGTCGGCAAAGCGGATTCCGGCTTTAGGAAAATGGAAGATTGCATAGCGGTTAGCGGAGGTATCTTGCGATCGTTGGTTTAGGGTAGCGGGTGATCTGACCACCCGCTACCCTAAACTCGCAAATCCAAATCCATAACTGAAGGTTAACTGGAATTTCTTGTGAGGTTCATCACGTCATAACGTTTTCCCATTTTGTCCTTCCTCCTGCGATGAGTCAGTGCCTTCCATCTTCTCTGAACAGAGAGATCTTTCAGCCACTTTACCCACGTCACGTCAGCCAAGAAGGAGTAGATGTGTAGCTTCTTTGCTCTGGAGCTATGCGACGTGCACCGCGGTTGCTTGAAGGTAGAAAAGGATGTAAAATAAATAATTTGTATTGCTTGTTTTGGGTTGTTGCTGTTTTTCCAGGAAGTCTTTATGTCCGCAAAAAGTCCCAAATGCAATGCAGTGCTGCCACCTAGTGGATAAAAATAGCACCGTTTTTAAGGATCGATTTTAAAATGTGCCGTCAATCCTTTGTCTCTCCTTTCTGTCTGTGCAGAGCTCAACGACAACTGAAGCTGAAACCAAACCAGCTGATCTATAACGGCAGACTCCTGAGCTACAGGCCCCGCCTCATCCCGGCGGTTAATACTGCGCTGAAAGAGATCGGACTTATTCCAGAGGACGGCACGTGCTAGGCTGAGTGGGTCTGTGTGAGAAATTCAGTTTAGTTCAAATATATTCAATTAAAACATACAGGGATTAATAAAGTTACTTTAAAGATTAAATAAGTGATCAGTTCAAGAAATGTTTTTGTATTATTGGTTAAAATTGTGGTTACAATTAAAGGAAGGAAAAATGTCAAAACGTTTCTAGATAATTTGTAGTCAGGGTGTTGCAGTGGTCCAGTCAAAGTTCAGACCTCGACCTGATTCAGAGGCTACGGTGGGACCTTCAGGACGATGAGCTGTTTTCAGCTGAAGCATCGTTATAAAGTAAAGCGGACCAAAACCACGTCTCCACCAGCAGCAGAATCAGGAGCTGTACTTTGTTTTTCACAGCCTGCTAGCATTTGTGCTTCTTTTTTTTAATTTAATAAATTACATTACAGCATGTAGTATGATGTCTTTTATCAGAGCATGTACAATCGTTCCAGTTTTAAGGACCTGATGGGTTCCTGTAAGTAAGTACCCCCCCCCCACTGCCTTAAAAAGCACAGCAACACGGAGCTGCATTAGTGATCCACGCTGTTACACAGATGGAGATGTTATCTCATGCTAGTATCTGGCTCTCATGCTAGTATCTGGCTCTCATGCTAGTATCTGGTCAAAAGTTTACATGCACAAAAAGTACTACGTCTTTAAACAACGTAGGGAAGCCCAGATGATGAGGTCATGTCTTTGGAAGCTCCTGATAGGTTAACTGATGACATGTGAGATAATTTATGGCACACCTAGGGATGTAATTAAGGCCAGGCCTCAAACACTCTGCTTCCTTGTTTTAAATCACGTGTCAAACTCAGGCAGTGAAATTATAATTAGCCCGCGAAATCATATCAAATGTGCATTAGATCTGGCTCACGGTATATAACTGTACCACTAATACTACAAATCCCACAATGCTTTGCTAGTATGTTGGCGCTCCTTTTTTTTTTCTGTTGACAGTCATTGACGTCCATGCTCCAGTCACATGGACAAATTAATTTCACCCTCAACATCAATGGCCAAACGAAAGATGGACAACAGGAGCTTTGAAGACAGGTGGGAGGAAGATTATCTGTTCTTATCTTTAGTGCAGCAAACTGAATATATAAGTTTCTTAAGCACTTTCTCTCCTGCAAGGCAGTAGGTCTGTTAATAGCTGAAATGTTGGATTTTTATTGAGTGACGTTATTTTTCTTTCTTTTGTTGTTGGCTTTGAAAAAGATTTACTTTTAAAAGGAACTTGAAAGGATACGGGGAGAGACATACTTTATTTGTTTATCTAAATAAGAAATGAATGACACTTATTTCAAATTTAATTTGATATTTGTAATATCAAGCTTTGGTTGTTCCAGATTCTGTGTTTAAGCAAAACAAAAGTTTGTTTCCATATGAAAAGGTTAAACATTACATATCAGCTGCAGTTAATTTTTCAATAAATATTGAGTTTGGCCCACCGTGAATTTGAGTTTGACACCCCTGTTTAAAATCATAGGAAAATCAGAAAAAAGCTAAAACTTGGGAGCAAATGGGTCTTCAGATGGATGATGACCCTCAGCACACTGGCTTAATGGTTAAAAAGTGTTTTGAGGATAACAAAGACAGTGTCTTGGAGTGGTCATCACAAAGCTCTGATCTGAATCCCATCAGAAATCTGTGGACAGATCTGAAGAGACGTCTAAGAAAGGAGACCAACAAACCTGACTTAGTTCCTCCAGTTCTGTCAGAAGGGCCAGAAGTCCATCAGAGTCCTTCAAGAGGACCAGAAGTCCAGCAGAGTCCTTCAGGAGGACCAGAAGTCCAGCAGAGTCCTTCAGAAGGACAAGAAGTCCAGCAGAGTCCTGTCAGGAGGACCAGAAGTCCAGCAGAGTCCTTCAGAAGGACAAGAAGTCCAGCAGAGTCCTTCAGGAGGACCAGAAGTCCAGCAGAGTCCTGTCAGGAGGACCAGAAGTCCAGCAGAGTCCTTCAGAAGGACAAAAAGTCCAGCAGAGTCCTTCAAGAGGACAAAAAGTCCAGCAGAGTCCTGTCAGGAGGACCAGAAGTCCAGCAGAGTCCTGTCAGGAGGACCAGAAGTCCAGCAGAGTCCTGTCAGGAGGACCAGAAGTCCAGCAGAGTCCTGTCAGGAGGACCAGAAGTCCAGCAGAGTCCTTCAGGAGGACCAGAAGTCCAGCAGAGTCCTTCAGGAGGACCAGAAGTCCAGCAGAGTCCTGTCAGGAGGACCAGAAGTCCAGCAGAGTCCTTCAGGAGACGGTGGACGGTTCCCCAAAACGTTTGACCCAAGGGATGCAGTTCAAAGGAAATGCTACCAGGTACAAAGGAAATGTAGGTGAACTTTTGACCTCAAAGAAAATAATATAAACTTCTCCCTCTCATTATTGTGGCATTTAACAAAATAAAATAATTCAGATCATCCTGACTGACCTGAAACAGGAGACGTTTAGTCTGATTTGACTTCAGACAGTGAGACAAAAAAATGAAACCTGTGTTTTTAAACTTCTGGCTTCAACTGCAACGTCTTAAATATGACAGCTTTTATCCCTTTGTGTAGATTTTATCACCTTTTTTAATTTTTTAACCAAATTTGGACGTTGACGGACGTCTTTTCAATGTCTCTGAAGTGACGTCTTTTCACCTTTTACTGATCAACCAAATCAAAATGTGGTTTAGACGCCTGACAAAGTCGTCCTTTAAACGTAACTTTGCTTGGTGGATACTGACTTCCATGGCTCCTGCACACTGTATTTGTTAAATAAATAGTTTATTCACATGAGATCTTAATTATCACTAATCTTGATCTACATAATTATTTAAAAAAAAAAAGAAGTGCATGAGTTGACATTAGATATATAGCTTTCATTCTCACCTTCATTAGAACAAATAAATTAAAGATATAAATCTGGAATCACTAAAAAAAAGTAATGACTAAAAAGACACTTGTCAAATTTGTTGAATGTTTTTTTTCTTCATAAAACAAGTCTGACACACATAGTCACACCTCAAGTTCCCCTAAACATCCACTAGATGTCACTGTCTCCTCATCTTAGAGCCTTTGTGACCAACAACTGCAACTCAACGGTTGTATTACTTATACTTTAAGACATTAATGCTCTGAGTTTAGTGCACTTAAAAATATATAATTTATGTGTATAAAAACGCAATAATTACTGAGTATAAAAGATTTCAGGGGACTTACACAATGTCCTCAAGTTATGTGTTTAATAAAACAGTTCTGTGTTTGAAAGTTTCTGAGAAATCACATAATTTAGACTTGTATCGTTTTGCATGACAGCAGATTGTTCAGAGGTGGGTCTTTTCAGGTCAAATTTATTGAAAAATAAAGGAGAGTGGTTTTCTTTAGCAGCCCGACACCTGCTGTGCTCCGTTCGTACCTGCAGGGGGAGCAGCGTTAATATCTGTTGAGTTCAAACGAACCGATAGTGGAGTCAGATGGCAGTTAATGAGTGAACCAAGTTAAGAGTATTAGTCAATGACTGAATCCTAACAATGTGTTTGTGTTCCTTTGTTTGAGAGAAAAGGAGCTTTCTGTGCGCTGCAACGTTTTAACAGCGTCGCAAATTACATATTTGATGGTGAGAACAATAACTGAACTGAACATTATAACCCTGATGAAGTGAAGGCTTATTGCAAAACTTGTCGCCCTGCTCTAGTTCTGACTAAGTGAACCTTATAACTTCATGACTGTTGTTATATAAAGTGTATATATACCGCAGTTGAAACGAAAACCAACTTTAGCAGCAATAACTTGATGTAATTGTTTTCTGTCTGAGAAAGGGAGGCTCCCAGAAAACGCTACATGTGGTGAGTCTTCTTCTAGTCTAGAGGCTGAGATGCAGCTCCTGCCTTTTTCTTTCATGCATGCATGAATTTCTGGTGTGTGCGCACGCATTTCTATGCATATTATACAGTCTGAAATCAGATGTGCACTCCTGGGAAGATTGTAACTGTCCTGAATGTTTCTGCTTTTCTCACTGAATGGGTGCGTTTACATGGGAAGTTTAATTCCTCTTTAATTCAGAATTAAAGTTAAAGCTGAATAAAAGTTACCATGTAAACACTTAATTCCATATGAAAATGTCAATTCAGAATTAACTTAATTCCGAAGTAAGTGGCTGGTTTATTCCCATTTTAATTCCGCATAAAGTAATTCCGCGGTCATGTAAACACTCATTCCTCTTTAAATTAATTCCCGTCTTTCTGCGCATGCTAGTTCTCTTGCCCGTCTGTAGCGATGACGCTTATATTCCGGCAGCACGCAGTAAACGGTGGTCAAGAGCAGAGACTATTTATTTAATTAATAGCTTGGAGGAACTGGAAATAATTAAAAGAACAGATGGCAGGAAACATAAAAATTGTGATCTTTTCAAAGTTGTAGCGGCCAGGTTAAATGAAGGAGGTTTCGCAGATAGAGACGCCACCCAGGTCAAAAATAAGTGAAATGTTGTTGCTTATCGAGTTGTTGCTAAGTTTGTTTTCTTCCGGCAGATGTAAAGACGTCCGCTCCCCCATCCAATCAGAACCCTTCCCAACCCCCAGACCTAAAGCAGAGTTGGATAAAGCCGAACAAACGTGTTTTCCATGTAAACCTTAATTCGGAATTACTATTTCCATGTAAACTCGAAGGAAGATAGTTTAATTCGGAATTATTTAATTCCTAATTTTAATTCCGAATTAAAAAACATCATGTAACCGCAGCCAATGATGGACTCCAGGTTGTTGGTAAAAGCTTCAGTGGTTTCTCTAAGATCATTGCTGATGTCCTTCCTCCTTAGCATTGTGTTGATACAGACATTATTATTCCAGACTAACAAATTGGAAGAATTGGAAAAAAAAAAAGATCAAATGATTGCATATTGTGTCTTGAGTTATAAATCTTAAAACTGAAAGTGTGTTTTGTTTTGTGTTGAGTGAGATGTCACTCAACACATTTCTGAAACCCATCCACCTCAGAAGTTGACGTTCTTCAAAACGACCCATCTCACGTCTTGAACGACATTTATCCGTCCTTCTTGGCCTCCGGAGCGCTGCGGCCTGCTGGGAAAAAAGGCTCGCGTGTCGCTCGGACTGAACTTTGGACGAACCCCTTTACAGAGCTGACACGGGATTTCCCATCAGCCTCAGTCAGGTGCAGTTTGAACTCTAGAAAACCCTGAGATGGCAGCGATCCACCACAGAAGCTGAACCAGAACCTCTGCTTCTGTGGTGAAACCAAACTTGACTGCTGAGTGACCTCCACTGGATATTTACATTTTTAATTTACGTTCATCTTCATTTCTATTATTATATTGACACAATTGTTTATTTTTTAATCTCCAAAGTATCTGAAAAAGTTTCAGTGCCACAAGATGGTCTTGACCATGGGGGAGGGACGGAGGGACGGCTCAGGGGTTTAACTACGGCTCTTTAATATGTAAAGCGCCTCGAATGTAACTGGACAGTTGCATTTGAATTGAAGCCGTTTCATGCGCAGGTGTGAGCCTTTCTTTTGCTGATTGGTTTATCAGTTAAGCAGGTAGAAGGTCTGGAGGTGTTTCATTTGCATCACACAACACGCGGATAAAGGAGGTCTGAGCGCGGCGTGAAACGGGCCGTCCTCAGGCTGGAAATGAAAAGAAATCCACCGGAGATAACAGGAATATTTACAGCAAGCAAAGCCGTCGCTTCTTAAAAGCTCTGGTTGGACGAGCAGCTTAGAAAGAAGTGGATGATGGCAGGATCCTTTACATGATCGGAAAAGAAGAAAAAAAAAACTCCTAATCTAACTAAAGTTGCAGAGTTCACCACCAAGTGCAAGTCATTAACAGTCCTCATTAATGAAAAGGTCAAATATATCTGAAAAATAAGACTCCAGATCCAGACCTGCTGGAGAGGTTGTTCTCTGTTCATATGAGTCAAATACACCTTTGTTCTGAGCTATTGTTGCTAACAGCAGTGGCCAACAGCAGTGGCCAACAGCAGTGGCGTGTCTAATGTTTAGATGGGTCGACGCCGTGCATGTTTTCAACTCGGACGCTGTGGCGTTGAAACAGCAGAGCAGGAGCGAAAACCCGGCGCGCAGAGGAAGTTAAAAGCCGTTTCTTTACTCCGGCATCACTTTTTACGTGAGATCGCCGGCGCAGGAAGTGGACGAACTTAACGTGCTGAGCGGGAAAGTCGGGAATGCAGTCTTGTGTTTGTTTCAGCCAAACGTTGCTGCAGGGACGTATCCCCGACCTCTGCTGCCTCCTCAGACGGACATGAAGACGGAGACTGCAGCGGGAAATTAGAAGATGGACGGGAGCAAATCTTTACGACTGGACCAATCACATCGTCGGCGTGACGCACTGTTGCATTTGGAGCAGACGGAGGGACTGCAGTGCTCGTTAATAACAGATGATACAGTGATCCCTCGCCAATTCATGCTTTAAGTTCTGCGGTTTTAATTATTAGCAGATTTTTTTTCAGAAATATATAATATAAAAAAAAAAAATCAAGAAAAAAATCGCAGAAACATCACAGGATGTTGTGCGTGTTCTCTCACAGCGAAGAAATGCTGTGCGCCAGCCTGGCCCCTTTAAGAAGGTGGCCTTATGGGTGATGGTGTGGCCTTATGGGTAATGTAGTGTGTGTGTCGTGGGACGGCAGAATGAAAACGTGGTTAGATGAAAAGTGTAGTGAGCATCAACAGCAGCCCAGCGTGTATAGATTTACATTCTCTGTTAACCGACAGGAGCCCAACAATACAACCTGTGTGATGTTACAAGTTCCTGCAGTACCAGAATAAAGTTCCCGTTCCATGCAGAGAAAACCAGACTTTTTCTTTTGTTGTTGTTAGAGTGTTAGCCGCTAATTACGAGCCAAAAACAGCACAATACCAGCGGTTTGTTTACTACGGTTCAGAGACCAGAGGCTGTGAAGGAAACAGAAAGACCACAGTTGAGCCTTTGTCTTGTTTCGCTACTTTTTTGCGGTTTTTAAACATATTCTAAACACATTATTGAGGCTCGGGGGGCTCCGGCTCCAGTTCACAGATTTTGATTTACGCAGGGGGGCGCCAGTTCCCATTAACCACGAAAACTACGGGATCAGAGTATAATCCTGGACACGTCACTGTGAAGGAGCATCTCTGCAGCCTGGATGCTGGATCCTCTGCTGTACGAGTTCATCCGTGTCACCTGCTGCCAGGTGGTTTCATCCTTCGTACCCTGATGATGTGACTTTCCTTTGGAGGTTAATTAAATCTGTTGTTTTGTTGCACATCCACACAAACGTACTTCAGAAGCAGTTTGATTAACCATCTGATCTCACTGAGATGGAGCTGCAGCTTGTTCAGGACTGGAGACTAAAAGGCCCGAGGCAGCAGAAGCCCAGAGAGGCATCATGACGAGGGGGGGGGGGCAGCCTTTGACAGCTTTCGCCTCCAAAGTCAAATTAATAAAGTTCGGCGTGTCAGTTTTTATTTCTGGTCAAATATTTGTCCAGTCGGAGCGCCCTGAAAAGAGAAGACTGTCCGCATTCAAAGATCTGTTATTCCTGAAGGTTTCCTGTGATTTGGATGTGAAGAACCTCTGAGCAGCGCCGAGAGTCTTTACAGAGAAAGCAAAGAAGCCCGACGCGAGTCCGAATGACAGACTGCCCAACTTTACCCCAGTTAATCATAATCTGTGAGACGTGCTTTTGCAAACGGACCTCAGATGAACTTTTTCTAAACGGATCCAGTTTAGCGGCACAAACTGTTTACGCCTGGAGACGGTCAACCACCCGTGAATACGCGGGACTTCCCGGTCGTCACCGAGCGTGTCACGAGCTGGAGGCCGTCAGGTTTGGAGATGATGTTTCTGAGGATGTCCGAGACCAGGGTTAATAATAATAATAATAATAATAATAATAATAATAATAATAATAATAATAATAATATTATTAATAAATCTTTTTGTCCACCGGGGTGGAAATTCGTCTTTGGCTCACCAGGTACTTACAGACAGGACATTGTGGGGTACAATATGGCAGTGAAGATCACATCGTAAAAACGATAAAATATAAAACTGCACTAAAAAGAAATATACCAACATTAAAATAAATAAATTAAAAAAAATAAAAAACCTGTTTCATAATCGGCATCATCATCAACATCATCACCATCACTGTCATTGCAGTTAGGGGTTAGGGGTTAGGGTTAAAGTTAGCGGTTAGGGGTTAGGGTTCCAGCTTCATCCAGGCCTCACCCGTTTCCCTCCACGCCGCCCGTCAACCCGTTAATTCCTCCTTTTCTCTCCATGCCCGGTAAAAAACCGTTCCCCGGATTCTCCCAGATCGCTTCATCCAGCCCACACGTGGGGAAGGCCGCCCCTCACCCCCTCACCCCCTCACCCGCTCTCCCAGGCTGATTCCAGCTCTTTCCCATTGAGCCGCATTAGCATACAGATGTTAGCCTGAAAAGGGAAAGCAGGGACACACAATGGGGGCTGCGTGGCCAGCAGGGGAGGGAGGGGTCCGAGGCGCTGAACGGGGATGGCCCTTGGCCTTTTCGAAGTCTTAGAGAAGCGCACACACACACATGCACGGACGTGCACATGCAGCCACGGGTATTGAATGGTGAGGAGCCATGGGGGTTGTGGGAGTCGCTCTGCTGTTATTCATTCACCTCTGAAATCCCCGGCCAGAACACAGCTGAATGCCAACACACACACACATATATACACACACACACACATCCCAACTGCTCCTTATCCCTCCGATGGCTGCAGAAAAGCTTCATACTGGACCAGTTTGCCCAGACCAGGGTTATAATAGTTTTGGATTTTCCATTAGTTTTAGGTTTTATTTAGTTTTTAGTTTAGTTTTTCCAAATTCAGTTAGTTTTAATTCGTTTTTTAGAGCAGTTTTGCTAGTTTTTATTCATTTTTGTTTTGAAATACTTAGTTTTAGTTTAGTTTTTATTAGTTTCAGTGTTAGTTTTAGTTTTATTTTGTAAATTAGGGTTGTAATTTTGGTTGGAGTGAAGCACTGAACTTTTTGAAGGCTATCGAATCACATAGTCGTGTTTACATTCTGGTCTCAATAAACATATTTATCAATGCGTCTTCCCTCTTGTGGTGTTCCTGCGTATTTACTGACCAGCAGCTATCTGGTCTCCATGGAAACAGTCCATTATAGTTGCTGTTTTCTCCCGTTCCTTCCCAACGCTGACTGGCCTGCAGCTGTAGCTTCTCTTTCCAGGGGGCTAGCTTAGGCTAGCTTATCCAGCTAGTCTTGGTTAGCCTTCTTTCCAGGGGGCTAGCTTAGGCTAGCTTATCCAGCTAGTCTTGGTTAGCCTTCTTGTGTGAGCTTTTCAAATGGACTTTCAGATTCGTGGGTTTTTTTCTCCTTCAGAAGTATTCCACACATTGTATCACCTGCTTCTACAACAAGGCACTTATTTTTATCGTTAACACAGTCATAGTCAAAGAAATCCCAAATAGGACTGAGACGCTTTCTCCCAACTTTTGCCACAGCCATCACTGCTGATCACTTTTTATTTTTTTGCGGTTGTTGTTGTACGGCGGAGCAAAGTTAATAGATTTCAAACGTTTATAAGAAAAAAATTACAAATACGAAATCAAAGGACGTTCTTGATATTATTATAGTTAATTTTAGTTTGTTTTATGAACACATAATACAGTTTCAGTTAGTTATCGTTTTTTAAAAAGCTTGTTTTTATTTTATTCCAGTTAACTAAAATGTTTTTTCAATTCTCGTTTTCGTTATTTCGTTCGTTTTCGTTAACGATAATAACCTTGGCCCAGACAGACTGCACTCAAAGCAGAAATCACCAGTCTGAACCTGGTTTAAGGATGAACACTTGAACTAGAGTGGAACTACAGGCTCTGATCTCGTTGTGCCGTCGCTTATTTATTTACATAGTCTGTTCGTTGGGTTTCAGCAGCGTTCTCCTCTCCAACGAGCCTTTTAATTCCACGTCTTTTTATTTTAATTCGCAGTTGAAAATGAACGAATCCTTGAGAGTTCTGAGACACGAAGGATTTTCTTAGTCCGTAGCTTCTTACTGGTTTCATTCCTGTCTGTCTTCACGTGTAAAACATCGACGGGGAACCTTGAGTTTTAACCAAGGTTCAGTAGAAACCTGGAGCCAACTAAGTCACAAAGGAAAATGTTCTGGGAGACACGTTTGACGAGAAAATACCTTCCATAACTGTGAAGATCAAAGTTGGAGTCATTTTGTGACAATATGAAGGTCTGGCATCCTTCTCTACTTTCTCTACTTAAATATATAAACTGCAGTGCAGAAATAAACTTGCCTTTATACTAGGGGTGCACGATAACTATCGGGCCGATAACAGGAAATTATGACGTCATCCCAATAACTCCGATATCACAACGAATAGCCCCGATAGCATACATTTCTGTCAACACAGCAGTGCCTCGCTCCCTCTGAGCCTTGAATGACCGACAGTGAATGTTATGTTCAAGTGACGTCGGCATAATCAGAAAAACGATTTCTCAATCAGGAAAATCAAGAATACCCCCTCATGCCTGAAAACAACTTTTTAACTCTGTCATGATTTTAGTCGTTGCTGACTTGACTCGATATTCGCAGTGTTTCCCCTCATGTTAAACATAAAGAAGAAAAAAAATAGAAAAAGCTGAAAGAATGACTAGCAAATGAGGAAACAGAGAAATTTACGTTACACCTTGAATGCAGCCTGCAGCACAGCGCTGATCACAACAAACATGGCGGCGTGGAACTTCGTTAAAGTTTCAGAAGAAGATAGTTTGGTGGTTATTTGTGACGAATCCTCCGAGTGAATTCTACGAGGAGGGAAGCACAAGCTTTAATACGTAAAACCTGATCAGCCACCTACAACATAACAATCACTTCCATGGAGTTTTAAAATCACGCTAACGCGAGCTAATGCTAACGTGCACAATCCAGCAGCAGTCTCTCCTCTCCATCATCTCTCTCATCTAAAGCTTCCATGAGATAAAAAAAAAAAACAAAAAAAAAATCACTGAACCTCATTTACTTTAATTAAAGGTATTAATTTAAATGGAACCACAAGCCAAAATCCTTTAAATGTTAATCTTTTTCAGTTAGTAATTCTGATGCATGTATTTCCATCAGTTCAAGGAGCCTTTATTTTTATATCAGTCAGTAATGAACCTTATTTAAGTTGATGTTTGATAGCTTTATGAAAATGAGAGGCTTGACAATAGTTTTTCATTGGAAAAAATAAATATCTGTTCATTTAAAGAGTCCAAACTATTTTTGATTTTGTTCATAGTATTGATGTAATGATCTTAGGTAATTATAATAATAACCTAATAATCTTAGGTTTTAATCGTCCCATTGTCACTTTAAGAGCAGGAAATGCGCACGTTGTGCAATTAAAAGTTGTCATTCTGACGCAGACAAAACAAACACACACGCACGTGCACGGGCGCACCACGGAGGGGAGGGGCTCGGCTCGTCTCCGGGTGAAGGAGGGAAATCAGTCACAAGTATCTCAGTGCCCCATTGTATCCTGGGAAGTCTTTGTTCGAGCATCTGTTGCCCAAACATTCTTCCTCGGTGTCGCTGAACTGAACTGGTGGCTTCAGACATGTTGCAACAAAACTAGCTCCTTTCCCACACACACACACACACACATGCATGCACACGCACACACACACTCAGGGAGGGGGGGGGGGGGGGGGGGGGCAGATTACCAGAACGCGAGCAGGAGAAAGAGTTAATCTTTGTTCCTTTTGTGCGTCGATGAGGCACAGATGAGCCTCAGAAACAGAGGCGGCATGTTAAGGAGCTGCTCGTGGGAACGCCGCCAGACAATTAACTGTTTTTACATCATCGCTTACGAGCATCACATTTACAGGTTGTTGGTTATTTTTTTCTGATAAAAACTAAAAGCAACGGCAGTCTGGGGTTTATTGTGCTCATGTTCGACCGAACTGAGCAGTTTTCTGACAAAGCTTCCTTTCAGATCAGCATCTCTTAAAGTTTATATGACTTCCAGCTCCCTTTTTCACCTCCAGAGCAGCGATTCCCAAAGTGTGGACCGTGGCCCCCTGGTGGGCCTTCGCGGTACTGCAACTGGGCCGTGAGAGGTCATCAAAAATAGACAAATAAATGTTTTTATGGTATAAAAAAATAATAAGTAATAAAACAAACCTGTTAAATTGTTATTCTACTGTCATCTAAACTTAATAGGACAAGCTGAAAGTTACATTAATATCGGAACATAGCTCAAAGTCCTGTATGTTGATCACAGTTGTGATTAAAGGTTCGGGTGGGCCGCAGAGATTTTTCACATTTCAAATTGGGCCATGGTGTTCTGAAGTTTGGGAACGGCTGCTCCAATAAAAGTCATAAAAGTACAGAAGATGCTCTGGAAAAAGTATGCAAGGATGTTTCCGGAAATGTGGATGACAGTGACGAGACTTTCTGGTTTTAAAATCTGAAGGTATTTTATTCAAGATCGTCTTAATCCTAACCCCCCGTCATGATCTGATGAGTCTGAAATAACAAAAGTCCACAGCAATTCAAGATGAAGCTCTGTTTTAGAGGCTTTTATTTTGAAATCTGAAGGTATTTTATTCAAGATCGTCTCAATCCTAAACCCCCCCGTCATGATCTGATGAGTCTGAAATAACAAAAGTCCATAGCAATTCAAGATGAAGCTCTGTTTTAGAGGCTTTTATTTTGAAATCTGAAGGTATTTTATTCAAAATTGTCTTAATCCTAAACCCCCCATCACAATTTGAAGAGTCTGAAATAACAAAAGTCCACAGCAATTCAAGATGAAGCTCTGTTTTAGAGGCTTTTATTTTGAAATAAAGTTGGGCATATATATATATATATTAAGATAAAGAGCGAGGTTATCAACGTAACCGCTGGAATGTAAACAATAGATGCACTTAAATTATGTGAAAGAAAACACAACATCAAACAACACAATATAGGTTTTTGCTTTAAAAACAAAATAAATACAACTTTTAAGTTAACAAATGTAAAAAAAGAAAGGAAAAAAAACATCTCAGTCAACAAACAGCCACAGCAACAAGAAGCATCTTCAAACTCATCGGGGAAGGTTGAGTCGATTTCACGAGGAAAACTGAGAAAACTGCTCGGTTTCATCCGAAATCACCTGATTTCACCGTCACCACAGAGAGCGAGCTGCTGTCCAGCGTTGCAGCCTGGGAAACGCATTGTCACGGAGCCAACCGGCAAATATAATCAACTTTACCACAAATGTGAGGAGGAGCTTTAACGTTTAAATAGATATCCTGCCTTTTTAATTTCACGGTTCAAACCGAAGGTTCGAATCGAGGCCGTGAGAGTGTGGTTAACTGTGCTCTTACTTTAAAAACAAAAAATCATTACAGTCAGGAAGTGTGAGGCCGAACGGAGGAGGAGAGGCGACTCTCTGTGCTCCCGCACCTGCAGCAGCGAACCGTCTGCGAGGCGGGAAAAAAAAAAAACAAACAAACAGCGAGTCTCGATTTCTGCCAGGCCCATCAGCCAGTAAGGCAACATGAATACAGAATGCCAAAAATGTTCGTCTCCCTCCGTTTCCTCTCCTCTCCTCTCTCCGCTAGCCTTGTTAAAGCTACCGGTTAACAAAAAAAACACCTGAATGCAAATATCAGTAAAGCGTAATTTCTCTGGCGTCTTTTTAAAAAAAAAAAAAATGTATGAACACGATCGACAGACACTTTCAGAAACAACTCATTTAAAAATAAATAGGACTAAAAAAGGTGTTACGACATAGTAATAAATGTTGTCACCTGTCATGGCTAAGGCTACGAGTTAACGGTTTAAGAAGGTTAGAGCGCTAACATCAACTTTGGTAACTAGATTCGCCTACGCTCGGCTATTTCTGTAGCTGAGGCATCCGAATCTTTGCCAGGCGGCTAAAACAGCTGACAAGTACAATCAAGTGGCCGCAGCCATACAACCAATCAATTAATCAGTTAGTGACAGCATACACCCCCCCCCCTCCCCCCACACACTAAACCAGAGCAGCATACGAATGAATGCTGAGCTAAGCTAGCTAGCCTCCAGTTAAGTCTCTGAAACAAACGGGTATACAACAGTATACAGCAGTAACAACGGCACGAAAATGAAAAAGTGTCAATAAAATACACACAATAACAGAGAAGTCAGCTAAAACTGGCGAACACGGAGCAGCGCTACGACTGCTTGGCTGAAAAAATGCAATATGCACAAAGACGGGTACGTCTGCTCGACTGGAAACCTTTATATCCCTGATTAAAGTTCAGCTCTACAGTAAAAAGTCTCCGCCTACTCGTCTGAGACGGACAGGCGGCTGAAGATGGGGAGGCGGCGGCCCTCGAAGCTCGGCGACTCGGCGCCGCTGGAGGACGAGCTGAGGGAGCAGGAGGACGTGTAGCCCTCCTCGGAGAGGGAGTCGGCCGAGGAGCAGCGCTGGAGGGCCGGGGGCACCGGCGGCAGCTGCTGGGGTTGGCGGTGGGGTGCCGGGGCTTTGGAGGCGAAGGCGGAGGCGGGGCACCTGCCGCCGGCGGGGTCGGTGACGGCGTAGAAGCGCAGGGGCGAGTCCCCGCCGTCGCCCGTCAGGTCGCCGACGCCGGAGAAGGGGTAGGGGCAGTGCTTCAGCGAGCCGGGCTCGGGAAAGAGGGGGGAGAGGAGCTCGGGGCTCCCCGCGGAGGAGGGAGGCGGGGAGACGGAGGAGGCCCGGGCGAAGAGGAAGGAGGAGGTCGGCGACTCCTCGATGGGCTGGAAGGCGTGGGGGGCGGAGGAGAACCCCGCGAAGCTGAGGCTGTGTCGCAGCAGAGGAGGCCGCAGCTTCTGCTTCGGAGGGGGCGCGCCACGTTGCCGTTGTGGAGCTCGTCGGCGTTGTGGATGAAGTGGCACCGGGCGCCGTACGGGCAGAAGCCGATGGTGTGGAAGGTGCGGCAGGGCTCCGTCTTGTACTTGGGGTGCCTGCTGAGGCCCCTCAGCTCGTCCAGGCCGTGGGCGAACTGGCACTTGGTGCCGTACTTGCAGGAGCCGCTCTCCTCGTAGGTGCGGCAGAGTTCCGTCTTGTACCGCGTGGAGATGTGAGGGGGCGCCGGCGCCGGCGGCCTGAGGGACGACGACGAGGACGCGGGGGAGGCCAGCGAGGCGTTGCTGATGCACAGGCCCGGCGGAGGGGGCAGCGGCGCCCTGTCCTCCCTGCCGGCGCCGCCGCCGACGTTCCCCTCGATCATGCTGACGGAGCGGTCCACCCTGAAGGGGATGTGGCTGAGCACGGAGCGCGGCAGCTGACTCTCCCGGCTCCACCGCTGGTTGGCGGCCAGGCCGAGCCCCCCCCAGCAGCCCGGGTCCGTCGCCTCGCCGCCGCTGTTGAACTTGGAGTTGGGGAGGGTCACGGGGCAGAGGGAATGGCGTCTCTGGAAGCCCAGCGCCCTCTGAGTGCGCTGCTGCGAGCCGGCGGACGAGCCATCTGTTGCGTCCAGGCCGCGGAAACTCTGCCACAAAAAAAAGAGACCAAGCGTTTTTTATTTTTTTAAGCATTTCTGGAGCACAGAGCTGAAAACTCCACCTGGTTATTCCCTCCGCCAATCTGTCTGTCGGTGTTCAAGATAACTCTAAAAGTTCTGGATGGATTTTGGATGAAATGTTCAGGAGTTGTCAGAAATGTGAAAAGGAAGAACTGGTTTCATTTCTGGTGTGATCCGGAAAAAATCCTGGATTCTGGATCACCATCAAATTTTCCATAACATTGCGGTCAATGGGGCCAAAAATTTTGTTTCTCAATATCTCCGTTAATTATTGCCCAAAATTCATGAAATTTGACTCAGGGATTGAAATTTCAAAGGCTGATCCGTATCTGATCCAGAAGGCGGATTTTATCGCAACCTGTAAATTGCTTTATGGGGGACTTGTTGCACTTGGCGGAGGTCTACGCTCTCCGAGTGCTTTTTTTTAGTCTTAGATCTTATTTTATCGACATCTCAAAACTTTTTTCCTTCTTTCCTTCTTTAATCCACAGTTGAATATTTAACGCCTGAAGAACCCGTTAACGTCTCACCCTTAAAGCTTCATCGGTTCTGCAGGTTGAAGCTCACGTCTTTATTAAAACATTAAACCACAGCCAGGTGCTCCGGCTACGTTCCTCCTCGCTCCTGTTGCTTTTTAAGCAACCTTTGACCCAAAAGTAGAAGCGATATCGGGTCAGAGGACACGGTTCTGGTAGAAAAGTTTAAAGTTACCTTGCAGAACTCCTGGTCCAGTTCCAGGAAGGGTGTCAGGAAGTCAGAGGGCATGGTTCGCTCCAACCGACCCGGGGCCGGAGGTCCGGTTCACCGCAGCGGAGGTGCTGGATCCTCTGGAGGCGGGAAACGTCTCAGAGCTGCTTCGGGTCTCAGGAAAGAGGAGACGCGTCCTCTCTTTCTTTCTTTCTTTCTCTCTTTTCTTTTTTCTTTTTGAAGAAGGAGCCAGAGAGTTTGGAGGTGCAGCAACGTCCGTTCTGTTGGGGGGAAAGTTCTTCAAGCGTTTGCTGGAATCTGTTTAAATAGTTGGGGAAACCCACCCATGAGGCCCCCCCACCCCCACCCCCCCCTCAGCCCTCCCGCCTGTGTGCTTCAGGGGGCAGGGCCGCGAGTGTATGCGTGCGTGGTAATGTGTGTTAATGTGTGCGTGCAGGGGTGGGAATGTAGTGGTCGGGGGGGTGGGGGGGGGGGGGGGGCTGTATTGTAATTGTGCGCTGGGGGGCAGGGTGGGCACAGCAAGAGGAGGGGGGAGGAGGAGGAGGGAGCTGAATGAGGCTACTTTTCTACCCATTCATGACCAAATCCTTAAAGGAGCATTCTTCTTCTGTGAGCAGGCTGTCCCCCCCCCCACCCCCCCCACCCCTCTCCCCCCCCTGGTTTTGTTTTGGACCAAAATGGCAGAAGAGTTCATGACAAGTCTCACAAATACCAAACTCCTTCCACGACCCGCTCAGTGAGCGTTTAGAAATGATGAAATGGACGTTTAGAGGAAAAAAAGTGCAACAGAGTTTTAACTTTGCTTCTCGTTTCCTTTTTGTCATCTGGATTTATTATAAGTGGAGACTGAGAAGTCACTGAACAAGAGCTGAAATTAGGGGTGCACGATAATTATCGACCCGATAACAGGAAATTATGACGTCATCCCGATAAGTCCGATATCATAACAAATAGCTCCGATAACATATATATTTCTGTCAACACAGCAGTGCCTCGCTCCCTCTGAGCCTTGAATGACCGGCAGTGAATGTTATGTTCAAGTGACGTCGGCATAGTCAGAAAAACGATTACTCAATCAGGAAAATCAAGAATAACCACTCATGCCAGAAAACAACTCGTTAACTCGGTCATAATTTTAGTAGTTGCTGACTTTAATTGATATTTGCAGTATTTTCCCACTTGTTACACAAAAAATAGAAAAAATAGAAAAGGTCGAAAGAATGACTAGCAAACAAGGGAATGGAGATATTTACATTTCACCTTGAATGCAGCCTGCAGCACAGTGCATTAATTAAAAGAAAGAAAAACATGGAGGCTACTGCATAGAACTTCGTTAAAGTTTCAGGAGAAGATAGTTCGCTGGTTATTTGTGACAAATGCTCCAAGCGAAGGAGGGAAAAATAGCACAAGCTTTAATACGTCAAACCTGATCAGCCACCTGAAACATAACCATCGCTTCCATGGAGTTTTGAAATCGCGCTAACGTGAGCTAACGTGAGCTAACATGAGCTAACATGAACGTCTCTCCTCTCCTCTCCCTCATCTCTCTCATCTAAAGCTTGCATGAGATTAAAAATAAACCCAAAACTACTGAACCTCATTTACTTTAAAGTCATTCATTTAAATGGAACCACAAGCCAAAATCCTTTAAACATAATTTCTTTGTTACTATGGAGTGCACTTTTTCAGTTTATTTACACAGACAAGTCTAACTTGTGTCAGTACATTATGACCTGTGCATTATTTTTTATTATCATTTAGGAATGAACTTTTTCAGTTAGTAATTCTGATGCATGTATTTCCATCAGTTCAAGGAGCCTTTATTTTTTATATCAGTCAGTAATGAACCTTATTTAAGTTAATGTGAGATATCAAATAGGTTTGTTTGATAGCTTTACGAAAATGTTTGAGAGGCTTGCCAATAGTTTTTTCATTTGGAAAAAATAAATATCTGTTCATTTAAAGAGTCCAAACTATTTTTGGTTTTGTTCATAGTATTGATGTAATGATCTTAGGTATATGTTTGTGTTATCGGTATCGGCCTTTAGGAGCTGAACGTTATCGGTTATCGGTTATCGGTTTCGTGCATCCCTAGCTGAAATGGTTCGTCACGCTCCATGTGATCCGTCATCGTAGATGGATGCGTCCCAAACGAGATTTTGATGTTTGTCTGACCGGCGAACTTTCAGGAGCAAATTAAAGCCTCAGTAACGACGGCGTTCAGCTCCACCACCGTGGAGTTGTCTGCTTCTCTTTCGTTGACTCGAGGCTCCGAAATGCCCGAACGGGGTGTGAATAATCTGCAGAGGGCACGCATCGCCCCGCCCAGAGCTGTGAACGTTAGTCGTCCTCCGTCTGAAACCTCTCCGCTCCATAATTCAAATATCTGTTACCACGCGGCCATTAACTGACACACCGCGGTCCGTTTAGTCTTCACATCTATGAGCGATAAGGGCCCAGGCCCGGCGCCGTGACTCAGCAGCTCCTCCGGCTCTGGTGTCCTCTAGTTCTTCACTGAAAAGGTTGTTACTGTGCTGAAATGTGAATTTGGGGTCGGCGTGGACAGTTCTGAGACATCGGAGTGGAAAAGCGCCAGCAGTTATAATTATAACAAAGAAAAAAAAGTCACCTGTTGGAGCAGATAAGCATTTCCTGTTCACACAGTCTGGAGATAAGAGCGGGTTTATTGGATGTTTGATGCAGCTGCTCGTTACAAACGTCCCGCCACGCTTCAGCTTTAATTGCTCAAACCGAACCGCACAGAACCAGGTCAGCGCCGCCCCAGTTTCCTGATACCAGTGATTGTGGTATCAGATCGCTTCTGTCACAACTGCACAACCGTCCAGTTCCCTCTTTTTGTGCAGATCAACTTTGTGACTCTGCATCCGGGTCAGAGACATAAAAATATCCTCTTATTCCTCTCAGTGATGATGGTGCAACTGTGCATCTGTACCTGTACCAGTCCAGTCCCTCAGCCCAGTTCCTCAGCCCAGTCCCTCAGCCCAGTTCCTCAACCCAGTCCCTCAGCCCAGTCCCTCAGCCCAGTCCCTCAACCCAGTCCCTCAGCCCAGTCCCTCAACCCAGTCCCTCAACCCAGTCCCTCAACCCAGTCCCTCAGCCCAGTCCCTTAACCCAGTCCCTCAGCCCAGTCCCTCAACCCAGTCCCTTAACCCTCAACCCAGTCCCTCAGCCCAGTCCCTCAACCCAGTCCCTCAGCCCAGTCCCTCAGCCCAGTCCCTCAACCCAGTCCCTTAACCCTCAACCCAGTCCCTCAACCCAGTCCCTCAACCCAGTCCCTTAACCCTCAACCCCGTCCCTCAGCCCAGTCCCTCAACCCAGTCCCTCAGCCCAGTCCCTCAGCCCAGTCCCTTAACCCTCAACCCAGTCCCTCAACCCAGTCCCTCAGCCCAGTCCCTTAACCCTCAGCCCAGTCCCTCAACCCAGTCCCTTAACCCTCAACCCAGTCCCTCAACCCAGTCCCTTAACCCTCAACCCAGTCCCTCAGCCCAGTCCCTTAACCCTCAGCCCAGTCCCTCAACCCAGTCCCTTAACCCTCAACCCAGTCCCTCAACCCAGTCCCTTAACCCTCAACCCAGTCCCTCAGCCCAGTCCCTCAACCCAGTCCCTTAACCCTCAACCCAGTCCCTCAACCCAGTCCCTTAACCCTCAACCCAGTCCCTCAACCCAGTCCCTCAACCCAGTCCCTCAGCCCAGTCCCTCAACCCAGTCCCTCAGCCCAGTCCCTCAGCCCAGTCCCTCAACCCAGTCCCTCAACCCAGTCCCTCCCAGTCCCTCAGCCCAGTCCCTTAACCCTCAACCAAGTCCCTCAACCCAGTCCCTTAACCCAGTCCCTCAGCCCAGTCCCTCAACCCAGTCCCTCAGCCCAGTCCTTCAGCCCAGTCCCTTAACCCTCAACCCAGTCCCTCAACCCAGTCCCTTAACCCAGTCCCTTAACCCAGTCCCTCAGCCCAGTCCCTCAACCCAGTCCCTCAGCCCAGTCCCTCAGCCCAGTCCTTCAGCCCAGTCCCTTAACCCTCAACCCAGTCCCTCAGCCCAGTCCCTCAACCCAGTCCCTCAACCCAGTCCCTCAGCCCAGTCCCTTAACCCTCAACCCAGTCCCTCAGCCCAGTCCCTCAACCCAGTCCCTCAGCCCAGTCCCTTAACCCTCAACCCAGTCCCTCAGCCCAGTCCCTCAACCCAGTCCCTCAGCCCAGTCCCTCAGCCCAGTCCCTCAACCCAGTCCCTCAACCCAGTCCCTTAACCCAGTCCCTCAGCCCAGTCCCTCAGCCCAGTCCCTCAGCCCAGTCCCTTAACCCTCAGCCCAGTCCCTCAGCCCAGTCCCTCAACCCAGTCCCTTAACCCAGTCCCTCAGCCCAGTCCCTCAGCCCAGTCCCTCAGCCCAGTCCCTCAGCCCAGTCCCTCAGCAGTATCGTTCATTTGTTGATTTGTCCAACAGGCACAATTTTTCCTAACGTTTTATAAACAGTGATCCCTCACCAATTCACGCTTTAAGTTCCGCGGTTTTAGTTATTTGCGGATTTTTTTTTCAGAAATATATACAGTGATCCCTTAGTTTTCATGGTTAATGGGGACCATTATAATATAATCCACCGGGAAATATATTATAATATATTTCTGAAAAAAATCCGCGAAGCACTAAAACCGCGGTACTCAAACCGCAAAGTGGCGAGGGATCACTGTAATATAAAAAAAAAAAAAAATCAGGAAAAAATCACAAACATCACAGGATGTTGTGCGCGTTTTCCCTCACAGTGAAGAAATGTTGTGAGCCAGCCTGGCCCCTTTAAGAAGGTGGCCTTATGGGTAATGTAGTTTGTGTGTCGTGGGATGGCAGAATGAAAACGAGGTTAGATGGAAGAGTGTTTTGTTTACTACGGTTCAGAGACCAGAGGCTGTGAAGGAAACAGAAAGACCACAGTTGAGCCTTTGTCTTGTTTTGCTGCAGTGCCTCGATACTTTTTTGCGGTTTTTAAACATATTTTAAACACATTTGTGAGGCTCGGGGGGCTCTGGTTCCAGTTCGCGGATTTTGATTCTCCCCATTAAACGCGAGAAAAAAGGGATCACTGTAAAACACTCACTGCTGCGTAACATTTTCAAAGAAACAAAGGAGTTTAGTGGCGGGATGATGGAGGTAACCGACCACATGTTACGACACCTCGGGTCAGCGCAAATGTGACCGATGGACCTGATAGCGTTGCTCTTCGTCTCCACGTGTCCCGCCGCCGCCGCCTCTCCTTCACTGCCGGGTGGAAAAATACAGCTTGCTGCAATGCTCCACATTTATCAGAGATAAATACTGAATTTGCTTCCTTTCCTTCGTGTCCGCACGAAGGAAAGGAAGCAAATGAGAGGAAGCTCAGGACTGCCCTCTTCAGACCAGACCGGTTGAGCAGATCATGTTTTAGTCTTGCAGGATGTAGCCGTTCTGAGTTCAGCGTTTTAACACATTTATGTGAAGCCGATGAATCAATGAAAAAAAAAAGTGTGTATTTAATGTCTGCGAGGAGACGATACATTGGCGACTGAAGCGGCGCTGTCTGGGTGACCTACAGCTACATTCATCCTTAAAGCCCAGATGAAACCAGCTGCAAGACATAAGGCCGAGGCCGTTGGACCCGAGCACACGGTCACTCTGGATGGCACCGCTCTGAGGTCCAGGCCCGCTGTGTTTGACCTTTGACCTGTTATTGGCCTGCATCGCTTCACCTCAGCAATATTTCCAAAACTGGGAGCGTCCTGCGTCGGAGAGCTGCGGAAAAACGAGTCCATGCGCTGGATTACTGCAGTTCTGTATCGGTGGGACGTCCAAATCCTGGTCCTAAAAGCTGTTCTGATGTTCTGATGAGGACCAGAAGGTCCAGTCTTCTCCTCGCTGGGCTCGTGGTAACGTCTTATTCCAGCGGAGTCCTTTCCTCTCAGACAGCAGGCTCAGTCGAGGTTCCTGGAGGTTTCCTGGAGCCCTCGTTTGGTGGAAACATCTCCCCCTCTACCTTTTAGATTATCCATAAAACTCTGTTTCAGTAAAACTTATTGTTAGTGCTGGTAGGTGACCGTGCGTTTTCTACTACCCATGATGCATCTTCTTCTAGGGCTGTAGTGATACACTAATAATACGATACGATACGTGATACGATATGATATACAGTGATCCCTTATTTCTCCTCCCTCCGGGTAAATCAAAATCCGCGAACGGGAGCCGGAGCCCCCCGAGCCTAAATAATGTGTTTAAAATATGTTTAAAAACCCCCAAAAAAGTAGCGAAACAAGACAAAGGCTCAACTGTGGTCTTTCTGTTTCCTTCACAGCCTCTGGTCTCTGAACCGTAGTAAACAAACCACTGCTATTGTGCTGTTTTTGGCTCGTAATTAGCGGCTAACACGCTAACAACAACAAAAGAAAAAGTCTGGTTTTCTCTGCATGGAACGGGAACTTTATTCTGGCACTGCAGGAACTTGTAACATCACACAGGTTGTATTGTTGGGCTCCTGTCGGTTAACAGAGAATGTAAATCTATACACGCTGGGCTGCTGTTGATGCTCACTACACTTTTCATCTAACCCCGTTTTCATTCTGCCGTCCCACGACACACACACTACATTACCCATAAGGCCACACCATACCCATAAGGCCACCTTCTTAAAGGGGCCAGGCTGGCGCACAGCATTTTCTTCGCTGTGAGAGAAAGCGCACAACATCCTGTGATGTTTCCACGATTTAAAATTTTTTTTTCAATTATATTATATATTTCTGAAAAATCCACGAATAAACAAAACTGCGGAATTTAAACCGCGAATTGGCGAGGGATCACTGTATATCGATATTCATCTTACAATACATTTACATCATTTTCTGAAAGATTTTAAAGGGACAAAGTGATTTTGGTGACATCTTGTGAGTGTTCCAATGACTTTGTTTGAATTAATTGAACTGAAAGCATCAATTACACATTATATGGCTGACAGGCAGCTTGTAAAAGCTGGACAAAATGAATAAAAGATTTGTTGAGAAAAATAGTTTCATTTTTTTTAAACAGTGCAAATTGTTGCTTGAAAGCTTTTAAAGGTGGGATTTTGAAAGAAGCTTAGAATATCGATACCCACGGCTGAAAAATCGATACTCTCTGGTGAAATAAGATATCGATATGTATCGCAGAATCGATAAAATCGCTCAGCTCTTCCTTCCTCACTTGTACTTGACTCTTCATGACCGATTCAGCCGTCGTTACTGTTGTTAACGTCACGTTTCTCTCCTTTAACCCCCGTGTCCCTGGACTAATGTTGTTTTGTTTGTTTGTTTGTTTTCCCTGAGTGACAGTTCAAAGATAAACTGTAAAAATAAAAAAACCCAGCAGATACGTCTTATCACCGCTGATACAGAACGTTACTGTTGAGCGTGCGGTTTCCTCCCTCTGGTTGGTTGGTTTTGTAACAGACTCCTCTTTTATTTCCTCATTTTTACCTCTGCCCCCCCCCCCCCCCCCCCCACTTATCTCCTGTACTTGTCCTCATCTATCAGAGGAATGAATCAGAACCCCCCACCCCCCCGTGTCTCTCTCTCCGATGTTGTGGTCTGACTTTCTGGGTGACACAGCAACCGAATCTGCTCTTAAATAAACCAGTGAAACCATCTGTGGGGGGTTTACAAGCCTCTACGGGGGGGGGGGATACCTCTGCAAGTTACTGGATGGAGCGGAGCCTGATTCAGTTCAGAGGTTACCTGAATGGGTCTGGGGTCTCGTCACCTGGATGGGTCTGGGGTCTCGGATGGGTCTGGGGTCTCGGATGGGTCTGGGGTCTCGTTACCTGGATGGGTCTGGGGTCTCGGATGGGTCTGGGGTCTCGTCAACTGGATGGGTCTGGGGTCTCGTCAACTGGATGATGGGTCTGGGGTCTCGTTACCTGGATGGGTCTGGGGTCTCGGATGGGTCTGGGGTCTCGTCAACTGGATGGGTCTGGGGTCTCGTCTCCTGGATGATGGGTCTGGGGTCTCGTTACCTGGATGGGTCTGGGGTCTCGTCTCCTGGATGGGTCTGGGGTCTCGTCACCTGGATGGGTCTGGGTCGGATGGGTCTGGGGTCTCGTCTCCTGGATGGGTCTGGGGTCTCGTCACGGGGTTACCTGGATGGGTCTGGGGTCTCGTCACCTGGATGGGTCTGGGGTCTCGTTACCTGGATGGGTCTGGGGTCTCGTCACCTGGATGGGTCTGGGGTCTCACCTGGATGGGTCTGGGTCTCGTTTCCTGGATGGGTCTGGGGTCTCGTCACCTGGATGGGTCTGGGGTCTCGTTTCCTGGATGGGTCTGGGTTCTCGTTACCTGGATGGGTCTGGGGTCCTCGTTCCTGGATGGGTCTGGGTTCTCGTTTCCTGGATGGGTCTGGGGTCTCGTCACCTGGATGGGTCTGGGGTCTCGTTTCCTGGATGGGTCTGGGTTCTCGTTACCTGGATGGGTCTGGGGTCTCCTGGATGGGTCTGGGTTCTCGTTTCCTGGATGGGTCTGGGGTCTCGTTTCCTGGATGGGTCTGGGGTCTCGTCTCCTGGATGGGTCTGGGGTACTCGTCTCCTGGATGGGTCTGGGGTCTCGTTCCTGGATGGGCTGGGGTCGTCTCCTGGATGGGTCTGGGTCTCGTCTCCGGATGGGTCTGGGGTCTCGTCTCCTGGATGGGTCTGGGGTCTCGTCTGGATGGTCTGGGGTCTGGGGGTCTGGGGTCTCTGGATGGGTCTGGGGTATCGTCTCCTGGATGGGTCTGGGGTCTCGTCTCCTGGATGGGTCTGGGGTCTCGTCTCCTGGATGGGTCTGGGGTCTCGGATGGGTCTGGGGTGGGGTTCTCGTCTCCTGGATGGGTCTGGGGTATCGTCTCTGGATGGTCTGGGGGTCTCTGGATGGGTCTGGGGTCTCGTTTCCTGGATGGGTCTGGGGTCTCTGGATGGGTCTGGGGTATCGTCTCCTGGATGGGTCTGGGGTCTCGTCTCCTGGATGGGTCTGGGGGGGGGGGGGTTCTGGTCCTGGATGGGTCTGGGGTTATCGTCTCCTGGATGGGTCTGGGGGTCTCTGGATGGGTCTGGGGTATCGTCTCCTGGATGGGTCTGGGGTCTCGTCTCCTGGATGGGTCTGGGGTCTCGTCTCCTGGATGGGTCTGGGGTCTCGGATGGGTCTGGGTTCGTCTCTGGATGGGTCTGGGGTCTCGTCTCTGGATGGGTCTGGGGTCTCTCGGATGGGTATGGGTCGTCTCCTGGATGGGTCTGGGGTCTCGTCTCCTGGATGGGTCTGGGGTCTCGTCTCCTGGATGGGTCTGGGTCTCTGGATGGGGTCTCGGATGGGTCTGGGGTGGTATCGTCTCTGGATGGTTGGGGTCTCGTCTCCTGGATGGGTCTGGGGTCTCGTCTCCTGGATGGGTCTGGGGTCTCGTCTCCTGGATGGGTCTGGGGTCTCGGATGGGTCTGGGGTATCGTCTCCTGGATGGGTCTGGGGTATCGTCTCCTGGATGGGTCTGGGGTCTGGATGGGTCTGGGGTATCGTCCTGAATGGGTCTGGGGTCTCGTCTGCTGGATGGGTCTGGGGTCTAGTTTCCTGGATGGGTCAGGGGTCTCGTACAGAAAGCTGGGTGTGAATGTCAGAGCATCTACTGGGTCAAAAATAAGTGGAATGTTGTTGCTAACCGAGTTGTTGCTAAGTTTGTTTTCTTCCGGTAGATGTAAAGACGTCCGCTCCCCCATCCAATCAGAACCCTTCCCAACCCCCAGATCTAAAGCGGAGTTGGATAAAGCCGAACAAACGTGTTTTCCATGTAAACCTTAATTCGGAATTACTATTTCCATGTAAACTCGAAGGAAAATAGTTTAATTTGGAATTATTTAATTCCTAATTATTAATTCCGAATTAAAAAACATCATGTAACCGCAGCCAGTGTGCTTGAGCTGAGAACGCAGACAGTTATAATTTTTCATACATTACTCAGCACAAGCATGACACGCTGACTGTTTGAGGAGAAAGCAGATGAAGCTTTGGAGTTAATGGCGTGATCGGCCGTCCTTGGCAGCGAACGGCTTCGAGCTCTTTCAGTAGCTCTGGGTCAGAACAATGTTTGATTCGTCTTTACAGAACTGCTTCAGCCAAGTTTCAGCCGCCTTGATATCATCCTGCAGAATGATTTGGTAAACTTGGGAATTTATTTCCTCCTCCAAGTGGGCAGCAAAGCAAGCCCAAACCATGACGCTCCCTCCACAACGCTTCACCGCGCAGCAACCGAGGACTGCTGCTGGGCCTCTGGATTCATCTGGACGGGAAGCGCCGCCACATTACTGAACTAACTCGGTTCATAGCTCGTCTAACTGTGGAAGACTGGATGCCTAAACGGTGGCTGATTACTTTGCATCCCTGTCCAGCGTTGTGAAAACCAGCTATTCCTAACGGCATCCCTTCAGAGGTCTCCTCTCGGCTAATTGTGGTTTAGTATGTTTAATGAGTGTGTTCAACAGCGACGGGAGAAACGATGACTGCTGTGTGCTACCAGCCCAAACGCTCTTTGTTTGTCTGATATTGTGACTTAGATCACAATTTTATGGCAAAATACTGCCGAAAAACCACCTCATTCCCAGCGTTCACAAAGCCACAGAGGGAGAAAAAAAAACCTTTAAGCCTAACAGTAGCCATGGTTACATGATGTTTTTTAATTCGGAATTAATCATTTCAGAAATAAATAATTCAGAATTAAACTATTTTCCTTCAAGTTTGCATGGAAACAGTAATTCCAAATTAAGGTTTACATGGAAAACACGTTTGTTCGGCTTTATCCAACTCCGCTTTAGGTCTGGGGGTTGGGAAGGGTTCTGATTGGATGGGGGAGCGGACATCTTTACATCTACCGGAAGAAAACAAACTTAGCAACAACTCGGTTAGCAACAACATTCCACTTATTTTTGACCTGGGTGGCGTCTCTATTTGCGAAACCTCCTTCATTTAACCTGGCCGCTTTGAAAAGCTCACAATTTTTATGTTTCCTTCCATCTGTTCTTTTAATTATTTCCAGTTCCTCCAAGCTAATTATTAAATAAATCATCTCTGCTCTTGACCACCGTTTACTGCGTGCTGCCGTTTTGAAAACAAGCCCAGCGCGAAATATAAGCGTCATGGCGACAGACAGCCAAGAGAACTAGCATGCGCAGAAAGACGGGAATTAATTAAAAGAGGAATGAGTGTAAACATGACAGCGGAATTATTTAATGCAGAATTAAAATGGGAATAAACCAGCCACTTACTTCAGAATTAAGTTTAATTCGGAAATGACATTTTCATATGGAATTAAGTGTTTACATGGTAACTTTTATTCGGTTTTAACTTCAATTCTGAATTAAAGAGGAATTAAACTTCCCATGTAAACGCACCCATTGTGTCTGTCTATTAATGTGACTTAGATCAGATCACGTTTTATGGCAAACTAATGTACAAAACTAGAAGATTCACATTCGTTTTTCCTGCCACTTTATAGCTGCTGTGATGTTGGCACCTCAGAACAGAACCCTTACCTTTAAGGCTTTAAAATCATACATGAGGAAGAATTAGATGATGGTTTTAAAACTGTGACGGCTGTATTTCCACTTGGCCTTTAGTGAGGTTGTTACGCATCAGAAATGAAGCACAAGTGATGAAAACCTCCAACTGGGAAACACTGAAAACAGGCCTTTGATACGGTTGGACGACGTAGGGACATAACTAGTGACCAGAATCGGAGGTGGACTCCCACGACTGGATGGTTATATCGTGATGGAAGCGGACTTGTCAGTTAGCAGTGGTTTGGGTGGAGATAAGGACGAGGGAGGGGCTGGTTTATAGAGGCCTATACATGTGGGGTTGTTAAGTTTATAGGTTGTAGTTTGTTGACAACAGAAACAAAAAGGGGAACTATAACGTGTCAGGATGCTTAATCTGGGTCTGAACGCTCAGGACGTCTCAGATGTAGCCCATATTTCAAACTTCACACTTAGTTTAGGAAAAGAAACATTTATTCAGGTAGCATTTTGCCAAAATCTCACAACCACCACAAATCGTCCCCCTGATAAACACACTTCGGCCACGGTTACATGATGTTTTTTATTTCGTAATTAATTATTCCGAATTAAATAATTCAGAATTAAAATATTTTCCTTCGAGTTAACATGGAAATAGTAATTCCGAATTGAGGTTTGTTCTCCAGCAGGTTGATCGGCTTTATCCAATTCAGCTTAAGGTCTGGGGGTTGGGAAGGGTTCTGATTGGATGGGGGGGGCGGACGTCTTTACGTATTTACGTCTACCGGAAGAAAACAAACTTACTCGATTAGCAACAAGATGGAGGACTACATTATTAGCATCCATTAGCATATAGCATATTAGCATATATTAGCATAGCATTATTAGCATTGTTTTGATTTTATTTTTGAAGCAGCAGCACGACAACATTTAACCTAGCCGCTACAACTTTGAAAAGCTCACAATTTTTATGTTTCCTGCCATCTGTTCTTTTAATTATTTCCAGTTCCTCCAAGCTATTAATTAAATAAATCGTCTCGTCTCAAATACATATATATATATATATACTACATACATAAAGATATACAACAAATTTAAAGCGGAATGAGTGTATACATGACCGCAATATTATTCTATTCAGATTTAAAATCAGAATAAACCAGCCACTTACTTCGGAATTAAGTTTAATTCGGAATTAGGTGTTTACATGGTAATTTTAATCATTTAAAATCGGATTTAATTTTAATTCTGAATTAAAGAGGAACTCAACTTCCCATGTAAACACACTGATTTTCATTCATAATTAGGTGTTTACATGGTAATTTTTAATCATTTTAAATCAGATTTATATTTAATTATGAATTAAAGAGGAATTAAACTTCCCATGTAAACGCACTAATAGATGGCAAGCATGGTCAAGCCCCCACCCCCACCGTCTGAGCCCATCTTGGCCTCTTTGTTGAGGCCAGCGTGACAAACGCGCCATTGTCCCGAAGCCTGTCCATATGTCCCCGTATACATCAACAGAGCAGCGTTCTGGACAGAACAAACACAGAGGACGGTCGCTAACTGTCCTCCGGAGCTTAATTGAGGGTGAGTGTTCACCACAAGCCTCGCACCGCCGAGCTGCCCTCGCCTTTCAGTTAAAGCCCGGACGGCGCCCCTCGGTAGCTGAACAATCCCGCGCTGAAACGAGGTCATTTGATGACACCGCAAGGTTCTCGTGCTCTAATTAAACATTTCACGACCGGTGAACCCAGAAGCTTCTGTTGCAACGGAGAACCGCACCAAAGTCATGAATTCGACCTGCTCCGGAACAAAATGTCCAGGACAGTTATTCATGCGTACGAACGTCTACCAGAGCAAATATGGGCATCTATGCCATGAATCCTGTTTTCAATGAAAACACGAACTGGACCTTTAATTAATGTTGGATCAACAAGCAGTTAGCTGAGGAAGTTTGGCTCTTTCTGTCTCCACTCGTGATCCATTTTCAGACGTGAGATGTGCAACATTAATGGCTTCATCAACACGTCAGAGCGACGTTTTGGCTCAGACACGAAGAAAATCACAGGCGCTGCAGCTACTTATGGTGGGAGCAGTGATGCGGCTGCAGCGGCGATGCGACGTGACTGGAACAGTGATGCGACGCGACTGCAGCAGCAATACGGCTGCAGCAGCGACGCGATGCGACTGCAGCAGCGATGCGACGCGACTGCAGCAGCGATGCGACACGACTGCAGAAGCGATGTGACTGCAGCAATGATGTGACGCGACTGCAGCAGCGATGCGACGCGACTGCAGCAGTGATGCGACTGCAGCAGCGATGCGACTGCAGCAATGATGCGACGCGACTGCAGCTGCGACGCGACGCGACTGCAGCAGTGATGCGACTGCAGCAGTGATGCGACTGCAGCAGCGATGCGACGCGACTGCAGCAGTGATGCGACTGCAGCAGCGACGCGACTGCAGCAGTGATGCGACGACGCGACTGCAGCAGTGATGCGACGACGCGACTGCAGCAGTGATGCGACGACGCGGCTGCAGCAGCGACGCGGCTGCAGCAGTAACTTGACTGGAGCAGTGACATGGCTGCAGCAGTGACGTGGCTGCAGCAGCGACGCGGCTGCAGCAGCGACGCGGCTGCAGCAGTGACGCGACTGCAGCAGCGATGCGACGCGACTGCAGCAGAGATGCGACTGCAGCAGGGATGCGGCTGCAGCAGCGATGCGACTGCAGCAGCGATGCGACTGCAGCAGTGATGCGGCTGGAGCAGTTCAGACCTGGACCATGCAGAAAGTGAAATGTATACCGGCTGTTGCAGGGTTCAACCCTCGTCAGACTGCTGTCGCAAAATGCTACTGGGGTTTAATTCATGCGTGACACTTACACGCTCACTTTCTAGCAGGTTAATGTGCATGAGTGCATGAGGGAAACTGGCTTTGAACTGCGGTCTTTGTCTGCAGAGTTGCATCTCAACACTCATTATTTAAAAAATTAAAAAAAAGAATAATTGCATTCGTTTTTAAAATTCATGTAAAGTCCGACTTAAATCAAACTAACCGGAACATTTCATAGTTGGACAAACAGCACAGCAGATAATGTGGCTTCCTCCATGTAAACAGTCAACTAGACTCCAACCGCCCTGTTCAATACTGTCCAAGGGATCTTCTGGGTCAGATGTGGTCTCATGACCTCAGTACCCTCAGAGCTCCAGAGTGCTAGCAGGTTTGGTTTAAGTGGACATCCAACTCTACTGGAAGCTGCTTTAAAAACTTTATCAGTGAGAAAGCGGGGGATAGCCTGTGGAAACGTGCCTTCAGTGACTCCTTCCTGATCCTCTTTGATGCAACGTTGTTCCACGTGAAGCTTGTGGGTCGTTTACTCCTCAAATAAAAACAATCCATGCTTTAAGGATCCGTCCTCATCCCCTCCCTGCCTGCCCATTGTCATGGAAGTTATCTCCTCTTGGTCTTTTCCATTTAAGATTGGTTATTGAATTGGTCGTCAGTGACTTATTTACAAGGCCAGAGCCTATTGTTGCAACCTGCTGTGCTTGTTTGTTATGGTGAAGTTTTGTCCTCGCTTATCTGTCCCTATTGATTTGGATTTGGTTGCTTCTTTTCAATTCTTCCTTTGAGTCATACCCTGATAGCAGAAACATTTGGGCCTAATCTGTGCTAGTTTTCCCACTCATGGCTTGATGGTACTGACTGGTGTCAGTTGGGCCGAATGATCAAGAACTGTACCTGCTAGGGTAATGGTATGTGTCGCTTGGGTGACGTTGGATCTAAACAGCATAGATAGGTTTTGACTGGAAGAGTTGTGAGGGCCATGTGTGGCCCAGAGAAAATGCTGATTTGGTTGCAGGTGTAGGTCAAGTTTAGACCAAACATTCTTTGCTGTCCGAGCTTTTCTTTGCTATATTTTTTCAGACGTTCTGTCGTTCCCTCTGGCATGCTCGAACTAGCTGTTTTGGGTCAGTCGCTGTGGTCATTTCTGCAGTCGCCATCAGCAACTGGGGACTCTGCAGCTCCTCCAGTGTGGTTTTCTGAGTTTGCATGTTCTCTCCGTGCTTGCATGGGTTTTCTGCAGGTACCTAGGCTTCCTCCTGAAAACATATGGGGTTGGGTTTTGTTAAGATCTTTTTTTCTAAATAGGTTCTTGGTTGGAAAGGAGAGTCTTGGTCAGTTAAGTACAACAAAGATGTTTAATTGCAATAAACGTGATATCACGTGTCCCAAGCAGAGGCGGTCTCTAGCTCGAGGAGAGGCCGAACATACAAACAAACAACAATTTATACAGAAATGTGCGTCACTAGATGGGGAGGAGCCCTGGTTTAGACTTGGCTCTCCCATTGGCCGGTCTGGTCACCCGTTCGTTCGTCCAATCCGTTGTCGCCCCGTCATCGTCTTCTGATCCGATCCGCTGTCGGAAATTCCTGAAAAAGAAGACTACATATCCCACAATGCCATTTGGTTCACCTGGCCAGGTCTGTGTCTCCAAACACGTGTTTCTAACCGGCTGCAGCTGGGCTAGTTTGCTACATTTCTGATATAAAGTGAAGACAAAACACTACAATACAATACACTAAGATCGATTTAAGACACTGTGATATGGACATATGGTTCATTAAACAAAATAATTTGATAAAAACAATGAGTAACGATAAAACAGTGTGATATAAACTAAGAGATAATGTAATTTATGCTTCCAACATCACAATATTAATAATGCTACATCTACGGTGTACGGGCTGCGAGGCTGCAAAGTGTACGTCACACAGCTAACCCCCTTCGTGGCCGTCGTGACGTCGGTAAAGTGTTCGAAAGACCTGCCTGCACGGAGAATAATGGAAGGCACTGATTTGACGTGCTAGGGATGGAACGGTTACTGGTATTACGGTAAAGCGTGGGAAAATTTTACGCGACAACAATTACCGTTTATGTTTGACTTCATCTCATTATCGTGGTTGATTACCTGGATGTGTAATATCAGCCTCATTCAAGTCTGCGAGCGACTCGCAACTTTGTCTCGCGTGAATATGTAGCTTGTAACATCAGCATCGTAACGTTAGCATGGCGGAAAGTGGTGATAGCACGCAGGACATTTACCAACCCACTGAAATTACAAAATCGGAGGTCTGGGTATATTTTGGTTTTCTTTTTCTAAGAATGGTGGAGGACATTTATTCTGTCTGCAGAGCACTTGTTTACATTTTATTGTAATTTGTACAAGCAACTTGAAGGAGCTAAGGCTAACGCTTCAAGCTACTGAGATGTTTGACCAAGAGTAACCTGGTTGATTTTGTAAACGTTACCGTTGTGTGTTGATCGTAAACGGACTGGAACGAAGTTCTTCTGATGCAGTTAAAATATTAATTTATTCGATTAACTGATCCGACAACCATAACGCCGGCAGTTAGCGCCACAGCGGTCAAAAACCTTTTGCCCTTCCGGGTCCAACACCTAACCAATAACAGGCAGCTACCTTTATACCTGACCCTCAGGTAACAACACAGCGACACCCACAGACACACAGAGTGAACTACAATTCAGAACAACATATTTGGCTCCTAAACAACTGTTTCTTATTTGCACATTTATACGTATTTAAGGTTCAGCTTAAAGTCCAAAGTTTATTTCATTTGAACTTGCACTATCATTTTTGTTCCTGATAATTGTTTGCATATTTTGACCTACTATGGTTGTTAAAGTGTTTATTTAAATTTGCACCAGACAAATAAACTTTGTTCCTGTTACTTATTTAATTCATTTATAAAATAAAATCTCTTTCTGTGCCAGTTGTTTGTCCTTTTAATGTGAAAGTTTCATTTTGATAAGATTTTGGCTTCTGATGTTTTAGTTTGACAAGAAAATCACAATATTTTGTGAAACTATTTAAATGTATGTGTTTTTGGACAATTGTACAGCAATTAAGAATATCGCGATAATATCGTAAACCGTGATAATTTGGTGACTATAATCGAGATATCAAATTTTCTATATCGTTACATCCGTACGACGTGCACAACCCCGCAAGAAATTCCGGTTCCCGTTATTTCGATAAGGAAAAGATCGGAACTGACCACTACGGGAGCGGTGACCTTGTCTACTTTGCCTGGAATAACGGGAGGAAGAAACTAGCGCAAGGAAGATTCGAAAGATGCAGATCTGCAAAGACACGTCATGGTCCGCGGTGCTCAGATAGTCTCTACTACGAGTGCAAAGCTCAGAAAATAAGTCTTAATGTTTAAGCCTCTTTGACTTAAACCATCAACTTAAAACAGATTAGTTGTCCATGTTTTTTTCTTGTTGCTGCTAATCACTATCAAGTGTGAAAAGGGAAAGGTCCTATCAGTGTAAAAACTGAAATTATACCTAAATAACTGTTAAATGTTGAGTTCATTTCTTCTGAAATGAACTCATTGACACCAACAGTACTGTGTTAGGGCAAATTAGAAAAAAAAAAAACAGAGCAACACCTTTACATAGTTGATTTATGGGCCGGGAAAAGGTGCCAGGAAATATTTGCAACCCTGATAGTAGCACAACAGCGTAGACGGTTGATTAAAAGTGAAAAGTCATGGAGATTAATAGTGACTACGGTTGAGAAATGAGCACATTAGTGAATCTGACACATGAATGGTAACCGAAGACTGCTGGTGGCTTTTAGTAGCATTTTCCAAAAGCGTTAGGCCAAGGAGGATATTTCACTTTGACAGGAACAAACGCCTTTAATTGTTTCTCGCGGGTTCAGCCATGAGCCAGATGTGCACTCACTGTGATCCCAGAGTTCATAGTGTGGCCTGTCCTGCCAGTCTCTGCCTCTGACCGCTGAGGTTTAAAACCTGATGGGATCTTCTGTATGGAGTTTGTGGAGATCCCCACAACCCTGTTACACCTTTCTGTCAACTCACACAGCGCTTATTTAGCCCCTTTGTTACCTGTTGTCCTCGGGTTTTTTTCAAATTCAGTTAGTTTTAATTCATTTGTAGAGCAGTTTTGCTAGTTTTTATTCGTTTTTGTTTTGGAATACTTAGTTTTAGTTTAGTTTTTATTAGTTTCAGTGTAAGTTTTAGTTTTATTTTGTAAATTAGGGTTGTAATTTTGGTTTGAGTGAAGCACTGAATTTTTTGAAGTCTATCGAATCACATAGTCGTGTTTACATTCTGGTCTCAATAAACATATTTATCAATGCGTCTTCCCTCTTGTGGTGTTCCTGCGTATTTACTGACCAGCAGCTATCTGGTCTCCATGGAAACAGTCCATTATAGTTGCTGTTTTCTCCCGTTCCTTCCCAACGCTGACTGGCCTGCAGCTGTAGCTTCTCTTTCCAGGGGGCTAGCTTAGGCTAGCTTATCCAGCTAGTCTTGGTTAGCCTTCTTTCCAGGGGGCTAGCTTAGGCTAGCTTATCCAGCTAGTCTTGGTTAGCCTTCTTTCCAGGGGGCTAGCTTAGGCTAGCTTATCCAGCTAGTCTTGGTTAGCCTTCTTTCCAGGGGGCTAGCTTAGGCTAGCTTATCCAGCTAGTCTTGGTTAGCCTTCTTTCCAGGGGGCTAGCTTAGGCTAGCTTATCCAGCTAGTCTTGGTTAGCCTTCTTTCCAGGGGGCTAGCTTAGGCTAGCTTATCCAGTTAGTCTTGGTTAGCCTTCTTTCCAGGGGGCTAGCTTAGGCTAGCTTATCCAGCTAGTCTTGGTTAGCCTTCTTTCCAGGGGGCTAGCTTAGGCTAGCTTATCCAGCTAGTCTTGGTTAGCCTTCTTTCCAGGGGGCTAGCTTAGGCTAGCTTATCCAGCTAGTCGTGGTTAGCCTTCTTTCCAGGGGACTAGCTAAGGCTAGCTTATCCAGCTAGTCTTGGTTAGCCTTCTTTCCAAGGGGCTAGCTTAGGCTAGCTTATCCAGCTAGTCTTGGTTAGCCTTCTTTCCAGGGGGCTAGCTTAGGGTAGCTTAACCAGCTAGTCTTGGTTAGCCTTCTTTCCAGGGGGCTAGCTTAGGCTAGCTTATCCAGCTAGTCTTGGTTAGCTTCTCTTTCCAGGGGGCTAGCTTAGGCCTGCTTATCCAGCTAGTCTTGGTTAGCCTTCTTTCCAGGGGGCTAGCTTAGGCTAGCTTATCCAGCTAGTCTTGGTTAGCCTTCTTTCCAGGGGGCTAGCTTAGGCTAGCTTATCCAGCTAGTCTTGGTTAGCTTCTCTTTCCAGGGGGCTAGCTTAGGCTAGTTTATCCAGGTAGTCTTGGTTAGCCTTCTTTCCAGGGGGCTAGCTTAGGCTAGCTTATCCAGCTAGTCTTGGTTAGGCTTCTTGTGTGAGCTTTTCAAATGGACTTTCAGATTCGTGGGTTGTTTTCTCCTTCAGAAGTATTCCACACATTGTATCACCTGCTTCTACAACAAGGCACTTATTTTTATCGTTAACACAGTCATAGTCAAAGAAATCCCAAATAGGACCGAGACGCTTTCTCCCAACTTTTGCCGCAGCCATCACTGATGATCACTTTTTTTTTTTTTTTTGCGGTTGTTATTGTACGGTGGAACAGAGTTAATAGATTTCAAAGGTTTATGAGAGAAAAAAATTACAAATACAAAAAAGAAGGACATTTTCGAAATGACCCACTGCACTTGACCCACATCACAGCCGCTGCATCGCAGCACTCTTTCATCAGATCTCTCTCTCTTCCACGGGGAAGGAATCCCAGGCTTCCCATCCTCCGTTCACTCTGAAGGAGGGAAGCAGCAGCTGGTCCCGCTTCCTGCAGGAGTGTCTCATCCAAAACAACCAAAAAAAAAAAAGTGTGTGTATGTGAGCGCGGTCGGGGGAGGGGCTAGTGAATGAACAGCGTTGAGCGCGTCCACTGGATTACGCTTCGACAAAGGACCGAACCCCCCTCCTGCTCCTGCCGCTGTAATTTTCCCGCCAGCGCGTTTCCTGTTTCCTGGAATCTGACAACGTGTCGCACACTTGCTAATACGCGCACACAAACGCGTGCGCGCACACACAGGCCATTCAGTGCCAGCTGCTCGCTATGATGCAACGTGCTGACCAGCAAGCCCCCGGGGCATCTGGGAAAGAGAGAGACCCCTATTCACCAGAGCCACAGGAACATAATCCATACATTATTTTATCACATTGTTTTTGAAATCGCCTTAAAAATAAAAACAGGTGGACGGAGAGTCGGCAGAATCCTATTTGTCCCGTGACAATAATGAAAAGATTATTTTTCACATTGAAGCTGACTAAGTGTTTCTGATACCGGCAGCATGTTCAACATGTGGTTTATTACTTTCACCGTTGGCAGTTTGGGATAAAACCTGAGTGACAATTCAGGTCTTCGCTGTATTTTTTATTTTATTTTTATAAATGATCTTACAAAGGCTTCACAACACAACTAAAAAAAAAAGCCTGATTATATTTAGTGTTATTAGCTTAATTTCTATTTTGTTTTTTTCCTCTTCAGTACAATAATCTAATGAAGGAAATTTTGGAGGGAAAGAGACACGTTAATGACCCACGATCAGAATTAAACCTGAGTCTGCTTGATTAGATTGATTAGTTAGTTAGATAAAACTATGATGTATAAAATTATAATGTATAAACACTAGAGCTGAGGGATTTTATCAATTCTGTGATATATGTCAATATTTTATTTCCCCAGAGAGTATCGATTTTTCAGCCGCGGGTATCGATATTCTAAGCTTCTTTCTAAACCCCCGTGTCCCACCTTTAAAAAGCTTGAAAGCAACAATTTGCACTCTTTAAATAAATGAAACTATTTTTCTCAACACATCTTTTATTCATTTTATCCAGCATTTGCAAGCTGCCTGTCAGCCATATAATGTGTAATTGATGCTTTCAGTTCAATTAATTCAAACAAAGTCATTGGAACACTCACAAGATGTCACCAACATCACTTTGTCCCTTTAAAATCTTTTGCTAAATGATGTAAATGTATTGTAAGACGAATATCGATATATGTATTGTGTTGGTGAGCCGAATATCGTGTATCGTATCGTATCACAGTCCCAATAAACACTGAGTTTTTCATCAGTTTTCAGGCCATAAGAATTGCAGCCCAAGCCTTACAGGTATCAAGTGGGACTATAAACTACTAAAGATGGTTTCAGACTCCAGTTTTGTTTTGTTTTATTTTTTTTACATTAGCAGATTGCCACTCACATTAAGGCTCTTTCAGACCAGACTATTTCAGGTCTGATTTGGCAGAGCTTGATGCCTTGGAGGCAAATCGACAGGTGGTTGATGGTCGGAGGTCGGCATCCTTAAGTGTGAACACCTCAAAGACTCGTCAGAGACTCATCTTTGCGTAGCAAAGCCACTGACCAACAGCCAAACATCTGGAGCCCACTGAGAAATCCATATTCCAGCTAAAACCAACGAGAGAACCAGAATGTTTTATTGTCACTGCATGTAAATGGACTGTACTTATATAGCGCTTTCTAGAGACCATCATGGTGCCACCAAAGCAAATTAGGGTTCAGTGTCTTGCCCAAGGGCACTTCGACATGTGGACAGTCGGAGCTGTTGCATGTGACACGTTCCAACGAAGTTGCAATGTTTCTCTGTTAAAAAAAAAAACTGCAACATACTCACACAATTACACCCTTAAATCTTTAGCTTACATAATTTACACACTTTCCCTCCTTCAGTCCCAGACCCGCTCACACACACTGTTAGGAATCTTTTTTGAAAGGAATCTAACTGCGTGTTCTTTGCTGGAAAGGAGAGTCTCGGTCGGTATTACAGGTACAACACAGATGTTTATTTGCAATAACGTGATCACGGCTCCTTTGCAGAGGCGGTCTCAAGCAAAAAGAAGAACAAATTAACAATACCACAACAGTTTACAAAAATGTGCGTCACTAGATGGGGAGGAGCCGCGGTTTAGACTTGGCTCTCTCATTGGCCAGTCCTGGTCTTCTTGTCCAATCCACTGCTGGTGTTTTCCAATAAAGGAAGGTGATCACCTTTTCCCACAATGCTTTTCTGTTCTACCTGGCAAGGTCCTTTGTTCAATGCAGCACATGGTCCTACTGGCTACAGCTAGGCTAGTTTGCTACATTTCTGATATAAAGTGAAGACAAAACATACTCTAAGAATGATCAATATTAGAATATTAATAATACTATTGATAACAGTACTATTTCCAATATTTAACTAATGTGTATATGTGTACAATTGTGACCCTCTAGCTGCACTGGTTCTGGGCCTAAAAAGTTAAGAAAATTCTGACCTAACAACACGCCCGAAAACATTTAAAGAGACAACAAATAAGCAATTAACAGTAAAAACAGGCTTTAAAATAAGAACTTGGACCAAAGTAAAGTGGTTGTGCCAGAGTGACGCAATGTCGCTGTAATTACACTGGAGACGGGTCAACGGGAGTTCAGCTCAACAATGGCTTCTGCATGAAAACTTGTTCCGAATCTGGTGGTTCACGCTTTTGGTGTCCCGTGTCGTTAACCAGAGGCCAGCAGATTGGTGAAAAAAAAGTATGGGTTCTGCCCTTCACAATGTTACAGAGAGAGCAAGGCATCTGGTCATCGGGAAGATGGGAAACCCTGCGTAGAAATCAACGAAGACGGACCGCCATCAGAGCCATCCACAACCACTGGTAGAATCTGTCGTCAGACGTGGAAGGACCACGGCGTGGAAAGGTGCGCAGCGAGTCCAGTGCTGTGGTGGTACAGACAACAATTCAGTTTATCCAAGATGCTCCTGATGGCGACGCAACAATGGAGCAGTTGGCTACTTTGACAGCTGTGTTTTCTGCCTGATCATGTCTGGTTTTAAGAGACCAGGTCATGGTTAACCAGAAAACACCAGCTGTTAGCTAGCTAGCTAGCTTGTTGACTTCTACCTCTTGCAACAGCGAACCCTCTGGATAAGAGATGTTCACTTCCAACCATTTCATGACACTTCCAAGTTGACTGAGTCCACTGGGACCTGCGATGTGGGGGGGGGCGGGTGTGACCTCCAGGGAAGGTCAAACTGGAAAAGTGTAATTGCACATATACTCCATTAGGCGGCAGTGGCGCTCTCATTGTCAGTGTGCGCAGGAAATATTAGCTACATTGTGTCGGGGTTTTTTTGCACAGACATGCGTGCACTAGAGGTCTTCGGAACAACCTGACTAACCAAAAACTCGAGGTTCCGGCCCGACCCGAATCGGGTCTCGGGTCTATTTAAAAGACATGACTCCGGGTTCGGGTCTGAATCGGTACAGTTAGTCTCGGCTCCGGTCGGTGCTCTCTGACAGGCTGGGTCCACGTTTACTCCAGAGAGGTAAAGATATTGGCGGTGGCAGCTAATGTCAGGACTCGGAGCAGTAAATTATTATTAATTAACGTGGCGTATTTGTCATGAAACCATCGTGTTGCCGTAGCGTATTATTAGCGGTTTGCCCGGCAGCTGTAAAGCACAACGGATCGCCAACATGACAACGTTGGATGAGAGAATATGTTTATGACACGTCCTGACCGGTGTAGGCTATTAGCGTTAGCAGTTGCTAGCAATAGCATCTGTATCCACAAAGAAAATAACGACGTGGATTTATTGTTGTTTAGATCACGTAGCCTATGTAGCAACTGAAGCGGTAGAAGAAGACAACTTTAGGTAAGAAAATGAAGTTTTATTCAACGCTAGACAACTTTAACATGAGCAGCTATGGGCTGGAATGTCTCGGTTCTATTCGGGTAACTCGGTTCGGTTCGTTCGGAAACTAGAGACTCGGGTCGGGTCGGTTCCGGGTCCAAATATTTTGGGTCCATTTGATTTCAGACCCCTTGGCCTTTGATAATAGCTCGGGTCGGGTCGGTTTCGGGTCGAATTTTCACGGGTCCATTCAGGTTCGGGCCCATGAAAGTGGACCCGTGAAGACCTCTAGCGCACACACACAGGACACAGAGCAGGAGATATGAAGTGAACAAACCCCCAAGAGACACCACGGCAAAAATATTTAACAGGGATGAAAAGAAAGGAGGAGAGACGGAGATAATGAAACAAACAATAGTTCTTCCTCCTGAGGAGCTGCCGTCCAACATTGTCTGGAGACTGTTTGTGTGGACAGAAGACGTACAAGTGATGGTGCTCATCAACGCCACTAAAAATAGTGACGAGACCAATTGCTGTTGAAATGTCTGCGAGTGTATGTTTGTACGTAACATGTGCAGAACCTGCTGAGGATGCTGTTCATGCTCTCAAATGCTCTCTACAAATGTCTGTGAGGACAAATGTCTGCCTGCATGGCACATACGCACACACACACACACAGAAACCTCCAATGCCAAACTGTCAACTGCCACAACTGGCGGACGGTTGCTAAGGTGTGTGTATGTGTGTGAGACAGACTGGACCTTGTTGGCTCCAGACAGCCTCGGTCCTCTGTTACGGTGTGAAGTAACAGAGTGGAGGTGTAGTTTGGAGCTAAATGAGAGCAGTCTCCTCAGCTGCTGCTGCTGTGTTATTCTAAGGGGGACTGTTGTACATAAGTGTGTTTGTGTGCGCACACCTCTCCTCCTTCAGCTGTTGGTTCGCAAAAAGTCTTTATTTCTCTTTATTTTGAATTTAAGTCAAGCCGAAGTCAAGGGGAAGAAGAAGAAGAAAGTATACTGTTTTTCCAGTTTGTAAGGTTTTACATGTCACACATAGAAAAAATAAATCCTCTCCAGAATCAGAATCATAATCAGAATAAACTTTATTGCCAGGTACGATTTTACACATACAAGGAATTTGTTGTGGCAATGATGGTGCATGCGATAAAAATACAAGCAATGTAAACTAAAAATATTGCGATATAAATATATATACACAAGCAGTTTTTTATTTATTTATTTATTTATTTATTTATTTTTAGCATTGAGGACACAGTGACCAAAAGTGATGTGCCATGAAATGTGCAAATCAACAGGTAGTGCAGACTGAACGTTACTTGGTCTTAAAGTTTACAGTTGAATTTTGACATATTATACTGTGTCAGGAATTACAAGCCACAACACAATAGCTTGTAAAGTCACCTTTAGTTGCAAAAACTTGAAGTAACTAACTTCTTCTTTTTGTTGTCTGCATTTACATTCATGGTTAGTGCCATTATCTAGCAAAACCATCTAGTACATATATGCAATTTAATCTTATAGCAGATGTTTTTTTCTTTGTTTGTTTGTTTTGTGGGGGTGTGAAGGGTGAATGTGTCCTTCAGTCCTCTCTGGCAGTAAATTCTAACATCTTTATTAACTTCTTAAATCCTGATTTCGTCAGAGAGGACTAAAAAACACCAGCAGTGAAACATTTAAAGACAGGACAGTTAAAGAGACACAACAGTGAGGGTGTGGTGTGTGCTGGGTTGTGTAGTGTGAGGGGTGTTGTGTAGTGGATTGTGTTGTGACAGCGAACAAACTCAGAGGTTCATATGTAAGAAGCAGAAACTACTAACAAGAAAACTGGATGAACACCTTCTACCAAGCTATAGACCTGTATATGGAGGATTGCTGTCAACATTATCGATTGATTAAAAGAAGTAATTAACTTCTCTGTGACGTCAGCATTTGTTGCATCATCAATCTTCAAATCTTCAACCGGACCTTTGCAACGCTGGGATTCTTTTACTTTTCTGCCACCCGGTTGTAGATGAGCTGGTCTGTTTGGGATCTTTAGGTGTGGACTGGTTATACCGACGGCATCCAGATGCAGTTTCTCTCCCGTTGGTACCGAACCCTGGAAATGAAGCTCAAATCCAGAGGAATCAAACTAATTATTTATATCAAAGAGGAAAATAGTTACGATAGCCGGCTAAGCTACCAAGGGAAGAACCCAGGGAGCTGGAGTTCTACCATGGCTGACCTCCATTGTGTCTCCATTACAGTAACGGACCTGATAGGATCCACTGACTGAGCAAACTACCGTTCTATGCTCTGTGGCCACAATCAGTACAGAGTCACCACCTCCCACCTCCCACCTAGCGGTGCCTCAGGGCTGCTATGAAGTATAAACTACCTAAATCAAGGAAGGGGACTTAGGTTAGGTAGACTCAGAAGTTTGTTGCTGCAGAATCGTTCCTGGTCCTGGAGGTACGTGTCAACAGTGGAGGTCCAGTAACAGTATCCTGGAAGCAACTATTGTCCTGTTGGATGACCAGTATAACCCTTCCACCACTGTGCTTAGCAGTTACATAAAAGTGGTTGTTAAATCCACCAAGGAGGTAATGTTTTTGTCGGCTTTTATCTGTTTGTCTGTGTTCAAGATAACTCAAAAAGTTATGGATGGATTTCGATGAAATTTTCAGGAGTTGTCGTAAATGTAAAAAGGAAGAACTGATTTCATTTCTGGTGTGATCCGGAAGAAATCCTGGATTGTGGATCACTTTCTTTCAAATTTTCGATAACATTGCGGTCAATAGAGCCGAAAATGTTGTTTCTCAATGGCTGCGGTTACATGATGTTTTTTAATTCGGAATTAATAATTAGGAATTAAATAATTCCAAATTAAACTATTTTCCTTCGAGTTTACATGGAAATAGTTATTCCGAATAAAGGTTTACATGGAAAAGACGTTTGTTCGGCTTTATCCAACTCCGCTTTAGATCTGGGGGTTGGGAAGGGTTCTGATTGGATGGGGGGGGGGATGTCTTTACGTCTACCGGAAGAAAACAAACTTAGCTAACTCGGTTAGCAACAACATTTCCACTTATTTTTGACCTGGGTGGCGTCTCTATCTGTGAAACCTCCTTCATTTAACCTGGCCGCTACAACTTTGAAAAGCTCACAATTTTTATGTTTCCTGCCGTCTGTTCTTTTAATTATTTCCAGTTCCTCCAAGCTATTTATTAAATAAATCGTCTCTGGTCTTGACCACCGTTTACTGCGTGCTGCCGTTTTGAAAACAAGCCCAGCGCGGAATATAAGCGTCATCGCGACAGACGGGCAAGAGAACGAGCATGCGCAGAAAGACGGGAATTAATTTAAATAGGAATGAGTGTAAACATGACAGCGGAATTACTTAATGCGGAATTAAAATGGGAATAAACCAGCCACTTACTTTGGAATTAAGTTTAATTCGGAAATTGACATTTTCATATGGAATTAAGTGTTTACATGGTAACTTTTATTTGGCTTTAACTTTAATTCTGAATTAAAGAGGAATTAAACTTCCCATGTAAATGCACTCAATTAATTATTGGCCAAAACTCATGAAACTTGACTCCGGTATTGACAATGGGAACCTCTATCACATTTCAAAGGCTGATCCTGACCAGATCAGGCGGATTTTATCGCAATCTGTAAATCGCTATATGGAGGAACTGTTGCACTTGGTGGAGGTCTGCGATCTCCGAGTGCTTTTCAGGTTCTGATATGTTTTCTCCAAACTCTGCGTCATCCTGCCGGTCAAAGATCTCCACTTGGGTCTGGTCTTTACAAAGGAGTCCTGTGGTTTGTTCGGATTTAACTTTGCAGTCCTGGGCTGGCATGCTCTTATTAGCGCAAAGAAGCTTTCAGGTGGCAGCTGGTAAAAATGTAAATGTTAAAAGTGAATTCTGGGATGTTGCTCCTAAGCTCCTCCTACAATTTCTCCGACCACTGTCCTGTCTGAGGTGAACTTGTTGGGACATCGACTCCCAGGAAGAAAAACCAACTGTCTGCAAGGTTTTGGAGCAGAGATTGTTTTGGAAATGTTCTGATTAAACTTCCCAGACTGACGGACAGCAACAGTTGCTTCTCTAACATCATTGCTGATGTCATTCCTCCTATCTGCCAACATTTCAGCTTTTTTTTTATAAAGCTTAAATCACTTATTCCAGTACATATGTAGTAGGTGTCCTCTCCTGTAAGTGACAATGACATCAATACCAGCACACATTCAAACACGAGAGACTTCCAAGAAACTTCTTCTAAAGTTCCCCGATTGTTAAATCCATCACATGATGCACATGTCACACACTCGCAGCGCCGTCGCTCTGGATTGATTTGCGACAAATCTTTTTTGTTAATGCGATGCTGCTGAGTGGAAGTCCCCGCTGTTGGATTTTCCCTCCAAGAGGAGAAAGGACATTTAATTTAATTAGGTAAAATAGGTTTTACATGCCAGTCATGTAAATCCCATTTCATGTACTGATACCCGCATTTACAGTGGAGAGAATGTATACGTTGTTGTTAATGGACGACGGAAAAGTCATCCATAAACAATTCAATTTATTAAAAAGAAAAGAAAAAAGAAAGAAAAGAGCTTTAATATGATGCCGCTTTCTGAAACTCGGCTTGTAAAGTGAGCTTTCTTTGAGCTCATTTTATCCCTCTGTGCACTGGCATTGCAGGAATGCCGGCTATGAACCAGAATAATATGAGGTCAGTGGGGTTAAAAGTTCTCTCTTTTATATTTTTAAACACAGCCTCATTGTGGATGCAGTCCTCCATTCAGCTGCCGTGATGCTATTCGGAGTCACTGACTCTCAAAGTCCCGCTTGTGCTTCCCAGAGGAGGTCATATGAATGTCCGAACTCATCCGACCACGCCGAGGGAGTCGGCAGCTTTCACCTACGACTGGACAGGAACTCTGTAAAGGAACACAAAAACTATTCCAGCCTTTTATAAAGTCATGTGCAACAGGCCTCAGAGGCTTTACGCCAACAGGAGTACGGATCTGGCGTTCAACAGAATCAGCGTTAAACTTTGTGGCTGAATGAATCATTAAAACACTGAAGTTTGAGTTTGAAGACCAAGGCCTCATTTAGATCTTGCGTTAACACCAGAAATCTGATGGCGAATGGCCACTTCTGACATTCAAATGTCTCCCCAAATAAGTCTTGAGTGGTTGAATGTGACCCCCCCAGGTCTACTTTCCTGTCACCCTGCTGTCTCATGGAGGTCACTAGTGCCTCAAAAACTAATATTCAAATAATTTCTTTCAATATATCACACTTTTTTTAAAACACAACTGCAACCCAAAATGCTTTACAGAGCAAAACAAGACCCCAAAGATCCAAAAACTTGTATAAAACTAAACAGCAGATAGTAATAGAAACTGCTGGCTCTTCAAGAAAGGATCCTGAAAAGTAAAAAACGCCCCAGCTCCCATTTTTATCTGCAGATATTTTAGGAACACCAAGAAGGTTGGGCTCTATGGGGGGGCTAATACTTTAAGATCTTATCTTTCTCGGATGGACTGACAGAAAGGTGGAGGCGCGCCAGCTCAGCTATCTGAAACCCTCAGAGCGACTCCGGTTTAATAACCAGCCACGGACAACACGGGGCGACTCGTTCAGTTATGCCAAGCTGCATTTGATTAGTGATCAAGTACCAAGGGGTGAACAGCACCATCTGCATAATCAGGTGCATTTATTGGAGCATCCATGCAGGCGCATCTAGAGGAGTCATTACCATAACAAACAAGAGTTCCTGCCCTCTTTTCATACAACACCACCCATGAGAGTTCATGCACCGTCAGCCCACTGAACTGTACCATTTACATTGTTATTGCTCCCAGTTTGTTTTCCACAGCGGGCCTCCACTGACCCCATTAACCACCAATAACAAGTCCAGTCACTGTTACTGGGTATTGTTGTTCTTGACCGTGGGCAGAGGTACGTCAGCGACTCATATTTTACTAGCTCTCGTGGTCACATGCGCTGTAATCCACTTACTGTCAGTAAAGGTTCACATGTTGGTCAGTAATGTTATTTTGATGGGTGGTTAATTTAATCTCGGTATATTAGCATGTCAAATATATCATGAACTGAGTTTCTTCTAAATCACGTGTGTCAAACACAAGGCCCGCGGGCCAAATGTGGCCCGTCATGTCACTTTATGTGGCCCTCGAGAGCTTGGGCATTATTGGCTTAAATTTTAAACCAATATTTTAAGACTTAAAATAAGCTTAAATCACTTTAAAGCACATATCGACAATAGACTACATTTCCCATCATGCATTTCGTCGTTACCCACAACGATAACGGTAGCTATGAGCAAGACAATTTTTCAAAACTGATGGACTGAAGAAAAACCTTTACAAACTAACCCCAACATGTCCAAGAAAAGAAAAATTGTATCTCAAGGTGAAATAACAGCGTGTCTTTTGTAATATGAGGCAGGTGTCAGTCGTGAAAGAGTTTAATCTACGTCGGTATTTTGACAGCAAACACGGAGCTAAGTATGCTAAATTTAGCCTGCAAGAAAAACAAAGGCTTCCGCTTCTGAAACCAAGCTAATGGATACTCTCACAAACACAAATAATATACAAAATGAGTTAAATGATTGAAACTTGAATACATAATAAATACAGAAACCATTATTTAACAATATAATAAGGTGTAGTTTAATTTAATTTGATTTATATTGCATTTTGTTACACTCATGCTGTCAGTCTGGCCCTTGGAGGGCCACCATGATGCTGATGTGGCCCTCAGTGAAAATGAGTCTGACACCCCTGATCTAAATGAATGTTGTCTCCACAGTGTGAACTTGTATGGAAGTTCTGCCATACAGGTAATTTCAGATAAACGAGGATAAACAAGGCAGCAGTGGATGGAGACAGCTCATAAAACAAACACTTGTTTTCAGGTCTGCTAGGTTTTTATACAATTGTATGAATGTATTTGTTGTTGTTGTAACTTTTGTCTGCTGCTGCCATGCCAGGTCCCTCTTAAAAAAGAGATTGAAAAATCTCAATGAGGCTTTTATCTGGTTAAATAAAGGATATAATAAAAAACAAGATGAGACGTAGCAGAAGCTGCAGCTGCAGCTCGAATGCTTCAGGTGACTCTTTGTTGGTCCAAGGGTTCATATTTACACAGAGTCAAGGTCAGAAAGAAATTAAAATTAATATTTTGACATCAGACAGGACCGGCAGCATCACATGAATGCACAAATACGAACACAGCTCCCGATGGGCTCTTAGCCTCAACTCAAACACACAGCGTGAGGCGTTCGCCACTTAAGCAACGGCGTGTTTCTGTATGTGTGAGCGCATTCACGACTGCACGTGTCTCCCGTCAAGAAGCCTGCAGACCAAACACTGAGTGACATAATTACTACAGGAAGAGAAGCGGGGTTAACAGAGGTGTGTGTGTTTGTGTGTGTGTGTGTTTCAACGGTGGTCTGCCACGCATTCAAACCTTGATGGCAGACGTATAAACAAACACGCCGACACACATGCCACCATTGTACACTGTGTCCTGAGGCTCAGCGTGGACGTGTTTGCACATCGACATGGACCAGGGGAACCAGCTTAGTGTGTGTGTGTGCACGCGTACATACACGTGTTGATAAGCAACTGAGAGGCTTTGACCGCATCGTTCGCCTCACATTGATAATCCGAGCAGTTAACGAGACACAACGGGTGTCACAAGGCTAACTGTGTGTGTGTGTGTGGTTAGTGTGGTAATGTTTGAGCGAAGCGGGGTTAACGAACGCAGCTGCCGTCAGTTGGAGTGTACAGCCGGAACTCTGGATGTGGTTTACAGTTGACAGTATCTGTGTGTGTGTGTGTGTGTGTGTGTGTGGGTGTGTGTGTGTGTGTGTGTGTGTGTGTGTGTGTTCCTGTATGTGAAAATACAACAAAACCTTCCAGTCGAGTTTAGACTTTCAATTCAATTCAATTCAGTTTTATTTGTATAGTGTCTGTTATAATGTCAATTGTCTCTAGGTCTTTACAGAGACCCAGATCATGACCCCCGAGCAAATATCATTAACTTAAATTATAATATTGAATCCTAAACAAGGATAATGGCAGGTAAAAAACTCCCACGTAGGGAGAAAAAAAACCTTTAAGCCAAACAGTGGCAAGAAAAAACTCCACTTTAAGAGGAAGAAACTTTGATCAGGACCTGGCTCATATGGAGGGACCTTCCTGATGAAGACCAGCTGGATGAAGAAAGAAAAAGAGAGGGGAAACAGGACAGAGAGAGGAGAGACACACAAATGACTGAATACAACGACCATATAAACATAAATATAAACAGATGGAGGCAGCAGCACTGGGATGAGGTGGCCAGAGGACCAGGTCGCCGATCACCACGCCAGTCGACACCCCAAACACAAGTGGAGGAGAACCCCGGGATGGACAGAGGATGGAACTGCAAGTCAGCATGAAACCCAGGAAACTCTGGCCTGCAAATACACAGAAAGAAAAGGGGGGGGGGGGCAAAACAGCACAACAAAACACAGGAAAGTAAAGAATATGGAGCACAGTTACAGTAACAAGGTGCTCCCAAATAATTATAAATGAGCTGGAGGAGGAGGAAGGGAGGAAGAAAGGGAAGAAAAAGGAGAAGAGCAGTGGAGACACCACTCAGCAGATCATGTTGGTGTCCCCCTGTAGCGTAGGCCTATAGCAGCATAACTATGACGAAGCTGTGATTAAGATGAGCTACTCCAGTCTTACTACTACAACTATAGTTATAACTATTAGCCCCTACACACTATAGATTAGACTAATTGAAGGCTTTACTGAACAGAAATGTTTTCAATTTAGTTTTAAAAATGGAGATGGTATCAGCCTCCTGAACCCAAACTGGTAGCTGATTCCATAAACAAAGGTGCCTGGTAGCAGAAGGCCCGTCCTCCAAACCTACTTTTAGATATTCTAGGAACGACGAGTAATCCTGCACTCTGAGAGCGGAGAGCTCTATTAGGAGCATAACATGCTATCAGGTCTGGTAGCTAACGAGGAGCTAGGCCATTAAGGGCCTTATATGTGAGAAGCAGAAACTAAGGAAACTCTGACCTGCAAACATACAGAAAAAAAAAAGTTATGTTTCAAAAGTTATGGAATCCTGTAAAAATATCTTTTTTTTTTTTTTGCATCTGGATCAACTGAGATAAAACACATACTTGCCCTGATGCTTGATGTCAGTCAGGAAGAAGGTATGTGAATACCTGAGTCAAGGTCAGTTTAACCATCCGTTTATTTATTTTTGGTAATTCCTTATTTGTAGACAACAGACACATATAAAGACAAGGACAATGTTGCAGGAGGATGAATGAAAAGAAAACTAAAGTCCCGATGACACAGCCAGACTCCAGAGAGTTCAGCTGTGAATCAGATAAACCCACGCATGTTGTGGCGATCACGCAGGTTAAACTTGACATAGTGTGAAAGCGGCACAAAATGACTTTTTTTCCTTGTTGAAATATCAGTTTCATTTGAAGGAATATTTGGTTCCGTTCAGGATGCTGCTCCAGCTCCATTCCTTGCTACCGTCAAAAACCCGGCCGAAGCAACTTTGGACTCCCACCCTGGTCCTGTTGGAAGATTTAACTAAGATGAAAGAGCCATCCAGCATCCCATGAGGGATTTTTTTTTTTTTTACAAACAGACATACCAGAAGACCTTCATTGGGATGCCTTGATTACATTTTCTAAGAATGAGTAGGACGATCAATATTAAATGTACTTTTACATACTCTGAGCTAGGGATGCACGATAACTGTTTTTTAAAACCGATAACCGCTAACTTTCAGCTCCTAAAGCCCGATAACCGATACCAATAACCGATAACACACACATATACCTAAGATCATTACATCAATACTATGAACAAAATCAAAAATAGTTTTGACTTTTTGAATGAACAGATATTTATTTTTTCCAATATAAAACTATTGTCAAGCCTCTCCAACATTTTCTTAAAGCTATCAAACAAACCTATTTGATATCTCACATCAACTTAAATAAGGTTCATTACTGACTGATATAAAAAATAAAGGCTCCTTGAACTGATGGAAATACATGCATCAGAATTACAAACTGAAAAAGATTAACATTTAAAGGATTTTGGCTTGTGGTTTCATTTAAATTAATACCTTTAATTAAAGTAAAAGAGGTTCAGTAGTTTTTATTTTTTAATCTCATGGAAGCTTTAGATGAGAGGAATGAGGGAGAGCAGAGGGAGGGGAGGAGAGACTCCTGCTGGCTTGCGCACGTTAGCATTAGCTTCCGTTAGCTCACATTAGCGCGATTTCAAAACTCCATGGAAGTGATTGTTATGTTGTAGGTGGCTGATCAGGTTTTACGTATTAAAGCTTGTGCTTCCCTCCTCGTAGAATTCACTCGGAGGATTCGTCACAAATAACCACCAAACTATCTTCTTCTGAAACTTTAACAAAGTTCCACGCCGCCATGTTTGTTGTGATCAGCGCTGTGCTGCAGGCTGCATTCACGGTCTAACGTAAATTCCAACGTTTCCTCGTTTGCTAGTCGTTATTTCAGCCTTTTCTACTTTTTTCTTTTTTTATGTGTAACATGTGGGAAAATACTGCGAATATCAATTCAAGTCAGCAACTACTAAAATTATGACCGAGTTAACGAGTTGTTTTCTGGCATGAGGGGGTATTCTTGATTTTCCTTATTGAGTAATCGTTTTTCTGATTATGCCGACGTCACTTGAACATAACATTCACTGCCGGTCATTCAAGGCTCAGAGGGAGCGAGGCACTGCTGTGTTGACAGAAATATAAATGTTATCGGGACTATTCGTCGTGATATCGGAGTTATCGGGTTGACGTCATAATTTCCTGTTATCGGCCCGATAGTTATCGTGCACCCCTACTCTGAGCATGTGCCAGTATTGGTTTCCCAAAAAAACTCAGCTCTCTCTGGGGATTTTGTATTTTGTTGTAAAAAGAAAACAAATGACACATTTCCACCCAAATTCCCACCATTTACGAGAGTTTATACCTTTCGTCTTGAATTTTAATATGTTGAGTGTGTCCTCGTTTGACATTGAATGACTCCTGTTTCCTTTTCATTTCTTTTAATCTGCTGCCTGGATTGAGTCTTTTTCATCAAATTGGTTTAACTAAATAATTTGGTGCTTGTCAAGGCTGATGATTAAATCAGTGAGTCAGTACCGGATCAAGGTCTGTGTTGTTTCTAATATTATCTTTAAAGAAACTGCCCGTCTGACAACTGAAGGTGACGTTCTTTTGTCAGGTTGTCAGTCTCTCAGTTTTACATTTTCTAGTGTGACGTACAGCAGCGTTGGTCCAGATCCAAGCCCAGTCCTGTGGTCACACCTGTCACAGGTGCAGAACAAACGCTAGCGTTGCATTTGTCCCAAGCTGCAACCATCCATCTCCTGGACGAACGCTCATCCCGGAAGTACGTTTTGATGCAGTTCCTCTAGTGACCACTAGGTGGTGGCTCTAAAACCGGAGCAATCCCCTCTGACTCCCGTGATGAAAGGGCCAACTTTGCAGCAGAATTAAACACATTTACAGCCTGGTACAAAAAACAGTTTTTGTTTTCTTGCTGTGACAGTGAGCCATTGACTTCTGAGCTGTGAATAAAAACAGATCAGGCAGTGCGTTTACATGGGAAGTTTAATTCCTCTTTAATTCAGAAGTAAAGTTAAAGCTGAATAAAAGTTACCATGTAAACACCTAATTCCATATGAAAATGTCAATTCTGAATTAAACTTAATTCCGAAGTAAGTGGCTGGTTTATTCTGATTTTAATTCCGAATAAAATAATTCCGCGGTCATGTAAACACTCATTCCTGTTTTAATTAATTCCCGTCTTTCTGCACATGCCAGTTCTCTTGCCCGTCTGTCGCGATGACGCTTATATTCCGCGCTGGGCTTCTTATCAAAACAAAGTTTTAAAATGGCAGCATGCAGTAAACGGTGTTCAAGAGCAGAGACGATTTATTTAATAAATAGCTTGGAGGAACTGGAAATAATTAAAAGAACAGATGGCAGGAAACATAAAAATAGTGAGCTTTTCAAAGCGGCCAGGTTAAAAGGAGGTTTCACAGATAGAGACGTCACCCAGGTCAAAAATAAGTGGAACGTTGTTGCTAATCGAGTTGTTGCTAAGTTTGTTTTCTTCCGGTAGATGTAAAGATGTCCCCCCCCCCATCCAATCAGAACCCTTCCCAACCCCCAGACCTAAAGGGGAGTTGGATAAAGCCGATCAAACGTGTTTTCCATGTAAACTTGAAGGAAAATAGTTTAATTCGGAATTATTTAATTCCTAATTATTAATTCCGAATTAAAAAACATCATGTAACCGCAGCCATGGTCATACTATATTACTATCGTCTGTTAGAACTTTGATTGTTCTAACAGACCACCGTCACCAGCTGCGGTTGGTCTGGAAGGATCCCAGGAACCTTGAGTTCTTCAGGAGTACACCCTGAACAGGTCACCAGACGACCCAGACATGAAGGCGGGGAGATCACAGACACAAGCAGCTGAAATGACTCTCGGACTCTCGCTTAGAGACAGGATGAGAAGTTCTGTCGTCCAGGAGGGTCTGCTCCGGCTGCTGCCTTTCCTTGATGGATAAACAAAATGAAAAGAACCACATGTGCTCCTGCAGGGAACTGCTTCACGTATGCAGATGTGGAAACTCAGTACCCATCATGAAGACCGTCGCTGACCCAGAAAAGAAGAGGCCTCCAAACACCGAGCATCACCAGATGGATCTCAAAGGCAGCAGGAGCTAAATTAACCACGCGTAAGTTTCATTGGCCATGGCGTGTTGGGGATTAGCGGGCAGACGTTCGTCACAGAGGAACCCCATAATGTATACATGGACCCGAGGTGAGACTGTTGCGTCATTACTGCATGCTCCGTGTTGCCGGAGTATTCAGAAACATGGCGGGAAAACGCAGGCGGACAGCCGCAGTTGCGCTCCCTGCAATGAGCAGGTGCACGCGTGTGAAATCCAGCTTAATACATGTGTGTATTTATTCTTTGCTGCTGATTTGGAGCTAAAGGGGGGGGGGGGGTCCTTTTATGTGAGTGTCATGTTCCTTCCTGTCTGTGAAGTGTGTGTGAAAGCAGTGCAGCTATGGAAACTGACAGAAAGGCATTGGCTGTTATGTAAAACACACACACACACTTCTCAAATGCCTCTGGCTGGTATGGACAGCTGGTCAGTTGGCGGGAAAAAAAAAAAAATGAGGACCAGCTGCCAGTGGGAAGGGCGGGAAACCAGGGAGGGTTTACATGCAGGAAGACAGAGAGAACGAGAGGAAGGAGAAACTGATCAAACCGATCAAACCGATCACAGCGCGGAGACGTAAACAGTCGAGGAATAAAGCGCCGCGCTGACACATAAATGTGAGAAAAGCGTGGAAATCATCAGGAAACATACTTTGTCAATCAAAGCAGCTCTAAAGCCGGCAGAACATTCAGTGTTAAATCAGCGCTTGGAGGATTTCACACTGAAACATTTTCATTAGGTTTAGCTGCTCAGCTGGAAATTAACCGTAGCGACACAATTCTCTGCTGCAGTCTGGGAAAAAAAAATATATGTGTATAATGATTCAAACATGTGATTTTAGTCATGATTTGATGTAAAAGCAGCATCCTCTGAAGAGTCTCAATGAGAAGAAGTGGAGCTTGTTTGGCAACAAATATGTGAGAAAATCATTGAAAGTTAGCATGTTTAATTAAATTAAATTATTCAAGATAGCGTGAGGAATATCAGTGCTTAAAGGGCAAGAATACAAGCAGGACAGCCATGATCTCATCATTTAAAACTGCACTGCTTATTTTAATGTTTTAATCTGTCCAGAGGTGGCGTTGAGGTCTCTGGGCCGGTAGGCGTCCGGGACGGACGTCACGTAGCGGCGGTTGGCCGGATCGGACCAGAGCCGAACATCCAGACTGTCATCAGGAACAGATCCAAGGACAAAAACTGATGCATGTTAAGAAGTGAAATGAACCTGGAGAGGCGAAACATGAAATATCTCGGGTTCATCCTGTCTGCAATGAACTAGGGCGAATTCCAAAACCTCCCTTAACCCTCAATCTCAAAAATGCGCGCTCCCGCTAAGTGCTAGCGCTGTCCCGATTCTAAGAACGTCAAATTGAGGGACAAGTTTGAGGGCTGGAACCCCCCTTAATGTTGAGATTCTCTGGGACCACCCTTGGAAGTAAGGGCTACCCAGAAGGCATTGGGTCAATTTAGCCAAGACATCTTCGAAAAGGATGGCGCCGAAAAAAGCTAACTACAAATGTAAGTATTTTTGTAGTTCTTAAAGATATAAATGTTACAAAATCATCTTATTGTCTTTGTTTGAGACTTTTTTCATGGATTAACATTGTTGTTGCGTAACATTTATTTTTTTACTTTACGATGTTTGCTGCCGGACCGGCGGTCCTGGGGCCAGCAGGTCCCGGCCGGCTTCACGTTACTTGTATACCTTGTTATGTAGCGACGGACGACTGAATATTATTTAGAGAATATACGGCGCTCTTTTCAATGTTATCCCTGTGTCATTTCAGGGAATACAGAGACAACATGGGCTCTGAAGACGTAAATGCACTCGGGGGGGTGTCCCATTTCTAAGACACAAGATAGACCTGACACATACCTTCGAGGGTTAAGATTGAGGGCCAAAAATTGAGAGTTAAGGGCGAGGGTTGAGATTGAGGGTTAAGGGAGGAATTGGAATTCACCCTAAAAGTCAAAGGGTGAATTCCAATTCCTCCCTTAACCCTCAATCTCAACCCTCAACCTCTAAAATGCTCCCGTGAAGTGCCAGTGATGTCCCAATTCTTAGAAAATCAAGTTGAGGGACAAGTTTGAGGGCTCAATATCGCCCTCAATATTGATTCTCCAGCACCACCCTTGGGAGTAAGGGCTACCCAGAAAGCAGTGCGTGTTTTTGCCAAGACATCTTCGAAAAAAGATGGCGCCGGAAAAAGCTAGCTACAAATGTAAGTATTTTCGTAGTTAATAGAGATATAAATGTTACAAAACTATCTTATTGTCTTCATTTTATATATATTTATACTGTCTTCTTCTTCTTCTTTATCGTCGTCGTTTTCTTGACAGACTGGACGTAGCTTTGGCGTAAGGCCGCCCCCCACAGTCTGAAGATGTAACTGCGTTCAAGGGGAGTCCCATCAAAATAACCTTTACACTTACTTTCGAGGGCCAAGTTCGAGGGTTAAGGGAGGAACTGGAATCGGCCCCGAGTCTGAATAAAAATCACTGCATTTGTTCAACTCGTCTCTTCGTGCCGTTCTGACTTTGTGGTTCCATTAAAAGGCCACAAATCAGAAAACACACAAGATTATTTACGACTTGGAGAGTTTCTTCTCACAGAAGCGGAATGTTGTTTTCTAACTAATAAACACATTGAATCCTTAGTTTCATTTATCAGGGCGGCTAATTTTGCAACATGTTTTACATAATCACATTATGTAACATAACTTCTGTTTAACTAATAAGACTTGTGTGAAGTAATTTTAATCTACTTTTATCTAATCTAATAATCTGCATCTCATCTTTTTTCCAGTTCCCAGCATTTTATGTGATACATAGCCTCTAAATTAGAGTTAATTTGATTTGTTCCATCCATAAAAATTGAAGAAAGGCCGCTGTGTAATATCAAAACGGCTTATAATTCAATGACAGACTATGCAGAGAACAAAAGCTGCCACGCCTCTCGACATCATGAAGGAGTTGTACAGGAAATAACATCTTTAATGGTAAAAGGAGTTCCAGGTTTTATAGCTGCTCAGCGTTGGAGCGTTACTGCTGCTGCTGCTGCTGTTGTTGTTGTCACATCCAGCTGTTGCAGCTGTGACGTCCAGCTGCACCGAAACCAACTCACCACTGAACAGATAACCAGTGGGTTTCATCCAAACTGGTGCCGCGGAGGACAGGAAACCCCCCCCCCCCCCCACCCCCCCCCCCCACCCCCGTCCGTGTCTTCCTACTGGCCGCTGCCGTGCACGCGGCCAGAGACGGAACAAGGGCCGCAGTCATTTGGAGAGCTGGACATTCCAGCCTGGGAATTTTACGATCTGGGAAAGTCCTGAGTCGCAGATGAAAAGCGGCTGAAGTGTGAAGAAAATAACATTAATGCTGGAATGTTTTCTGCAGCGAAGGACAGGGAGGCAAACTCCTTCACTTCAGGTCCAAATGTGCAACATTTACCGCGTGCGTTTGCGGTAAATCTTAGGGTTGGGGGTTAGGGTTAGGGGTTAGGGGTTAGGGTTAGGGGGTTAGGGTTAGGGGCCACACCGAGGGTTGTTGTCAGGCCCCTGCTGTTAGTCGGCGCTTCCCCGGGCAGCCAGGATCGAACCAACCCCCCTGAGACCCAAATAAGCCGATTAGCTAATTATTTTAATTTATTCAAAAGACATGACGGGTTCGGGTCTGAATCGGTACAGTTAGTCTCTGGTCCGGTCGGCGCTCTCTCACAGGCTGGGTCCACGTTTACTCCAGAGAGGTAAAGATATTGGTGGTGGCAGCTAATATCAGGACAGTTTAATTAATTATTAATTAACGTGGCGTATTTGTTATGAAACAGTCGTGTTGCCGTAGCGTGTTATTAGCGGTTTGCCCGGCAGCTGTAAAGCACAACGGATCACCAACATGACAACGATGGATGAGAGAACATATTTATGACACGTCCTGACCGGTGTAGGCTATTAGCGTTAGCAGTTGCTACCAATAGCATCTGTATCCACAAAGAAAATAACGACGTGGATTTATTGTTGTTTACATCACGTAGCCTATGTAGCAACTGAACCGGGTCGAAGAAGACAACTTTAGGTAAGAAAATGAAGTTTTATTCAACGCTAGACAACTTTGGGCTGTATTGTCTCGGTTCTATTTGGGTAACTCGGTTCAGTTCGTTAGGAAACTAAAGACTCATGTCGTGTCAGTTCCGAGTCCAAATATTGCGGGTCCATTTGGGGTTGGACCCCCGGACTTATGATAACAGCTCGGGTCGGGTACGTTTTGGGTCAAATTTTCACGGGTCCATTCGGGTTCGAGTCCATGAAAGTGGACCCGTGAAGACCTCTGCTTCTGGGTGAAGGGTCCAGTTTGTAGGATGTTCTAACATCTAATGTTACAACCATCCGTTTATCCATGCGACCCAGAAGAAAGTCCCGTTTTTCAGTTATAACTATTACGAAGGGGACGTTTAAAAATCTGTTACATAACACAACCCTGTAATTTTGTTCTGATTTGGGTCTGAAAGATATGTCGTTCGGCGAGCAGCTCGTACCTGCGGGGTTCTGTGACATCACAGGCCCAGATACGAGAAGGCTCGTCCTCCCTCCCTCGTCCATCTTTACCTCCACGTGTTAATAATAATAATAATAATAATAATAATAATACATTTTATTTAAAAGCGCCTTCCAGGACACCCGAAGTCACTGTACAGGAATTAAAAACAGAACAATAAAACACAAACAGAATTTTAAAAAAGGTGACGAGGCTGTGGACGAGGATGGCAGTGGTGAGGGAGGGGCTGACCGATGTGGGAATGATAGTGAACTGTCGAGGATGACACCCAGACTCTAAATCTGAGTGGGGGGGGACACAGAGGAGCTGTCGATGAGGAGGGAAAAACTGTCGACTCTGGAGAGGCTGGATTTGGTGCCGATGAGTAAGAATTCTGTTTTATTGCTGTTTAGTTTGAGGAAGTTTGTGGTGAACCAGGATTTTATTTCAGAGAGACAGTAGGTAAGTTTGTGGAGTTTGGTTTGGTTGAAAGGTAGAGCTGGGTGTCATCCGCGAAACAGTGAAAAGAGATGTTGAATTTACGGAAGATGTGAGGAGGTAAGTGATGAAGAGGGGGGCCCCAGGACAGAGCCCTGGGGCACACCTGTGGTTACTGGGGAGGGATCGGAGGTGAAGCTCCTGAGTTGGATAAACTGAGTGTTTTCACAACTTCCTGCATCTGCTCTTCCTCTGACGTGGTTGGCACAAAGCTGTCACGCCACTTTCTAAAGACTGGAGTCGAGCAGCTGATGTCACACCCTGAAACCAGCTGCTATGCACAGGTGTAAAGACAAAGTTCAAAACGGAGTCTACCCGCGGGTCACAGACATCTCAGTAGTACGTCGGGCGGTTATGTCGATTTCAGAAAAGGAGCTGTTTTAGACCTGGCATTAACATGCGTCCCAGGAAACCCAGTCAAAAGCAGCCAGTCAAGGTCTGAACAGAACCTTCAGGGTAGAGCTGGGAATACTGGGAATTTTGGTATCGATCCAATACCAAGTAAATACAGGGCCAGTATCGCCGATACCAATACCAATACTTTTTCATATTAAGCTTAATCTATCATGAACTTTTGTGATTTTTGTCTTCGGATTATTTGGTTAAAGCCAAGAATAGAATTTCATCAAACTTTATGTGTTCAACATTTTTGTGTAAATATTCCTTTGAGTTGAATTTCTGTTCATAATGTTTTTTTCTAGTCCATCTTTTATATTTTATCTTTCATTACTTGTGTAATTTTTTTTGTACTGTGTGCCCTTTCCTGTTGCTTTAACTCTAAAAATTTAGAGTGGGATAAATAAAGGATTAGCTAATGTTATTTTATCTTAGATAACACTTTTCAATGGGATACATGACCTGTACTGGGTTGTTTCAATGTCTTAATAATATTTTTTTTGAGTTGGCTCCAGTAACATATGACTTCAGTAACATGTACTTTGAAAGTTAATGAGTTGACGCTGAAGATGATCACTCTGATCTACCTGGATACTCTGTTGGAAAGAAAAAAAAGAAAAGAAAAAAAGCTTGAGTATCGATCTTTTTAGATGAGTATCGTTCAATATCAGTACCAGCGTTGGTATCGATATTATCAATATGCCTCATTCAAGTCTGCGAGCGACTCGCGACTGTCTCACGTGAATATGTAGCTTGTAGCATCGGCATCGTAACGTTAGCATGGTGGAAAGTGGTGATAGCACGCAGGACATCTACCAACCCACTAAAAGGATGAAATCCGAGGTCTGGGCATATTTTGCTGTTTATTAATTATTTTAAGAATACAGAGGAACAACTGGTGGAGGACAGTTATCCTGTCTGCAGAGCACTTGTTTACATTTTATTGTAATTTGTAGAAGCATCTTGAAGGAGCTAAGGCTAATGCTTCAAGCTACTGAGATGTTAGACCAAGAGTAACCTGGTCGACGCGCTTCGTTAACTTGCATTTCGCAAACGTTACCGTCGCGTGTTGATCATAAAAGGACCGGAACGATGTTCTTCTGATGCAGTTAAAATATTAATTTATTCCATTAACTGATCCGACAACCATAACGCCGGCAGTTAGCACCACAGCGGTCAAAAACCTTTTGCCCTTCCGGGTCAAACACCCAACCAATAACAGGCAGCTACCTTTATACCTGACCCTCAGGTAACAACACAGCGACACCCACAGACACACAGAGTGAACTACAATTCAGAACAACATATTTGGCTCCTAATCAACTGTTTATTTATTTGCACATTTATACATATTTAAGGTTCAGCTTAAAGTCCAAAGTTTATTTCATGTGAACTTCACTATAATTTTTGTTCCTGATAATTGTTTGCATATTTTGACCTACTATGGTTGTTTAAGTTTTTATTTAAATTTGCACCAGACAAATAAGCTTTGTTCCTGTTATTTATTTTGTTCATTTAAAATGAAGTTTCATTTTGATACAATTTTGGCTTCTGATGTTTTAGTATGACAAGAAAATTATATGTAAAATTATTTAAATGTATGTATTTTTTGGACATTTGTACAGCGATAATATCGTAAACCGTGATAATTTGCTCACGATAATTGAGATATCAAATTTTCCATATCGTTACATCCCTAGTCTAAACAGAGCTGAGTGCAACTTTATCCTGAAGAGCTTTGCTTTTATCGAAAGCAGAAGTAGCAGGAAGGTCGATGGAGGGAAAAAAGAGGAAGCACCAGCAGATGATGAGATTAGGCCATGAGTGAGCATTTAAGTTCTTACGGTGGAAAATGTTCCGCTGGCTCTGTCAGTTCGTCTCCGTCTCTGTATCGGATTGTTGTCTCACAATGTAGCCTTTACTTGGCTTTCAATGAAATTCATTATCAGTCTCCTAATTGGCTCCAGGGCCCTGCAGTCTGTCGCGCACACATGCACACGTGCACACACACACACACACACACAGGGAAGAGAGCAAAGTCACTCTGCATTAACCTTTAACCAACAGTGCACACACACACACATATAAACAAGTTTTTCTTCATAATTTCTTCTTTTGTTGTTTCTTAGAGACTCAAGAAAGAGAAACTGAGAGCAAGAAACCAGATTAGAGTAAATCTTAGAAACAGTGATCCCTTATTTTTCGCGGTTAATGTGGACCGGCAACCCATAATCAAAATCCGCAAACTGGAGCCGGAGCCCCCCAAGCCTAAATAATATGTTTAAAATATGTTTAAAAACCGCAAAAAAAGTAGCGAGTCACTGCAGCGAAACAAGACAAAGTCTCAACTGTGGTCTTTCTGTTTCCTTCACAGCCTCTGGTCTCTGAACCGTAGTAAACAAACCGCTGGTATTGTGCTATTTTTGGCTCGTAATTAGCGGCTAACACGCTAACAACAACAATAGAAACAGTCTGGTTTTCTCTGCATGGAATGGGAACTTTATTCTGGCACTGCAGGAACTTGTAACATCACACAGGTTGTATTGTTGGGCTCCTGTCGGTTAACAGAGAATCTAAATCTATACACGCTGGGCTGCTGTTGATTCTCACTACACTTTTCATCTAACCCCGTTAGCATTACCCATAAGGCCTCATCATTACCCATAAGGCTACCTTCTTAAAGGGGCCAGTCTGACTCACAACATTTTCTCGCTGAGAGAACGCGCACAACATCCTGTGATGTTTACGCGATTTTTAACATTTTTTTTTATTATATTATATATTTCTGAAAAATCTGTGAATAACTAAAACTGCGGAACTTAAAGCGCGAATTGGCGAGGGATCAGTGATCCCCCTCCTTGCCCATAGGGGGACCCCCTGAGCTGAAAACTGCAAAAGTTCCTTCGTGCCAGTTTAAAGGCTTCTTATTGCAAATTCACAAATTCAACTGGCACATTTAATTTCAATGTGCAAATAAAAGCTTTCCTCTGATTACCGACAGACACCGTCGTCAGTGAAGTCAACACTCTGACCACCACTGCACCACGCACACACACACATACACACACCAGCTCACACACACATATACATGCCGGAGCCAGGGAACATGGTAAAATAAGGGTGAATAGTGAAAAGCACCTATTTATCCCCGCTCCCTCGGGTCTCCTGGGACGCTCATTGATCAGAACAATGACTGGTTTAACTCCATCCACTGACCTGCACACACACACAGTCACACACTTCTTATTCTGCTGGAGGCAGACCACGACCACGTGGTGGTAAATCTCCAGGCGAACATGCAGTCCATGATGGGAACGACTTTGAGAGCGAACCTCAAGACATTTGTTGTGTTTGTAGGTCTGCTGTGAGTGTGTGTGTTGATCGGTTGGCTGGTTTGTGATCATTTCAAACATCTGTCACCAGAATAACACCACAGCAGGAACAAGGAGGATGGATTTATGTGAGTTTATCTGTGCCACTAGTTTGCCAGTCATGCTAACCGCTATGGAGCGTCTTTTCATCCAGATCAGAGCAGCTCGTCTGGGACTCTGCTGTAGAGCTTCCTCCTCTTCCTCCTCTGCACTGATATATACATATAAATATTTTTACACAGAATTCCTATCAGCTACCTGAAAGTCCCAGATAGTTGGTGTCCAAAAGACACGCCCATTGTCACACCTACAATGTGAGTAAGGAAATCAACAAAGTGGGTAGCAGCTTTAGGGAGCGGAAGATTGCATTAGCGGTTAGCGGAGGTTCCTAAACCCGCAATTTGCGGCTAGCGGCTAGCAGCTAGCGTTAACGGGTAAGGGGACGTGTACGATCGCGGCCCTGGAGTCTAATCAGCTGTATTCAGGCCAAAGGTAGACGTACACCCTGGACGGGTCACAGGTCCATCTGAGGATGACCCTGTCAGTTATTCAGACATCCGTCTGCTGTTCATTTTTATCAACAAAAAACTGGAAAGTAACTCACCAAGAATATTAAAAAAAAGGGGGTTTCTTGTTTTGTTGTCTTCATTCTCGTCTCTGACTGGGACAATGAGGTGCTTCGTAACTGCTGACAGTTTTTAAGGAGAAACATCAGATGATTGTTTCTTGTTAAAAGAGCAGCCGGTTTGTATGAATGATGTCACACTGATGTTTGACCTCTTTTTTAATGAACTTGTTAAACTATTGGTTTCCATTTTTTAGTGAAATGAAGAATTTCAGAATGAATTAAAAGCGTATCTTCTCTGTTTTTTATTCCTGGGTGTATTTTCTTCACTCCCTTGTGTTTGTTCTTTATTGGATCTGCGTGAAGATTTTATTTTCTTTTTCCCGTTCTTTCATTCCCCCCTCATGTTCCCACCCTTCATCCTGCTTTTTAACCTCCTCTCTTTGTGTATCTTTTTATTTCCCCTCTTTCTCTCGGTCCCTCCCCCCATTTTCCCATCTCTGTGTCCCATCGGGAGCGCCGCGAAGCCCACCGCTGCCCCGGCAACCACCACGCCGCCGCCTCTGTCCCGGCAACAGACCGTCATCAGGGCTTCTGACCCCCTGACCCCAGCACAGCTGCTCGGCCATCACACGACCCACAATCCCCTGCTCTCGGCTCGTTCCCGTGACCAGGGGGTCACGCATCAGAGCCGGCGGTGAACAAAACTGCAGCACTTCTAAAAAAAGAGGAGGAGGAGTCAGAAAACAGAGGAGAGAAGGAAAGAAGAGTAGGGTGAAGGACCTAAGAGAATAAATGAGGAAAGGAAAGGAAAGCAGAGGGGAAGATGGGTAACGAAGGAAACGGGATCAGATGATAGAAAACAAGGAACCATGATTACAGGAGAGAACAAAAGAGACAAAAATAGACAAAACAATGAGGAAGACAAGGACAAGATGAGTGAAAAGACAGGAAGAAGCAAAGAGGAGAAAAGAAGATCATCAGATAGGAGAATGGTGAGCAAGAGAAGGAAGAAAAGAGACAAAAACAAGTGATGAGACAAATACTGGGGGACAAAGACGAGGACGGATCAGATAACAGAAAAGGCAAAGAGATATTTTCAGAAAACAAGACAACAGGAGAAAATAGACAGAATATAGCAACCAAAGATAAAGAACAGGCCGGGATGACGGGGAGTGATGAAACAGCGATAAAGAATAAAGAAAGAAATGCCGTCACAGGACACACAGTAGATGAACAAGAGAAACGAGCGGCTTGAAAAGCGTTGCCTCATCTTTACGTCCCGGTACTGCAGACAGACGGCGTCTCATCACCTCACGCTGCCGACGCTCGACGTTTGTTTGTAGACGCCGAACAACGTCAGTTTCACCTGAAACCTCGTCAGGAGGGAGGGTTGCTCACATTTGTGTTTGTTTTTTTGCCTTACAGCTCATGTTGTCCTCTCCCTTCCCAGATCTCTGCTGCACCCTGGACTCCAACCCTCTCTTATCCGGTGACTCGTTTGGCTAGTTTTCACTTCTAAAGTGTCTTGTTGAGGCCTTACTCTCTACAATAAAACTACCTGTTGCACCTGGACATTGTTGGCATCTGGGCTTTTTAACTTAATCACTGTTGCACATTGCTGTCTGTGGCTTTAAATGGCTTCCTGTCATCACTTTTAACCGGCCCGGTTAGCACTTTCGGCGGGCCTGACATCTGAGCTGTGGCCTAACGGGGCATAATCGTTCCTACTTTAAAGAAGATACGTATCGCATCATCTCTGCTTATGAGCCGCTGGTATTTTTGAGCCAGAATGCCAGGTGGTTTCAGAAGTTTTACTTCCTGCGTGTTTGCTCGGGAGAGTCAGAGCCGTCAGGTGACGTACGGCGCACGGGAGATCCTATCAGATGACGTCAGAGGCTACAGCTCACCCCCCACCATGGCAACAGCAGCAATAACCCTCCACAGAAACATCACCAACGGGAAAATAGCTGTTAGTTGGTTTAAATAGATAATAAGGATGTATCTGATAAACCAGTGTGTGTGTGTGTGTCGCGCATACGTGTGTGTTCCAGGTTTCCAGGTGCTGTCCTCGGTGTAACCTGAGCTGATCTTTATTAATAAATAATGCATCTGAACCAGTGAGCTCCTCCGTCAGCTCATGAGGCAGCTACCGCCAGCTGATTCTGCCTTTTACCCTCCAAAGGACACACACACACACACAGAACCAGACACACACACACACAGGTTCATCAGACCTCCACACGACACCAGCGAGTCAGAGATTATCGGACTTTTTTACTCCAAGGAACCGCTCGGAGGGGCCTCGACAGTCATGAATCCTGAATAGTAAGTGTTTTTCTCTGTTAGCGTGTTTTAACTGACTTGAAGTGATGAAGTACACGCAAACGCCATACTGGTGACGTTTTTAATGTGATCCGGTAGCTGCAGAAACTCTTCTCATGACGTTTTCCCGTCACATGGCTCGGCTCGATGTGGCGTGCGCCACAGCAGGTATTTTTGCTTTCCGCCACGGGCAACGGCGTCTTAATGGAGACGAGATACGTCATCACAGCGCTTTCACCTGCAGCTTCCAACGCGTCATCTTGACCCAACGCTTTCCTCTGCAATTTTTAAAAAAACATCAGTTACTGGATTTTCTGGACTATAAAGCGCACCTGAATATAAGCTGCACCCACTAAAATTTAAACGAAATATATATTTTGTCACATATAAGCCGCACCGGACTATAAGCCGCCGGTATCCAGGCTGAGAAATAAGATATTTACATCGAAAGATTTTGTACCATAAGTGTTTATTCACATACCTGAACTGATAGTTTCTGAACAGAACCTGTAACACGGCAGTAAAAGTTCTGATCAAACAAAACAGAAAAGTCATTGATGGTTTTATTCATTTTCCTCCTGCACACTAAAACCAAGTTGCTTTATTTTTCCTCCTCCTGTGTACTGAAACCCCCCCACACAACAAAGACATCTGGAACGGACCCGCGAAATGGACCAGTACCAGGGTCCACTTGCACTCAGTGCCGGATCCGCTTTGGAGCCGGATCGCGGACCTGCTGGCTCCACGCTGCGTCTGGTCCGCATCTGTGATTAAAACCTTACCTCTGCGGCGGGTCCACTCAGAACCCTGAAATCCACTGAGGAACCAAAAAAATGACTGGACAAATTTATTAATCAGTTTGTCCAATAATAACAGGTATTGATGCTCACAAAATGAATGTAGAGTAGCATAGCCAACATAGGCTACTGAACAAAAACAGAATAGCTTTTAACTACTTCGTTTGTTTTTGCACTTCCTGCTAGAGCGCCCCCTGAGGGCTGAAGAAAAATTCATAAAAAAACCGCATCTCTGTATAAACCTCATGGATTAAAGCGTGAGACAAAAGTAGCAGCTTATAGTCCGGAAAATACGGTAATATCTGTTCGGTGGTGCTGACTTCAATGGCAAACAAAAAGAAGAACAAAGAGTAAAGCTGCTGCTCCTTCACATCGAGAGGAGCCGGTTGAGGTGCTTCATGCATCTGGTCAGGACGCGAGTGGGTAGCGAGTGGTCTGACCACCTGCTACCCGCTTTCCTAAACCCGCGATCGCAAGATACCGAGTTTGCGGAAAGCGCAAAAGACACGCCCATTGCCTCACCTACAGTGTGAGTAAGGGAGTCGGCATAACGGGTAGCGGCTTTAGGGAAGCGGAAGATTGCATTAGCGGTTAGCGGAGGTTCCTAAACCCGCAATTTGCGGGTTGCGGCTAACGATCGGGGCCTATATCTCTCAACTGGTCTGGGAGAACCTGGAGGTTCTCCCAGAGGAGCTGGTGGAGGGAGGTCTATGGATTACGGACCAAGCAGGAGCTAATGGATGGATGGACGGATGGATGGATTGATGGATGGATGGACAGATGGATGGACAGATGGATGGATGGATGGTTGGATGGATGGATGGATGGGTAAACTTGGGAAAGGAAGCAGTTCTGAGTGAGAACTACATATATGTTTGCATTAACGTGGCAATTAACGTTAACCGTTGGAGCTACGTCAAAATAAATTAATATATTAGGCCTCTGACAAAACTCTACTTCCACTTATGTGACAGGATGATTAGGGGGAATTTTAACTTTGTATGTGTACAATAAGTGTATATGAAGGACTGTCTGCATCGGTATCTCCATCCACCTGCCGCCATCTTGTCAGAAAAATTATGGAAGTATTTCTGTGCCACCTGAGTTTGAATACGAATTTTTAAGATTGAAATTTTTCAGCATCAAAATCAAAATTTGAATTTTAAAAAACATCAGATTTCTAGCACTGAATTTTTTTTGCCTCTGAATTTTATTTTGTTAAAATAAATTCAGTGTTAAAAAAATTGTTGTCTTAAAATATTCAGTTTTTCAAAATTCAACATGTTAAGAAATTCAACACCCCAAAAAATTAGGTGTAAAAAAAAAAAAAAATCAACATCTCAAAAAAATTCAGTGTAAAAAAATTCAATTTCTAAAAAAAAATTCAGTGTAAAAAAATTCAACCTCAAAAAATTCAGTGTAAAAAGAACCAGACTCAACATCCGGGTCACCAGGGAGAAGCAATCGATCCCTGTCTCAATTCAGCCAATGTCCAGCCAATCACGTTACGCTCCATTGGTCATGTGACACCCACCCAGATAGTAAGACGGACCGGTCGGCCATGGCAGCAAACTCAGGTGATGGTGCTGCGGTGAGTCTGTTTACTTTATTTGCTGTTTGTATTAAACATTTAAAATAGATTTAGTAAATGATATTACTTGACACGTTGCACAGGTGGCACAGAAATACTTCCATAAAAAATCCATAAAAGACGACAACTTGTGTTACAGACCCAACAGAAGGAGAGTTCATGACCTCTGCTCCTAATACGGGCCTATATGGTCACAAATATGTTAGTACTGATCCAGTTCTTTGGAATCAGAGGCCATGAACTTTCCCGATGGACCTGGGGTTGTTTAAACTCCAGTCCTCCAAAGATCTGTGAGGTATTTGTTGCAACAAAAAGCTAAAGCTTCCTTCCTTGTTCATCAGTAACAGAGAACAAGGCCAGCCCCAGGATTCTTTTCAGCGCTGTAGCCGGGTCGATTAACGGCCGGTTCGCGCTGGACTCGTGGCCCCTGAAGACCTGCGGCGGTGTGTAACGACTGCAGATGTTTGTGATAATGTGATAAAGGGTGAATGCGTCACGTCCGCGATCTGTCAAGTAAATATTCCACCGCTGAAGGGTCCAAGTCAAGATTTCAAGCACATCATGGCACAGAAACAACAACGGTGAACGTTAGACAATCTACCCGTGGTCCTAGAGGATGTTTATACATGTCCCGTTGATATGATACGTCACATTTATCTGATATATTCTAGATATATTCCAGGTCTGAGGTTATTTTGTTTGGATCTGAGCACCTCAGAAACACATGCGGTTAATCTGTATTACTTTGGTTTCTAGTAAACTAATAATTTACGCAATTATGAATTCAATGCATTTATGAATTCTAGACTCTGTAGTTCTTCTCATGTGACTTTCCCCTCTGTGGAGGTGGATCGGTTGCTCTTCTGGAGTTCTGCTGGAAGTCTCCTCCAGTTAAAAGGGAATTTTACCTCCATGCCTGATTGAAGTGTGTCACCTGTCGCCTTCCTTTTCAAAATACCATTTTATTGACTAGAACTATGATGAAGTGCAACAGTCATCACTCTGCCACCCTCTGAAAGAAAGATTAGGAACACCATGTCTGCTTTAAAGGGATGACGGGAGCTTGAATTTGAAATAATTTCAATATTTTACAAAGCTCCAGGATTTAGAATAAACTGATAAACTCCTCAGTGTATGCTAGGAAACGTGAAACATCCATGAGATTTGTTTAATTGCAACTAAAACGCCAACACCCAGTGGCTCTGGATGACATTCAAAGCAAAAACCTCTGGAGGTCAAAAATTACGTTTAAAACGGTCATTTGAGGCTGAACCTGAACCTGGACCTAATCTGGGCCACTTTTGGACCTAACGTCAGTTATCATGTGAACTGGCCTGTACTTTCTCGTAGACCTGTGGCTGACTTCAGACACCCACCATCACGCTTACAACACCAGTTCAGGCCGTAAGAAAACTGCTGAACTTCTGCTTTGGTTTCAACTGTGCCATTTTAATTCCCACATTGCTTTTCAGCGACTACCTGTTCAAGCTTCTCCTCATTGGCGACTCTGGCGTGGGAAAGTCGTGCCTGTTGCTGCGCTTCTCGGTATGGATGCCTAAAACACGGACAGATGACACATATGCGTGCTGGCTTTCAAGCCTCATCACTTTGTTGCTCTCTTTAGGACGACACCTACACTGAGAGCTACATCTCCACCATCGGAGTCGACTTCAAGATCCGGACCATCGACATGGACGGGAAGACTGTGAAGTTACAGATTGTATGAATTTGTTAAACGGGGACAGGCTTTGAATTGTCTACCTGTTCACTATGTGACTCACTTACTTGCGACTCCACCATTTTATGGCCCTGTTAGAAATTTCCTCTGTAATTTTCTATCTACTGTATAGCGCAGTACGCTACATTTTTCTGTACAGACTATACACTGCATTGGTGGAATAGACCAGCATCTACTGCGATCTGGACCCAGATGTGCAAATACTAACATCAGTTGCCTGCTGTTGCGTTCGTCCTGCTGTTTGACTATATTTAAGCACAATGACTCCTCAGACTTCCCAGTCATGAAGTGGCTCCGCCTGAGCTGGAGGTCTTGAGAAATTACCGGTGAAATCTGTTGTGGAAGTGCATTTGAATCCTGAATAGTTCAGGAGCTTGATTTTAATAGCTTAAATCTTGTATTTATGTAGGTAATCAGTCCACAGTTGGACTTGTGAAGATTATTGCACAGATATTGATGCAGTCCATGCATGCAGAGGTGGACACAGGAAATCAAAAACAGTTATGTGAGCAGGCACACTACTGATTGGTTCTGTTCTGTGATGCAGAGTTCTGCCACCTCCAGCTATATCCTTATTTTAAAATGGAATTGCATAATATTTCGTACGATCCAGCATCATTCGGGTGATATCCTGACAAAGAGAACATTCCCAAAAACCACTTGGCTATGTGTCTTAGATAAATCTTTCATTTTCTAAATGTCTTTTTGATATGCAGTGTTCTCTTGCCAATTCACTTTAAGTTCCGCGGTTTTAGTTATTCGCAGATTTTTCAGAAATATATAATTTAATTTAAAAAAATTTAAAAATTGCAGAAACATCACAGGATGTTGTGCGCGTTCTCTCACAGCGAAGAAATGCTGTGAGCCAGCCTGGTCCCTTTAAGAAGGTGGCCTTATGGGTAATGGTGTGGCCTTATGGGTAATGCTAATGGGGTTAGATGAAAAGTGTAGTGAGCATCAACAGCAGCCCAGCGTGTATAGATTTACATTCTCTGTTAACCGACAGGAGCCCAACAATACAACCTGTGTGATGTTACAAGTTCCTGCAGTGCCATAATAAAGTTCCCGTTCCATGCAGAGAAAACCAGACTGTTTGTTTTGTTGTTGTTAGCGTGTTAGCCGCTAATTACGAGCCAAAAATAGCACAATAGCAGCGGTTTGTTTACTACGGTTCAGAGACCAGAGGCTGTGAAGGTAACAGAAAGACCACAGTTGAGATTTTGTCTTGTTTCTCTGCAGTGCCTCGATACTTTTTTGTGGTTTTTAAACATATTTTAAACACATTATTTAGACTCGGGGGGCTCCGGCTCCAGTTCGCGGATTTTGATTATTACGGTGGGTCCCCATTAACTGCAAAAAATAAGGGATCACTGTATATATTTTTTCAATCCTTCATGACGTACCTCTGAAAGTGATCTCAGTGATATAATTCGCCACTACTGTCGTCGTTGAAGTTGTGGCGTGGACTCCACCATCCACTTCTACTGGAGCAATGGAGCTAAACTGTCCTTTTATAGTTGCTGTTACAGTTCAGGGAGTTCTGCACAGATTTGTGTCGCACAGCTTCGTGTCAGTGATGAGGACCGAACTGTCTAATATAAGAATTATTATTCATTTCATAGATATAGAGCTTTCTTCAACAGGGTCTGAAGCTCAGTCGTTCAGGATGAGCCGAGAGTAGAGCTCCTCAAAACGTCTTTGGTTTTAGGTTTTGGATTGAGGCGCGTTTCCAGGGCCAGACGTCCCTGACGCGTCCCATTGGCGGGAGGCCTCGGGGTCGGCCCAGGAGCCGCTGGAGAGATTACAGCTCTCGGTTTGCTTGGAAACATCTAAGTTTCTTCCCAGGCAGCCTGAAGGAGGTCTGCAGATCTCTGTCCTCTAAAGCAAGCGCTAGTCGTCTGTGTCTGAGAGAGTCGATGGGAGGGACATTCAGATTCAGCCTCTGTGCTGGTGTGGAGTGGCTTCTTGTACAAAAGCACTGTTGCCTTTTCTGTCAAAGCAAGGAAACGTGAAAATGCTTGACTCACCGGCACACAAAACATCTGTGTGTGTTTGAACGTCCTCAGTGGGACACGGCAGGACAGGAGAGGTTTCGAACCATCACCTCCAGCTACTACAGAGGAGCCCACGGCATCATCATCGTGTACGACGTCACGGAGCAGGTCAGTGTGCACGCCGCCGCCGTCAGAGAGAGAGAGAGGAGAGAGAGAGAGGTTTGGACCGTTGATTTTCCTTTCTCTTCTCCCTCAGGAGTCCTTCAACAACGTGAAGCAGTGGCTGGATGAGATAGATCGCTACGCGTGCGAAAACGTGTCCAGGCTGCTGGTGGGAAACAAGTCCGACCTCGTTAGCAAGAAAGTGGTGGATGTGGCCACCGCTCAGGTAAACGGAGAGACGGAGCTCCCTCTGAGCACGCTCCAAGACTGTGTCGTCTTCTCTCTGCTGTTCTTGCATGCAATGTGTGCTAATTTAACCCTTTAAGCACCAAAGTCGCAATATTGCGACAAGCAACATTGCTGAATAAAACAGGCTGTATCTATAAATGTGATGCCGAATCTTGTTGCTACTTTTCACCAGGAGGTGCCGGACATGTGCGCCTGTAATCTGAGAACCACTTTTGGAGGTGGCGCTATTCAAAGTTTTAGCGTAAAATGAGTTTGTAAAACACCGTCCGGCGCAGAGGTGCGCGGCGCAGCAATGGTAGAAATGCTGAGCGTAACGAGAGCAGAACAGAGCGAAAGAGTGTTTTTTCATTTACTAACGATGTCAAGAGGCCGGTTTACCGTCCACCAAGTACTTTGTCAGGTTCTGGCTAACTCCGATTCAGAAACTGTGAAGCAGAAACTGACATCAGTAGTGACGGCGAGTCGGCGCGCCATAGTCCACAATTAGCACTTCGTATATCGGATGCTTCACCTCAGCGTGGCCGCAGTGGAAGGATTCTGTGATCGCCAAGCAGGTGGAGGTGTCAGGGGGGCTCATAACACCGCAAATATGGAAAAATGTAGCAGAGATGAAAACAACCGCGGTTGTCCTGGCAACGCGGGAGAAGCCGCGGGAACAAAAACGCACCGCTAATGGCGCACCGGAAATCACGGCGGTGATGATGATGATGATGATGATGATGACGGTGGCCGCTGAGAGAAGAGGAAGAGTATCGAAAGTGGAGCCTAAATTTTGATGAGCCCAGGGGTGATTCTAGGGTCAGAGCTTTAGGGGCGCTGAGCCCCCAATGAGCCCCACTACAACCCACAAGTAACGTTAGTGAGAAGAGGACAATACCATTAGGCGGGGGTCGTTTTTATTTTCATTCTTAAAATATAAACTTAAACCACAAACTATGGATTAAGTTTTGGACATTATCTAAGCCTGTCAAATGTGAACTAAAATTTTAGAATAACAACATTTCTTACTCCAGGTTTTTGGGGTGCTGTATTTCAATTTAGGGATGCTGAAGCACCCCTAAAAAAGGGCTAGCCTCGCCCATGGATGAGCCTGTTGGTTTTTGTGGAGACGATCTGACAAATTCTGAGTCCATTGATTTCATCCTTTTTCCAAATGATGAATTCTGGAGCTTCAACACCAATCAAACAAATAGAAAAGGCCACCAGTTCTTTGAAAGGGAAATATTGAACCCAAACTCCAGATTTCATGAGTTTATGATGTGACTGTCCCTGAAATGAAACCTTTAATTGTGCATGGGGCTTGAGGAAAAATCTGAAATTGAGGACTACTGGGCACACTGCAAATTATTTGGTTCTTACCAAAAAAAAAAAAAAACTTACATTTAGAAGCATTAGATATTTTTTCTTGTTTTAATAATTACTTTCTTATTTTAAGTGTCAGTGTAATCTTATATCAAGTAGAACTTTACTTTTTTGTCTCAAACAGGCAGGGAATCCTAAAATGAGACAATTAACACTTAAAATAAGATGTATTACGTTTTTTTTCCTCCTCCTCATCTCCTCTCCTCATCAAAAATCTTGTTTTAAGATTCAATAACAAATTATACCTTATTTAAATCTAGAAACAAGTATTCCTACAATCTTAATTTAAGTGAAATTATCTTGCTGCATGGACAGATTTTTTTCACTTGTTTTGAGAACCTTTTTCCTTAGTTGTAGTGTTTTTATCTTGTTTGAAGACCCCCTTTTTTTGCAGTGCAGGTTTGGGCAGGTGATGTCATAATAATCAAATTAGATGACAAATCTACTTCCATTTCTAAATTATGGTTCATACTGAAGATATTTCTCATTTACAATATGCCTTTATCTTAAACTGCTTTCAAGTTAGAGCCTTTTGAAATCTTGATATCAAAATTGAACATTTTCCAATATGGCCGCCACCTTGTGACGTCATAATATGCAAATTATATGAATAATTTCACTTCCATCACAGACTTAGAGTCATACTGAACAATTTTCTCACTGACAGTATACCTTTATCTCAAACTGCTTTCAAGTTAGAGCCTTTTGAAATCTTGATATCAAAATTGAACATTTTCCAACATGGCCGCCACCCTGTGACATCATAATATGCAAATTATATGAATAATTTCACTCCCATCACAGACTTAGAGTCATACTGAACAATTTTCTCACTGACAGTTTACCTTTATCTCAAACTGCTTTCAAGTTAGAGCCTTTTGAAATCTTGATATCAAAATTGAACATTTTCCAATATGGCCGCCACCCTGTGACATCATAATATGCAAATTATATGAATAATTTCACTCCCGTCACAGACTTAGAGTCATACTGAACAATTTTCTCATTGACAGTATGCCTTTAACTCAAACTGCTTTCAAGTTAGAGCCTTTGAAATCTTGATATCAAAATTGAACATTTCCAATATGGCCGCCAGCTTGTGACGTCATAATATGCAAATTATATGAATAATTTCACTCCCATCACAGACTAAGAGTCATACTGAACAATTTTCTCATTGACAGTATACCTTTATCTCAAACTGCTTTCAAGTTAGAGCCTTTTGAATTCTTGATATCAAAATTGAACATTTTCCAATGTGACTGCCACCTTGTGATGTCATAATATGCAAATTATATGAATAATTTCACTCCCATCACAGACTTAGAGTCATACTGAACAATTTTCTTATTGACAGTATACCTTTATCTCAAACTGCTTTCAAGTTAGAGCCTTTTGAAATCATGATAACAAAATTGAACATTTTCCAATATGGCCGCCACCCTGTGATGTCATAATATGCAAATTATGTGAATAATTTCACTCCCGTCACAGACTTAGAGTCATACTGAACAATTTTCTCATTGACAGTATGCCTTTATCTCAAACTGCTTTCAAGTTACAGCCTTTTGAAATCTTGATATCAAAACTGAACATTTTCCAATATGGCCGCCACCTTGTGACGTCACAATATGCAAATTATATGAATAATTTCACTCCCATCACAGACTTACAGTCATGCTGAACAATTTTCTCATTGACAGTATACCTTTATCCCAAACTGCTTTCAAGTTATAGCTTTTGAAATCATGATATCAAAATTAAACATTTTCCAACAGGGCCGCCACCTTGTGACGTCATAATATGCAAATTATATGAATAATTTCACTCCCATCACAGACTTACAGTCATGCTGAACAATTTTCTCACTGACAGTATACCTTTATCTCAAACTGCTTTCAAGTTATAGCCTTTTGAAATCTTGATATCAAAATTGAACATTTTCCAATGTGACCGCCACCTTGTGACGTCATAATATGCAAATTATATGAATAATTTCACTCCCATCACAGACTTAGTCATACTGAACAATTTTCTCATTGACAGTATACCTTTATCTCAAACTGCTTTCAAGTTAGAGCCTTTTGAAATCTTGATATCAAAATTGAACATTTTCCAATGTGACCGTCACCTTGTGACGTCATAATATGCAAATTATATGAATAATTTCACTCCCATCACAGACTTAGAGTCATACTGAACAATTTTCTCATTGACAGTATGCCTTTATCTCAAACTGCTTTCAAGTTAGAGCCTTTTGAAATCTTGATATCAAAATTGAACATTTTCCAATGTGGCCGCCACCCTGTGACGTCATAATATGCAAATTATATGAATAATTTCACTCCCATCACAGACTTTGAGTCATGCTGAACAATTTTCTCATCGACAGTATACCTTTATCTCAAACTGCTTTCAAGTTATAGCTTTTGAAATCTTGATATCAAAATTGAACATTTTCCAACATGGCCGCCACCCTGTGACATCATAATATGCAAATTATATGAATAATTTCACTCCCATCACACACTTTGAGTCATGCTGAACAATTTTCTCATTGACAGTATACCTTTATCTCAAACTGCTTTCAAGTTATAGCTTTTGAAATAATGATATCAAAATTGAACATTTTCCAACATGGCCGCCACCTTGTGACATCATAATATGCAAATTGTATGAATAATTTCACTCCCATCACAGACTTAGAGTCAGGGCTGGACTGGGACCAAAAAATGGCCCGGGTATTTTTGATCCCTGGCAGCCCACCATACGCCGGGGATCAAAAATGCCGGGTATTTATACGATATGCGGAAGCACATGCTGCATGTTGTATACTATGTGCACATAGTGAAGTTTCAAAAATTAAAATAAAGTGCAGTAGCCTACATGAAAGAGAGTAACCATGTTAGAAAAAATTGATACACGCTTTCACTACTCACAGAGACCTTCTTGGGAGAGATGGCCACAGTGCCACAATTCATGCATATATATTGATATATATTATATTAATATATATATTGCAAAGCAATGTTTCACTAATATTTTAACACACTTAACACTGTAAATTGGACACCAAATCTACTCAAAGCATTATTTGACAACAAAGACTAAACCACACACACACACACAGACACACACACAGGTGATCACCTCCAAATAGCTATTCTGACCTCAATCTCGCCCTGCTGCTGGGTCTCATCTCTCTCCTCCTCCTCATCCTCCTCCTCCTCCTTCTCCCTCTCCTCGTCCGCTTCTTCTCCGACAACCACCTGTTCACTCGACGGCCCGCGGCCGGCGGCCCCGCGGCCCCCGCCCCCGAGCTTGTGGTTGAAAACATTTCCATGATTTTGGCACATTTTGCTGCATCCACTTTTCATTTTTTTATCTCCGTTCTCTGAGCTTTTCTGCTCCTCCCTTTCGCTTTTGTGCTTTTTTCTCCATTTCCATACTCATCCACGAGCCACCACACTCTCCGGCCAGGCCAAACGGCAAAATTTGGTCAGGAGGGATGGGAGCGGCGGCCAACGAGAGCTGAGAAATTTCATTGGACTAGCCCAATGTCGGTCAAGAAAATCAACCAATGAGCCACTTCGTGTCTTCGCAAGGCACCGCCCCGCCTCCACCCCCTCCCTTCAGCAGAAAATAACGTTCATACTGCGTTCACATCAGCGCAGCACTGGAGCGCTTGTCTGATTAGCTGTCAGTGTCTCTTTCTTGAGTTTGTTGAGTTTGTTGAGTGTGTGTCGTCGTCGTACCCCCCCCCCTCGGAGATTTTTATGAGCCGACTACCAGTCCGTTACCGTCGCGGTCAATAAAAACTATATAGTTTTTTTTTTTTTTTTTTTTTTTTTTTTTTATGACAGACCTGGGCCGGCCCACAGATGTGCGTCGGCCCACCGGGCATTGCCCAGTACGCCCGATGGCCAGTCCATGCCTGCTTAGAGTCATACTGAACAATTTTCTCATTGACAGTATGCCTTTATCTCAAACTGCTTTCAAGTTAGAGCCTTTTGAAATCTTGATATCAAAATTGAACATTTTCCAATATGGCCGCCACCTTGTGACATCATAATATGCAAATTATATGAATAATTTCACTCCCATCACAGACTTACAGTCATGCTGAACAATTTTCTCATTGACAGTATACCTTTATCTCAAACTGCTTTAAAGTTATAGCTTTTGAAATCATGATATCAAAATTGAACATTTTCCAACATGGCCGCCACCTTGTGACGTCATAATATGCAAATTATATGAATAATTTCACTCCCATCACAGACTTACAGTCATGCTGAACAATTTTCTCATTGACAGTATACCTTTATCTCAAACTGCTTTCAAGTTATAGCTTTTGAAATCATGATATCAAAATTGAACATTTTCCAACATGGCCGCCACCCTGTGACGTCATAATATGCAAATTATATGAATAATTTCACTCCCATCACAGACTTTGAGTCATGCTGAACAATTTTCTCATTGACAGTATACCTTTATCTCAAACTGCTTTCAAGTTAGAGCCTTTTGAAATCTTGATATCAAAATTGAACATTTTCCAACATGGCCGCCACCTTGTGACATCATAATATGCAAATTATATAAATAATTTCACTCCCATCACAGACTTACAGTCATGCTGAACAATTTTCTCATTGACAGTATACCTTTATCTCAAACTGCTTTCAAGTTATAGCTTTTGAAATCATGATATCAAAATTGAACATTTTCCAACATGGCCGCCACCCTGTGACGTCATAATATGCAAATTATATGAATAATTTCACTCCCATCACAGACTTTGAGTCATGCTGAACAATTTTCTCACTGACAGTATACCTTTATCTCTAACTGCTTTCAAGTTATAGCCTTTTGAAATCTTGATATCAAAATTGAACATTTTCCAATATGGCCGCCACCTTGTGACGTCATAATATGCAAATTATATGAATAATTTCACTCCCATCACAGACTTACAGTCATGCTGAACAATTTTCTCATTGACAGTATACCTTTATCTCAAACTGCTTTCAAGTTATAGCTTTTGAAATCATGATATCAAAATTGAACATTTTCCAACATGGCCGCCACCCTGTGACGTCATAATATGCAAATTATATGAATAATTTCACTCCCATCACAGACTTTGAGTCATGCTGAACAATTTTCTCACTGACAGTATACCTTTATCTCTAACTGCTTTCAAGTTATAGCCTTTTGAAATCTTGATATAAAAATTGAACATTTTCCAACATGGCCGCCACCTTGTGACGTCATAATATGCAAATTATATGAATAATTTCACTCCCATCACAGACTTAGAGTCATACTGAACAATTTTCTCATTGACAGTATACCTTTATCTCAAACTGCTTTCAAGTTACAGCCTTTTGAAATCTTGATATCAAAATTGAACATTTTCCAACAGGGCCGCCACCCTGTGACGTCATAATATGCAAATTATATGAATAATTTCACTCCCATCACAGACTTAGAGTCATACTGAACAATTTTCTCATTGACAGTATACCTTTATCTCAAACTGCTTTCAAGTTATAGCCTTTTGAAATCATGATGTCAAAATTGTATATTTTCTTGAAAAACCTATGTAGTTTGTGTGATATTAAAATGGCGGCGTTGAACGCTGGTGTTCATAAATTCTCCCAGGACTTGGCCTCGTCTCTGAAGATCCCCTTCCTGGAGACGAGTGCCAAGAGCTCCGACAACGTGGAGAGGGCTTTCCTCACCATGGCCTCCGAGATCCACAAACGCCTGGCCAGCGAGGGGGGCGGCATGCAAGGGGAGTCTGCAGGCCCGCGGGCCCAGGGTGCCAAGATCAACAGCGCCCCCGTGTGGCTGGGAGGCGAGAAACAAACACCCGAGGCCAGTAACTGCTGCTGAGACGAAGCCAGGCGTGTTGTTTCCAACACGTCCGTCTGTCGAGTTTCGGGACTAAATAATTGTGTGTCTGTGTGTGTGTGTGTGTGTGTCCTCCACACACATGCTCTCATCATTTTGACATATTTATTGTTTAAGGTGAAATATGCGATAGGTAAGTTTGGCATTTTTGAGCTTGTATTTTTTCCTGAATAACATTTATTATAATATCTTTGCTTTATTTAAAAACACAAACAGGACAAACAACAAAAAGTTGAATAATTCAGCCAAATGAGCCAGCTGCAGCGCGTATTTTTACTGATAACAGAGAGAATAATGAATTCTTATTAAAAATCCATAAGCAGTTAAACCTGCTGTCATTAAAGAAACTTGTGTTGTGATTTAAGCTGTTAGTTATTAGAATTTCCCTTAAAAATGATCTTTGTGTTTTTGTTCATTGTCTGATTATGACAATAAAGATTTATTTGGAGTCTTTGATGAGATGATATGATCAGAACATCAAATAATAATATCAGAAATTAAAGCTGCAAGCAGCGTTTATCGGGCCCTCGCACCATGGCCATTGCCCCCCCCCCACGTGTCCACCACCTTCCCAAGCAGTTGGGAATCAGACAATACAGTGAAAATCCAATTGGTTATAAAAATGTCAAGGTTGCTGTCCAGCTTGAATCCAGAGGTATGAAAACAAAAAGAACTGAAGCTGAATCTACTCAGAGCTGAGTTCTAAGTTGGCAAAACAAGGCTGTAACTGTTACAGCGGTCTATAATCTTAAGAAAATATAAAGAGTCAGAAGATCTGATGTCCAGAACAGATTTACAGAAACTTATCCAGCTTCATCTCCAGCAAACTTGACTACCATAATGATCTTTTATCTGATTAGACAGCTTCAGATCATGATGAACCCTGTTGCCAGAGTTCTAGCAAGAACCAGGAAAACTGAACACATTACTGCTGTTATCTTAGACTCATCCATGCACAACATTTGGATGGTGAATGAGGACTTTATCAGTATGAGCTGTAGGAATCCAAGGCTGTTCTGATAAAGCACGCATAGGATACAAAACACACTAAAATGTGACCAGATCATGATCCTTTGATGAGACAGTAGCACTGTCCAAGATTGTCAGATACACTTGTTCAGAGTGAAAGAATCATCAAATTATGAATGTTCAAGCAGATTGGTAATGCATGTGTAATTCAGGACAACTTTTCCATTCATGGAAAGAAATCTGTTTAGTAGAGCCTATAGTTAGTCTCAACAATAGTGTGTTAGGGCCAATAGTCACAGCTACAGTTACAGGAATGGATGAAGACCAGAATAAAGCAGACTGGTCTGAAACAGCCTCATCATAGTTATGCTGCTATAGGTCTACGCTGCAGGGGGACACCAACATGATCCATTAAGTTGTGTCTTCACCTTTTCTCTTCCCTCCTTTACCTTTCTTATTCAGCTGTATCCATAGTTACTTTTTAATCTCATATTACTCCTGTAAGTCACAATAAAAGGATTTCTATTCATTTAGATTTCTAGTAAATTACCATATTGGCTCAAATATAGGACACATCTGATTATAAGATGACTGCTATCTTTCAAATATCATTTTGGGATGAAGACAATAAAGTTTTTCATAAAATAATGCATTATTGTACAATTACTAAAGGAAACCAGAGCCGAGCAGCAGTGAGGAAGACAGTAGTGGGTGTGAGGACCCACAGCCCTTTCAGCAAATGATGGAAGTAATTGTTTCAGTGATGAATATAAAAGATTTGGTCAGATTGTGACATTGCCAGATCACACACCCCCAGACCTCCACTCTCAGCACAGCAGGATGAGGCTGATGTCTCAGCCAATGTCTCTGAAGAGACAACACCAGGACCCAGCTATCAAGAAAGTCCAAGAAAGGGTGTGGAATGTGCTGTAAACGCTTCTTCGTTTACACCAATCCAGCCCAGCTTGACCAAGAAGAGGAAACATGTTTAGGACAGAGAGGGCTGGACCCCACCAGACTTCATACAGCATTATATACCTTTTACGACTTAAAATTGTGGACATGCGCCCCCCTAGTGGCCCCGCCATAACTGGAGTGTGCGGGTGCTCCACCAACTAACCCAAACACATCAGCGTGGAGCATCTGTTACTGATAACGCAGACATGTCTTGGATTGATGATGTTAGGCAGTGGCCTCCAGTTACAGATGAAGGTAGTTTATTCGCTATTTTAATGATTGGTTATGGAAATAGCATGATCTATTCCCATAATCAAACACTAAAAACTGTGGAACGCTGCAACGCTGGTTATAACTAACGTCAACAAACCATAAAGATTATGCTGCTGTAACATTAACGCTAGCGGTAAATTAGGCTATGTGTTAATGTTATATTTAATTTATTTTATCATTCTTCTTAATCATTCATTCATTCATTCATTCATTCATTCATTCATAGGCTTGTGCTAGTGCCGAGGGCTACAGTTGTAGGGCCCTATGAAATCCGTTTATTTTTCTCAAATTCCGTTTTGATTTTTTCATTTTCGGTGGTTTTTCGGTTTTTTAATTTTGAGAATTTCGTTTTTAAGCATTTTTATGCAAATTTAACCCCAATACAGTATATAAAATATTGAAATATAGACAATTTATGCAAATATAACTGTAAAACGTTACTGTTATCATACTTTTTTTAAACACATTGTGTCAATAAAACATTCATTTTATGACAAAGAAAAAATTCAAAAAAAAAAACTAAAATAGGTAAAATCCATTTAAAGTGAAAAAAAGAAAGGAATTTCAACGCTGTAAACTAATCATTTTAGCCTGTTTAATTATTCTGTTATCAGACATAGTTTGTCATGACGTACCTGACATTTTTCAGGTACGTCATGACAAAAACTATGTGTCTGATAACAGAATAAACTATATTTACTACAGCTGATGAAGATCTATGAAATCCAAAGCACTGAACACTGGTTGTGTGTCAGTGTGATTTTTTCTTTAGGTGTTCCAGCTGTTACAGCCTCTTTGTGTTTAGATCAGTGAGGGATTCTCGCCTTTTTATGTTTGTGCTTTTCACTCGTCCAGTGATCCTCGCACGTATCTTTTCATGTCCATTCAATCGTGTCCTGGCTAAACTAGCAGAACACTGAATCACCAGACACATAATAATCTCAGAGAGAAACTGCTCTGTCCTGTACCTGGAGACAGCCGGTAGTTCCTTCGCTTCTTCGCCGGTTTCTCAGGTGGCCGCTCGACGTTTTTTTTTTTTTTTTTTTTTATTAATGAGGAAAGCGGGGGCAGGAGGCGGAGAAGCGCGCAGTGTCCCAGCTTTCGTGACCCCCGTTGGAACATTTTCTTGAAAGAAAAGTTCCTTTCGGGCCGCCCCCGGTAGAGCAGTGGTTTGGGCAGGCGGCCCATGTACAGAGGCTACAGTCCTCGTGCGGCTAATCGCGAGCTTGACTCCCGGCTTGTCGGCTCCTTGCCGCGGGTCTTCCCCGTTCTCTCTGCCCCCCTTCCTGTCTCTCTCCACCATCAATACAAGTCACTAGTGCCAAAAAAAATCTTAAAAAAAAGAAAAGTCACTTTTAGTCCGGAAGAAAAAAAAACAAACTTTTGCGCAAATTGCTGTTCAGTTCTGTTATATTGCGCATTTAAAGTGAATTCCGTTTTTAATCTCCAATTCCGCGATTCCGTCCGTGATTCCGTGATCACGGATTCCATAGGGCTCTAAAGTATAGCCTCATACTGCTGTTCTTTGGCAGAATCGTCCGGGACTCTCAGCAAGACTATGAGTAGTATGAGATTGAATGTTACGAAAACTCACCGGCTGTATTATTTGGAACAAAGTTCTTTCTGTTGATATTTTTCACCACGTCTTCCTAACTTCTTGCTCTGCAACAAGGCAGTCTTCGTGCAGTAAAGGGCTTATGTATTTCACAATACTTCTTCTTCCATTGTTGAATTTTCACGCCCATTGTTGGCACAGTTTATGACGGAACATGTATTCCCACTCGGACCGACTCGACATTATAAAAATATATATTTGTAGAAAGAGAAAACACACTGGTTAATCTGCGAGCCTGTAAAGTGTCCCTCTGTGAGCACAACCCAACAATGGGGGGGGGGGGTCTGGTACTTCCTGGGGGCTGGCCCGAAAAGGTCTTATAATAACAAATATTTGATGAAAATAATTGCAGATTGCTCTAATGCCTACATCAACTGGCTTGAAGTGGGGACCCACTCAACATAACGCCTGATGATTTTTTTTCTGTCATTTTATCTAAATACATTCACATACAAACATGTTTAGATTCATGGAAAAAAAGTCCGCTAGCTTAATGCTAACTTATATGGGAAATTGCCATAGCGATGCTAGCGGTTAGCAGTGCGGATTAGTGAATGTACTGTCAACTCTGTTAATGAACGAAACGTTCTCTAAAATGCGGTGTTACAACATCTGAACATAAAAATAATACTCACGGCAAACGTTTTCTGGCCATATTAAAAGGATGAAAGTTTTCCTGCTGTCTGTCTCTCTCTGACAACTGTCAACTGAACTCTCTCGGCATTTTTGTCTGAACCAGCTACGGAAAACACTGAAGGCACAAATTAGCATTGCTACAAGAAAATCTGTGTCAATATCCAGCAATTATCCATGCCTTTAAAGACAAAGAACGGTCTTTGTCGCCATCTAGTGGCTGCTACCTTCTGCCGCACTAGATGGCGACAAGACCGTTCTTTGTCTTGAAAAGCATGACAACTATATATTGGAGGAAACTGCATGTTCCTTAAAAATAGCAGACTTCCTGTGGAGTTAGAGCAGGGGCCATGAGACTTTTTTTGTAGGTTGGGATGATACATCAGTCACACAAAGTTCTGTTCTGTGGTAGAAGCATTCGAGGGGCTCGTCGTTTTAAAAAAACAAGGTGGCGCTATGACCCACTTTTGTGTGCCCATGCGCAGCACCCATAAAATATGTAAATTTCGCAGACAATGAATACGTGTGCAAAATCTCGTGAGTTTTCGAGTATGTTAAGCCCCAAAAAGGCGATTCATTTCGAGAATAATAATAATAATAATATAATAATATAATAATAATAATAAACATTCGAAATACAATAGGGTCCTCGCACCCTCGGTGCTCGGGCCCTAATTAGCGATCAGAGTGGTGTAGCGGTCAGCACTGTTGCATCATGGTTCCTGGGCTTATTATACATCTGATTTCCAAAAGCTGTTATTTAATTTAATTCAAAAATACTGGATTCATCCCCGAAGGGAAATTAAATACCACTGAGGTCTTTATCCTCCACCTCCACTTCTTCTCTCATGATGGAAACGCTGTTGGACTTGTTCCTGGTCCTCCTCTGTCCTCAGTCTCTGGTCCATCAGTTATCTGTCCTCAGTCTCTGGTCCAGCAGTTCTCTGTCCTCAGTCTCTGGTCCATCAGTTCTCTGTCCTCAGTCTCTGGTCCAGCAGTTCTCTGTCCTCCATCTCTGGTCCATCAGTTCTCTGTCCTCAGTCTCTGGTCCAGCAGTTCTCTGTCTTCAGTCTCTGGTCCAGCAGTTCTCTGTCCTCAGTCTCTGGTCCAGCAGTTCTCTGTCCTCAGTCTCTGGTCAGTCCTCAGTTCTCTGTCCTCAGTCTCTGGTCCAGCAGTTCTCTGTCCTCAGTCCTCTGGTCCAGCAGTTCTCTGTCATTCTGGTCCTCAGTCTCTGCCCTCAGTCTCTGTCAGTCTCTGTCTCAGTCTCTGGTCCAGCAGTTCTCTGTCCTCAGTCTCTGGTCCAGCAGTTCTCTGTCCTCAGTCTCTGGTCCATCAGTTCTCTGCCCTCAGTCTCTGGTCCAGCAGTTCTCTGTCCTCAGTCTCTGGTCCAGCAGTCTCTGTCCTCAGTCTCTGGTCCAGCAGTTCTCTGTCCTCAGTCTCTGGTCCATCAGTTCTCTGTCCTCAGTCTCTGGTCCAGCAGTTCTCTGTCCTCAGTCTCTGGTCTCTGTCCTCAGTCCTTCTCTGTCCTCAGTCTCTGGTCCAGCAGTTCTCTGTCCTCAGTCTCTGGTCCAGCAGTTCTCTGTCCTCAGTCTCTGGTCCAGTCTCCAGGTTCTCTGTCCTCAGTCTCTGGTCCAGCAGTTCTCTGTCTCTCAGTCTCTGGTCCAGCAGTTCTCTGTCCTCAGTCTCAGTCTCTGGTCCAGCAGTTCTCTGTCCTCAGTCTCTGGTCCAGCAGTTCTCTGTCCTCATCTCTGGTCCATCAGTTCTCTGTCCTCAGTCTCTGGTCCAGCAGTTCTCTGTCCTCAGTCTCTGGTCCAGCAGTTCTCTGTCCTCAGTCTCTGGTCCATCAGTTCTCTGTCCTCAGTCTCTGGTCCAGCAGTTCTCTGTCCTCAGTCTCTGGTCAGCAGTTCTCTGTCCTCAGTCTGGTCCAGCAGTTCTCTGTCCTCAGTCTCTGGTCCACCAGTTCTCTGTCCTCAGTCTCTGGTCCAGCAGTTCTCTGTCCTCAGTCTCTGGTCCAGCAGTTCTCTGTCCTCAGTCTCTGGTCCAGCAGTTCTCTGTCCTCAGTCTCTGGTCCAGCAGTTCTCTGTCTTCAGTCTCTGGTCCATCAGTTCTCTGTCCTCAGTCTCTGGTCCAGCAGTTCTCTGTCCTCAGTCTCTGGTCCTCAGTTCTCTGTCCTCAGTCTCTGGTCCAGCAGTCTCTCTGTCCTCAGTCTCTGGTCCAGCAGTTCTCTGTCCTCAGTCTCTGGTCCAGCAGTTCTCTGTCCTCAGTCTCTGGTCCAGCAGTTCTCTGTCCTCAGTCTCTGGTCCAGCAGTTCTCTGTCCTCAGTCTCTGGTCCAGCAGTTTCTCTGTCTCCGTCTCTGGTCCAGCAGTTTCTGTCCTCAGTCTCTGGTCCAGCAGTTCTCTGTCCTCAGTCTCTCTGGTCCAGCAGTTCTCTGTCCTCAGTCTCTGGTCCAGCAGTTCTCTGTCCTCAGTCTCTGGTCCAGCAGTTCTCTGTCCTCAGTCTCTGGTCCAGCAGTTTCTCTGTCCTCAGTCTCTGGTCCAGCAGTTCTCTGTCCTCAGTCTCTGGTCCAGCAGTTCTCTGTCTCAGTCTCTGGTCCAGCAGTTCTCTGTCCTCAGTCTCTGGTCCAGCAGTTTCTCTGTCCTCAGTCTCTGGTCCCAGTTCTCCTCTCAGTCTCTGGTCCACCAGTTCTCTGTCCTCCATCTCTGGTCCATCAGTTCTCTGTCCTCAGTCTCTGGTCCAGCAGTTCTCTGTCCTCAGTCTCTGGTCCAGCAGTTCTCTGTCCTCATCATCTCTGGTCCAGCAGTCAGTCTCTGTCCCAGTCTCTGGTCCGCAGTTCTCTGTCCTCAGTCTCTGGTCCAGCAGTTCTCTGTCCTCAGTCTCTGGTCCAGCAGTTCTCTGTCCTCAGTCTCTGGTCCAGCAGTTCTCTGTCCTCAGTCTCTGGTCCATCAGTTCTCTGTCCTCAGTCTCTGGTCCTCCAGTTCTCTGTCCTCAGTCTCTGGTCCAGCAGTTCTCTGTCCTCAGTCTCTGGTCCAGCAGTTCTCTGTCCTCAGTCTCTGGTCCAGCAGTTCTCTGTCCTCCATCTCTGGTCCAGCAGTTCTCTGTCCTCAGTCTCTGGTCCAGCAGTTCTCTGTCCTTCAGTCTCTGGTCCATCAGTTCTCTGTCCTCAGTCTCTGGTCCTCCAGTTCTCTGTCCTCAGTCTCTGGTCCACCAGTTCTCTGTCCTCCATCTCTGGTCCACCAGTTCTCTGTCCTCAGTCTCTGGTCCACCAGTTCTCTGTCCTCAGTCTCTGGTCCAGCAGTTCTCTGTCCTCAGTCTCTGGTCCACCAGTTCTCTGTCCTCAGTCTCTGGTCCAGCAGTTCTCTGTCCTCAGTCTCTGGTCCAGCAGTTCTCTGTCCTCAGTCTCTGGTCCACCAGTTCTCTGTCCTCGGTCCAGGTGATGGTGGAGACATCCAGCTGTGGTCTGTCAGTCAGGTAGTCACAATCTCAGTAATGTATGTTTTCTGAAGCACTCTGGACTAATGTACATGACTGGCTTCATGAGATTCATCTTGAATCTTTTTCCTCAAAAAGACATTATTTCTGGTCTCGTCATGAAGAACAAGGATTGTTACGTAGGATGTTGTGCGCTAATCAGTGGTGCTGAAGCAGGGAAATATATCGTTAAGCATCAAAAACTGATGGGACTGTAAGTCCTGAAAGAACAAACACTTCTTTCATGAGAAGACAGCAAATCGTTTATAGGTGCTTTTATTTAATCTAAAACCTTTATTTTGAGATGAGTGTATCTGACTAAATAACCAGCTCTGAGGTAGTTTCCTGTTTGAGGCACTAGAGGGCAGTAAACACGAGGACATGTAATCAGCCCAAAACAAGAATCTCCACAAACATGATCCAAAAAAAAAAACCAAAAAACAAATCCTTTTTTTAGTGAAAACCCCTAACCCTTTAATATACACAGAGGAGAACTACAGAAACTATTTAAGGATCAAAACTAACCAGGAGCTAATCAAGCAGTGGGGTCTATACTCAAGTGTTTTTTTGTTTGTTTGTTTTGTTTTGATTTATTATGTTGAAGTTCACATATGAGCAGCAAAAAGAGTCAGAGAAAAATAAACTTTTAAAAACAAAAATAAATTAAAAATATTTTTTTAAATATAATATAGTATAAAATATAAGAGCATCTGTACACAGTGTATTAAAAAAAATTTACCATCATTTTTTTTTTTTTTATTGTCCATAAAGGATGGAAACATGTGGATATAGTGGATAAACTGCAGACAGGATAAACAGGAGCTGTAAATTTATAGGAACAGCATATTTACAATCTTATCTTATCGCAGTGTTGTAAATAAAAAAAATACATTTAAAAAAATGATAAATAACAGCTGTTGGGTAAAAAAAATGGAATGTAATAAAACTCAATAAATTAAACAAACAAAAAAACACTTGTGATAAAATATCGTCTTTTGTGATAAAAAAAAAAAAAGACGGCATCTTCAATAAAATAAAATACAGAAATGAGAAAATGTGTGTATAGTTGATCATTTAAACCTTCATCCATCCGTCCATTATCTTCCACTTCATCCGTGGTCGGGTCGGGGGGAGGTCCAGAGAGGTCCAGAGAGGTCCAGAACCTGAAAAGAAGGAAAAGAGAGACTCAAGTTTGACTATATAAAAACAAAACAAAAAAACTGTAAAATAAATAATAACGAACAAAATTGTAAATTATATTTTTCAATTAAACTAAAAAGTTTCATTGCTTTTTTGTTCTTCAATAACTTAAGGGCTTTGGTGGAATACAGGAAATCATTATGAAAGGCATTAAAATTGGGTCTAATTTTCATATATTTACATTTATGTATAAAGAATTTACAGAGAATGACAATGTTATTAATTAGGAAACTATATTCCTTGTTGTTTATGACGAGACCAGAAATAATGTCTTTTTGAGGAAAAATTTACAAGATGAATCTCATGAAGCCAGTCATGTACATTAGTCCAGAGTGATTCAGAAAACATACGTTAATAAAATAAATGTTCTGAAGTTTCAATATTATCACAGAAAATGCAGTTATTAGTTTCAAACCCAAATCGTTGTTCTAGAAGTTGACTGGATGGATAAACACCGTTTAAGATTTTAAAATGCATTTCTTTTGCCTTTGGATTTATTGGAAATTTGAAGTATTCAGAGCAAAGCAAGTAAATATCATGTTTGGAGAAGTTTTGTTTAATAGAATTTCAAAAAGAAAGTAAAGGATATGCGATGTCATTATACATCTTTCGAATCTTTATATTTGGGATTTTAATGTTTTCAAAGTCGTAGCTACCAACTAACAAATGTGGAAGACAGAAGGTGATGTTTATTGAGCTTAAAACAATTCCTTTAATTAGTGCTAAAGTAGAAGTAGGGATGGCTTTCACAACAGAAGCAAAGTAGTTACGATTAATTAGCAGGGAAATATCTAAGACATTTGGAGTAAAGCAGGACAGCAGGCAGACAGGAAGATGTAGAAGAAGAAAAAGATGATATATATATCATATGGTATCATAAGATAAATATATATAACAAAGACAATAAGATAGTTTCGTTACATTTATATATTTATTAACTACGAAAACACTTACATTTGAAGCTCGCTTTTTTTTGGCGCCATCCTTTTTGAAGATGTTTTGGCGAAAATACGCATTGCCTTCTGGGTCAGGGGACTGGGACTGGACAGCCCGTAACAACGGGCCCAGCACCTCATCCTCCTGGAGTACCCCCCACAGGACCCCCATACTCCTGGAGTACCCCCCACAGGACCCCCATACTCCTGGAGTACCCCCCACAGGACACCCCAGGGACACGGTCAAATGCCTTCTCCAAGTCTACAAATTCCCATGTTCCCTCCAGGACCCTAGTGAGGGTATAGAGCTGGTCCAGTGTACCACAACCGGGACGAAACCCACATAGTTCCTCCTGAATCCGGGACTTGACAATCGATCGGACCCTCTTCTCCAGCACCCAGACCTGACCAGGGAGGACTGAGGAGTGTGATTCCCCTGTAATTGGAACAAACCCTCCGGTCCCCCTTCCTCAAAAAGGGGAGCCACCACCCCGGTCTGCCGATCCAGAGGTACTGCCCCAGATTTCCATGCGATGTTGCAGAGACGTGTCAACCAAGACAGTCCTACAACATCCAGAGCCTTCAGGAAATCAGGGCAGATCTCGTCTCCCCCGGAGCCCGGCCACCGTGCAGCTTCCTTAACTACCTCAGTGACCTCGGCTCCAGTAATGGATGAGTCCACCTCTCAGTCCACAGACGCAGCATCCTCCATGGAAGACATATTGGTGGGATTGAGAAGTATTCCTTCCACCTCCGAATGACATCTCCAGTTGAGGTCAGCAGCACCCCACCCCCACTATACACAGTGTTGAAGCACTGCTAATTTAACAACAAATTTCAATTCAATTCAAATTCAAATTCAATTCAAAAATACTTTATTAATTCCTCAAGGGGTAAATTCAAGTTTCAGTACACCAGTTCTTCTGGTGTACTAGGGGAGCTGTTAGTGTCCAGCACTCCTTTTCATGCCAGGTCCCATGGTCCGAGTGCTAACTCCAGGTAATAGCCGTTAACAGCCGTTAAAACAGTTAACAGCCGTTAGAACCAGTATATCTCCATAATGATGACAAGTGAGATATCTCCAGGTCAGAGGAGGAAACACGATGAACCAAACCGCCTCCTCTGGGAAGACAGAGCTCCAAATTTAAATCTACTACTAACTTATGACTTCAATATAACACCAAATATCTTTCCAAAACAGTTAAATTCTGTATTTCAATACATACTGGTCTTGAATGTTGAACAGGGGTTCGCATATTCAGACTCTATTCAACTTTAAAACATGTTTAATGTGTTTTTAACTAAAAAAAACTACATTTCCCGATGTACGCATGGACGTGACATCATCGGAAGTTATAGTTTTACTATAAAAGCATTTCCGTGTCGTCTGAGGGCCCTTTCCTGTCTACGGCCTATTGGAAGATGGCGGTGCAAATCTCCAAGAAGAGGAAGGTTAGTGGTGTTTTATTCCCATTTTAAGCGCTCAGACGACGAGCTTAATTAAAAATGGGTTCACGTCAGGCAGGATGATACAGGTTCTCCTTCGTCCCGGCTTCGTTTGCGTCTGTCCGCGCCCGGTCCGGTGAGGATTGATGCTGATTGTGGCGGCGCCGCGTCCTCATTTTCCCCGCTAACATGGCTCTGTCAACCGCGGAGGAGCTCCAGCGAACCGGCTCGAGCCCCAGACTCGAGCGAACGTGTCAGGCGAAGTGCGTTTACGGTAATAATGTCAACATACGTACCCGTTAAACATTTAACCGTAGTGTTTGTTTCCTGGTGTTCATTAAAGCTCAATAACTCCCTGGTCGCATAACCGGATGGCGACAGAAACGATAATTTAGTAAAGCATTTTATGGATAAAATTGTTAAAAATCGATACATTTGAGTTTGGCAGTGTTTAATTTGTGATGTTTTGATTTTTGTTTTTCCCGTTAGCTGTTTAGACATCCTGAAAATAGCTGCCGTAAAGTTGCAGCAAAAGACCGGTGGATTTTTTTTTTTTTTTACGTCAAGAAATGTAAATTTTATTCTCAGGAGTGAATAGTTGATCAGATTTTTATGCAGTTGTTGTGTAGCTCTTGTGGTAGCACACTGTGATTGTCAACCAAAACCACCTAAACTTAACTTTAGACCCCCCCGCCGTCTCCCTCGGCAACTGTGCATCACTTTACGGCACTATGTCACGCATCAGCAACAGTTAGGAAACCTGCTCAAAGACGGCGACCAAACGACTAAATCTGACCGTCCTTAAAGTGATTTAACCTCCAGGCCTGTAGGGGGACTCTGCTTTAAACAGATAACATGTAGAATTGTGCATCTACAGAGCAATTAGTTTGATCTGAATTATAACATACGTACCGCTGAACTCATTATTCTCGACATTATGATGGATTCGCAGTTATGAGTTGCAGTCGTCGTCTGCATCCGTCTCCATGGAGTTTGAATGGGGTGACATCATCCGTTGGCGAATGGGATTGTGGGCTCCGTGCGTCGTGTTGATGCCCCGTCAAGGTTTGTGTATTGAGCAGGGAAGAAATTTGGTTGTCTTTGGTATGACGAAGAAACGCCACCTTCTGTGTCAGTTTGTCATCTGGCATCTCTTTACATACTTGATTTCTTTGTGCTTTAGACAGGAGCTTCTTTTTTAATGCACTGGTTACTGGTATCATGTAGGTACGTTTTATTACTAGTACATTTTATTTAGTACTTCTTGTATGTGAAGTTGTAGTTTTATTGTGTTTTGGCCCTTTACAGCAGCGATAAAGCAGTGGCAGGTAGTTGTTTGCAAGTTGCTTCATTGAGGCTTATGTGGCAACTAGGGGTGCACGATAACTATCAGGCCGATAACAGGAAATTATGACGTCATCCCGATAGGTCCGATATCATGACGAATAGCCCCGATAACATATATATTTTTGTCAACACGGCAGTGCCTCGCTCCCTCTGAGCCTTGAATAACATCGGCATAATCAGAAAAATGATTACTCAATCAGGAAAATCAAGAATGCCATGCCAGAAAACAACTAGTTAACTCGGTCATAATTTTGGTAGTTGCGGACTTGAATTGATATTCGCAGTATTCTCCTACATGTTACACATAAAAAAAGAAAAAAGTAGAAAAGGCTGAAATAACGACTAGCAAACGAGGAAACGTCGGAATTTACGTTAGACCTTGAATGCAGACTGCATTGTACTGATCACAACAAACATGGTGGCGCGGAACTTCGTTAAAGTTTCAGAAGAAGATAGTTTGGAGGTTATTTGTGACGAATCCTCCGAGTGAATTCTACGAGGAGGGAAGCACAAGCTTTAATACGTAAAACCTGATCAGCCACCTACAACATAACAATCACTTCCATGGAGTTTTGAAATCACGCTAACTTGAGCTAACGGAAGCTAATGCTAACGTGCACAATCCAGCAGCAGTCTCTCCTCTCCCTCATTCCTCTCATCTAAAGCTTCCATGAGATTAAAAAAATAAAAACTACTGAACCTCATTTACTTTATTTAAAGGTATTAATTTAAATGGAACCACAAGCCAAAATCCTTTAAATGTTAATCTTTTTCAGTTTGTAATTCTGATGCATGTATTTCCATCAGTTCAAGGAGCCTTTATTTTTTATATCAGTCAGTAATGAACCTTATTTAAGTTAATGTGAGATATCAAATAGGTTTGTTTGATAGCTTTAAGAAAATGTTTGAGAGGCTTGCCAATAGTTTTTTATTGGAAAAAATAAATATTTGTTCATTTAAAAAGTCAAAACTATTTTTGGTTTTGTTCATAGTATTAATGTAATGATCTTAGGTATATGTGTGTGTTATCGGTATCGGTTATCGGCCATTAGGAGCTGAAAGTTATCGGTATCGGTTTTAAAAAACAGTTATCGTGCATCCCTAGTGGCAACGCTATGGCGATGTCTGTAATATGTGACATGGATATGTTATTGATCTCACGGGAGGAAGTGAGATGAGAAGCGGCTCCACAAAAACGTCCTCAAGAAGAGTTACAGCTGGAACAAAACATGTCACTTTGCCACAAAAGCTCATATCAGATCAACAGAAACATTGACACGTTATAGCTGGGATTCATTTGGGACAAATAACAGTTTCGGACCGTGTTGCTGTGTATATTAAAAAGCAGAGAAGAAGGATGCTCGGCAGTAATTGTTTCGGTCTGAAAGCTAATGTGTGTTTTTGCTCGTCAGCGCGACCGACAGAGTTCAGACTCGTGCAGCTTAACGGTGATGCTGCAGCGAACTGGGTTCAGCTTAGCTGTGGAGCAGTTGCAGAGATTGACGGATTAGCGTGAGGTTCATGCAGATGTGATTTGATGTCCATGAGTTGTAGAAAGTCTAACCTGGCTTCCTCTCCGTAGTTCGTCGCAGACGGTATCTTCAAGGCCGAGCTGAACGAGTTCCTGACTCGTGAGCTTGCCGAGGATGGCTACTCTGGTGTGGAGGTGCGCGTGACTCCAACCAGGACCGAGATCATCATCCTGGCCACAAGGTGAGTCGGGGGTGTTCAACGGGTCCAAGCTGAAGACGCGCCGCACAGACATCTGCTCCACACAAGCGGAGGGTCCGTTACCCATGATCCCGCTGTAATCACAGATGTTTGGTACTGGTTTCAGGACCCAGAATGTTCTGGGAGAGAAGGGCCGTCGGATCAGAGAGCTGACCGCTGTGGTCCAGAAGAGGTTCGGCTTCCCCGAGGGCAGCGTGGAAGTAAGTGAAGCATCTCAGATCATTTAATTTCGAAGACAGAGATTTGTTACGTCCGTTATGTTATTTGTAGTGGGGAAAGTAGATCCTCACTGCTAAAACTGAGCATCCTTTAGCTTCTGTCCAGAACAAAACGTCTCTTAAAGGCTTCAGGATGTGCAGGTTTAAATTACATCGGCGTGTTTAGTGCTGGGCAATATGACAATACATATCGTGGGGACGATAGAAAAGTGTGTATCGTGCCATTTATCTATCGTTTCTAACCTAATTTTATCAATTATTACAGCAAATATGTAATTAAATAACCTGCAACGATAAATTTGATAGAATCATATCTACTTCTACAAAGTAGCCTTTTATGTTTGCACTTTTATTCATGGTTAATGCCTTAAACAGAGTTCTCTTCAACCCTGATGTTTACTTTAGACACTTTATATTGGTTTGCAAACTTTGCACTACAAGGTTACAGATTTCAGAAAGTTGAAAAATAATTTGTGTTTATTTTTTATAGCTGAACTTCAGTGCATAAATGTGTTTTTTTCTCTCAGAAACTGTTGTGCACTTTAAAAAAAATGTGAGAGCTACTGTACCTCTGTACCTACCTGTTTTTGCTGCACTAAAATGTATGTTTGTGACAGTTCAGCTAAATGTCCTTTCAAAATAAAGTTGAAAAGTAAGCAATGAAATTTTTGTCAAACTTTTCAGAGAATAACTGAAAACATTCTTTATTATGGTATATCGTGATATATCGTTATCGTGATATGAAATAGTCCATATCGTGATATATAATTTTTTTCCATATCGCCCAGCATTAGGCGTGTTTGACTTTTAAACCCCCTTCGGTGATGATAAGATGACGAGTCGGAGCAGGACTGTCTGGTTCTGTGGTTCTCTGGTTCAGGTCCACGTTCTGTGGCTCTGCTCCGGATCTTCAGATCAGCAAGTCCTTTACATCAGGAAGACACAGAGGCATTTGTCTGAGAAGGGTGGACGTGCTCACAAATCTGCGTTACATTTAATTAGCACATCCTTGCATCCTCCTTGTGGCGCGGAGTAACTTCTGCCCTTTTATTTGTTTATTTTTTTTACAGCTGTACGCTGAGAAGGTCGCCACTCGCGGTCTGTGCGCCATCGCTCAGGCCGAGTCCCTGCGTTACAAGCTGCTGGGAGGTCTGGCTGTGAGGAGGTAAGCGGCTCTGCGACACAACATCCTGGATTCACAATCAGCAGTGCTTTAACGTCGCCGTGTAGCTCAAAGGTGTTCACGTAAAACATCTAGCTGCAGTTCTCCAGTTAACTGCTCTGACAGATCTGATAATGAACATGCAGTCCTGGAGCTGATAAGCACCTTTATTCTTTACATTAATGACTGCTTTATAAATATTGCCACGGTTGGAGTAATTCCAGCTGATAAAATGTTTAAGGGGCGCCATGACAGAAGCCAACCGTTTGGTCAGACGTGTGAAGCAAAGTCCCGTCAGGAGGATCCTCTGTTTGCGTTGTGGGCGGGGCGTTTGTTCCGGGTCCACCTGTCCCTTCGGTGATGATACGATGACGAGTCTGAACAGGTCTCAGTCGGCGCCTGGTGGGTCGCTGGTTCAGTTCCACGTTCTGTGGCTCTGCTCCGGTCCATCAGAGCCGCGAGTCCGTTTCACTTGAAGACACTGAGGCATTTGTCTGAGAAGGGTCGAAATGCTGAGCTGCTCATTCAGGGTCGTGTTTGTCCGGAGAAAATTAAACCCTGAACATTTTTCTGAGGATGCACTTTTTAAACCGATAACCGGTAACTTTAAGCTCCTAAAGGCCGATACCGATAACACAAACATATACCTAAGATCATTACATCAATACTATGAACAAAATCAGAAATAGTTTTGACTTTTTATATGAACAGATGTTTATTTTTTCCAAATGAAAAACTATTGTCAAGCCTCTCAAACATTTTCATAAAGCTATCAAACAAACCTATTTGATATCTCACATTAACTTAAATAAGGTTCATTACTGACTGATATAAAAAATAAAGGCTCCTTGAACTGATGGAAATACATGCATCAGAATTACAAACTGAAAAAATACATTCCTCAATGACAATAAAAAAAATAATGCACAGGTCATAATGTACTGACACAAGTTAGACTTGTCTGTGTAAATTAAAAAAGTTCACTCCATAGTAACAAAGAAATTACATTTAAAGGATTTTGGCTTGTGGTTCCATTCAAATGAATGCCTTTAATTAAAGTAAATGAGGTTTAGTAGTTTTTTTTTTTCAATCTCATGGAAGCTTTAGATGAGAGGATGATGGGGAGGGGAGGGGAGTGGATGGTTGCTCCTGGCTAGCTCACGTTAGCTCATGTTAGCGCGATTTCAAAACTCCATGGAAGCGATGGTTGAGTTTCAGGTGGCTGATCAGGTTTGACGTATTAAAGTTTGTGCTATTTTTCCCTCCTTGGCTTGGAGCATTTGTCACAAATAACCAGCGAACTATCTTCCTCTGAAACTTGAGCGAAGTTCTACACCATCGCCGCCATGTTTGTTTTTTTTTCTCAGCGCACTGTTCCACAATGCTGCCTTCAAGGTGTAACGTAAATACCGTTCCCTCGTTTACTAGTCGTTCTTTCAGCCTTTTCTATTTTTATGTGTAACATGAGGGAAAATACTGCGAATATCAATTAAAGTTAGCAACTACCAAAATTATGACCGAGGTATGTATATATGTATGTATATACATATACATATATATGTATATACATTATATATATATATATATATATATATATAATATATATATATATATATATGTATGTATGTATGTATGTATGTGTGTGTGTGTGTGTGTGTGTGTGTGGTGTGTGTGTGTGTATATATATATATATATATATATATATATATATCTATATATATATATATGTATGTATGTATGTATATATATATGTATATATCTATATATATCTGTATGTTCTGTGTGTGTGTGTGTGTGTCTATCTCTCTATCTCTCTCTCTCCTATCTATCTCTCTCTATATATATATATATATATATATCTCTTATGTTATCGGGGCTATTCGTCTATTTGGACTTATCAGGATGACATCATTTCCTGTTATCGGCCCGTTAGTTACAGTGCGTCCCTACATTTTCCTATTTATGAAGATAAAATCCACTCAGATTAAAACTTAAAAATGTTTAGTTACACAGCTTGTAGCTACAGAGGTGTTTAAACTCGCTGATTTTCCTCTAAAACATTTGCATTGCTCCAGTTTTTTCACGTTTGAACGCCTCCCGTCTTTCAGGGCGTGCTATGGCGTCCTGAGGTTCATCATGGAGAGCGGCGCCAAGGGCTGCGAGGTCGTGGTGTCCGGCAAACTGAGGGGTCAGAGGGCCAAGTCCATGAAGTTCGTGGACGGCTTGATGATCCACAGCGGAGACCCCGTCAACTACTACGTTGACACCGCCGTCCGCCACGTCCTCCTGAGGCAGGGTGAGCGTCGCCCCGGGCCGTGAAGCCGCGACTTCGTTTGTTTTTCCCGCTCGTACTGATCGGCCTGCCCGTCGTTCTCAGGTGTGCTGGGCATCAAGGTGAAGATCATGCTGCCCTGGGACCCCAGCGGTAAGATTGGCCCCAAGAAGCCCCTCCCCGACCACGTCAGCATCGTGGAGCCCAAGGAGGAGACCCTCCCCACCACGCCCATGTCCGAGCAGAAGGGGGCCAAGCCAGAGGTGCCCGTCATGCCCCAGGCGCCCGTACCCACCGCATAAACAGGTAAGAGACACACGGGGGCGCTGTGATCTGACAAATCACGTCCCGTCTCTGATCTGAGCTCCAGCGCTGCCGGTTTCTGTCCCTTCAGTGATGATACGATGACGAGTCGGAAGAGGACCCGGTCCGGTTCTGGTGGTCGCTGGTTCAGGTCCACGTTCTGTGGCTCTGCTCCAGTTCATCAGAACTCCGGGTCCTTGTTTCAGATTGAAGACATTGAGGCATTTGTCTGAGAAGGGTCGAAGCAGCGCAGGACATTCATACGACGGAGTATTGGGGCCACACTGAGAAAAAAAGTTGTGGGCAATGTTTTTTTTTTTTTTTCATTCCTCACTTACGAGAACAAAGTCAAAATGTCGAGAATAAAGTCGAAATGCAGTTTCCAGAATAAAGTTGTCTTAAAGATTTATTCAAACCAGTTTTACTCTACCAACATAATGTCTGTGTCTATGTGCTTTTATCTAGGGCTGAACGATTTCGGAAAATAATGTAATTGCGATTTTTTTCCTCAAAATTGCGATTGCAATTTAATATGCGATTATTTTTAAGGTCCTCTTCTCATGTATTTTTCAAACACTGTCATAATAAACAATATCAGATTTATTTAAAGTGCAGATTACAACAATAAAGCAAACAAATCTGTGGCTTTACCTCGTCAACATCTAACTTTTCACGTTTCATGAAACATGTGTAACATTTATGTAAACATGTGGACTGGACTTCTCAAACACTGTTTGAGATTGACAGGACAGTGTATAAATAAATAAATAAAATATACAGATATAAAAAAAAATAAAGCTTACTGATCTCCAGTCAGTAACATCACACAGGAAAATAATGAAGAACAAATATCTGCTCTAACCAATTGGACATTTTCAAAAAAAAAACTTTTTGAACACTAATAGAAATATTATATTTACTCAGTAATAGCAGCACACAACATACTGAAGTGCAAAATGAGTATGGCACTGTTAGCCAGAAAGATTCTTCTGTATAGATCTCAGGAGCTCACAGATTTTTTGCAAGGAAAAGGAGGTGGGGCTCGAGTTGTCTCGCGCGGCGGGCGGGGTGTTTGTGGCTGTGCACTGTGCCCGACAGAGAGAGAGAGAGAGAGAAGCGCGGTTCACGAGACGTACAGTAGTCAAGTGATGGCCTCAAACCTAGCGGTTTGAGTGCGCGTGAGTCTCTAAATCACCAGAAAAAGTCGCTAGATTTGTCGCTAGTCGCCTCTTACAAACTAAGTCGGTAGGGGGGTCTGGAAAGTCGCTAAGTTGGCAACACTGCTTGCCCTGTCTGCTCTGCTCAGCTCAGCTGGGCTCACTCGCAAGTCACGTGACGTCGCCAGATCACGTGACAAGTAATATCGCGGCCTTTGCGGTTAGAAAATCTCGTTTTATGATATCGCGAGATTATCGCAAATGCAATTAATCGTTCAGCCCTACTTTTATCACATAGACACAGTATTATAATAAGTATTCGTACTTTGAAGAGATTGATCAGAAATTGCGCCTATTTAGAAAAAGAAACTACTGATTCTGGAAACTGCATTTTGACTTTATTCTCGACATTTCGTCTTTATTCTCGACATTTTGACTTTATTCTCAACGTTTTGACTTTATTTCTCCACGTTTCGACTTTATTCTCGACATTTCGTCTTTATTCTCGACATTTCGACTTTATTCTCGACATTTCGACTTTATTCTCGACATTTCAACTTTATTCTGGACATTTCGTCTTTATTCTCGATATTTCGACTTTATTCTCGACATTTTGACTTTATTCTAGACATTTCGACTTTATTCTGGACATTTCGACTTTATTCTGGACATTTCGACTTTATTCTCGATATTTCGACTTTATTCTCGACATTTCGTCTTTATTCTCGACATTTTGACTTTATTCTGGACATTTTGACTTTATTCTCGACATTTCGTCTTTATTCTGGACATTTCGACTTTATTCTCGATATTTCGACTTTATTCTCGACATTTCGTCTTTATTCTCGACATTTAGACTTTATTCTGGACATTTCGACTTTATTCTCGACATTTCGTCTTTATTCTGGACATTTCGTCTTTATTCTCGACATTTCGTCTTTATTCTCGACATTTAGACTTTATTCTCGACATTTTGACTTTATTCTGGACATTTTGACTTTATTCTGGACATTTCGACTTTATTCTCGACATTTCGACTTTATTCTCGACATTTCGTCTTTATTCTCGACATTTCGACTTTATTCTCGACATTTCGACATTTCGACTTTATTCTCGACATTTCGTCTTTATTCTCGACATTTCGACTTTATTCTCGACATTTCGACTTTATTCCGACATTTCGTCTTTATTCTCGACATTTCGACTTTATTCTCGACATTTCGACTTTATTCCCGACATTTCGTCTTTATTCTGGACATTTCGACTTTATTCCCGACATTTCGACTTTATTCTGGATTTCGTCTTTATTCTCGACATTTCGACTTTATTCTCGACATTTCGACTTTATTCCCGACATTTCGTCTTTATTCTGGACATTTCGACTTTATTCTGGACATTTCGACTTTATTCTGGACATTTCGACTTTATTCTGGACATTTCGACTTTATTCTCGACATTTCGACTTTATTCTCGACATTTCGACTTTATTCTCGACATTTCGACTTTATTCTCGACATTCGACTTTATTCTCGATTTCGACTTTATTTCGACTTTCGACTTTATTTCGACATTTCGACTTTATTCTGGACATTTCGACTTTATTCTCGACATTTCGACTTTATTCTCGACATTTCGACTTTATTCTCGACATTTTTACTTTCTTTTTGAAAGTGAGGAATAAAAAAAAAATCATTGCCCACATTTTTTCCCCCTATTACTCCGTCGTACATTTACCTGCTATTGTAAATTAATAGAATAAAACAATGAAATATGTGGTGGAACTCTGAATCTTTAATCTCTGGATGAAATAAAAAACTGACCACTGACTATTTTCTAAAGAGTTAATCTGTTAAATCTGATCTAATCTGAAAGACTGTTTTGTTAGGACTGTTTATAAAAGTGGAAACTTTAATTTAATAATTGTCATCTTCTGTCCTTTTCACAGCTTTTCAACCGTTCTACTGGATGGATCGCACACCATGTGACTTTTGTGTACAAAAACAATAAAATCTGGAAAATACACCTGACTTGTCTGTTACTCAGTTTTTGCATGAACGGTTTTACGGTGGAGGAAAAGCACTTTTATCGATTTATCAGACGCTCTGACGAGGAAACGAACCCTGGTGGAAGACTTGGACGTGACGCACCTCTGGAACAACTTCAGCTCTGCAGAAACGTCACCTTTTTATCTGAAAGAGTCTCCTGGTGTCTGTGAGCACATCATACATCATACAAACCGCTGACAATGACGTCCAGGTGTGGACACCCAGACCTGAGGATGGGGGCGTGGCCTGGGCGTATAGTCTGCACGGAGAACGAGTTCATAAACCCAGAAAGGTTTGATGTGATCAACTCACCAGAGTTGAGTTAATTTGAGTTTTATCTGCTGTGGGATCAGAGAGTTGAGCTGTTTTTGTTCTCGGTCACGTGACTCTCACTCTGAGATGTTTGTTCCAAACTGGTTCAACCACAGTTTACCGTTTAAACTTTAAAACGTCCGTTTGTTGGCTGCTGTTTGATGTCGGAGCAGGTTTATAAACGGTGAAGTGACGCATCTCGAGACCGAAGCTGAGCGTCCGGGTTCAGATCTGTGTTTGAGCTTAAGCCACGCCCCTTGGCTCCTACCTGTACAGATATGTTTGAAAAGTCTTCTCTAACACCTGGATTCACGGCGAAGACACGATGAGTCTGCCGGACTACAAATCAACCGAAAAACCGGCTTCATCTGCTCTCTCAGTAAGAAAACAGAAGTTTCATTTGGATGGTTTTTATTTATTTGTTTGTTTTTGCTGAACAGCGAACTGAAGGAAACTTTACCTGCTGAGCAGGTGGATGAAGGCGGAGGTTAGACAGTTACCAGGACGTTAAAGTTTTTAATGTAGGTGTAGGAGAAGCTGGTTTCCCACCGGAAAACATTTAGCGGTTTTATCTCAGAAAATCTTTACATTTAAAACACAAACCCTGCTGCTGTTGATTAACTATGACAGCACACTGAGATGGTGGATGAAACTATTTTTCTCCAGCTGAGGTGACTGGAGAAGATGTAACAGACTAATTAATTTCTTCAATGAAACTCAAGCCGAAGTGAATATATTTTGCGCATGCCCAGTAAGAGTCTCGGTCCGTGGAAAATGAGCAAGAAACTCCGCCCACTTTGGACATTTTCAGCAGAAATTATTTTGAATAGCTAATGTAAAATTTTGGAAAAAAGTTTTTTTGTTTGTAGCTTTGATGGCAACAAGTGGAAATTATCTTTAAGTTTTGAAATCGCCTTAAACAGATTGCTAAAATTGGTTCTTGTCATAGATGGAAAATGTGTCTGATTATTATCAGACTTGTAGGACTTCAGTCCAACTTGAGTCCTAATTTTAGGGACTAGTGGTTTGACTGAGACCTGAGCATTGATCACTCGGACTTGGACTCGTGCATTAAGTGCATTCAGATTCGGAAATCAGAATCAAATCCTGAGATTTTACCACATTGATCCGAATGCAAGACTATTTTTGTTTCCCTTTGAGTACATCTGGGTGGTCTTATAACATCTGGATCGTCTTATATTTTGGATCTTTTAAAAATCAGTCTGTATTTGTGGTGTGGGTCAAGTCTGTCCAGTGATGGATCTGGGTTTTTTCTCAGTAAGGGCCACTTCTGGGCCAAGTATTTGTCCAACATCCTTGCACCGATTTCTCTTTCCTTTTTGGAGGGCGAAAAGTTTATATACTTTTCACCAGTCACACCTTGTTGACTTTCTGTAACTATAGTGAATAAACAAAGCTTAGATTGTAAAACCTGTGGCCAACTTTTACTGTGCATAGATGAGAAACATGCACAGGCCGTGACCGTCGCCCAGCACCTGTAGTTCCTCAGCAGTACCACTGGAGGGCGGTGTTGGCTGCCTGTAGCGCTACGTCATGGCAGAAAAAGCAGCAGTAACATCAGAAAAACAGTTTGTTTACCAGATGCTGGCGGTTTAAAGACCGTGCATGCGTTTCAAAAGGATTTCAACTTGGACTGGAAGCTTGTTGACTCAACCACAGCGCTGAAATCTAAAAACGATATCACGATATCACGATATATTGCGATATTCTACCTCAGTTAATATCAAAATTAAAAGTAGAGATGAAAAATCAAGTTGCTGTATATGTTCATCAGATGATATTGATCATTCAGAGGACAAATTGAGTCAAATCTATTTACTTCAAAACAACCTATTTATTGTTTATTATTAGTGTTTTTGAAAAAAAAAAAACGATATTAGGAGCTGAAAAATTGACATATTGGGCGGTCAAAAATCCATTTTTTTTCACACCCCTAATTACCAGAGTCATCCAACATTTCCAGATTATCTCCAAAAACAACAGATCTGCATAAAATTTGACCAGATCTGCCAGGTTGGAAGCAAAGAGACCAGTCCCAACTGGAAGGACTCCTGGAAGAATCTTTTTCATCGACAGTAACAAAAATTAGATCAAAAATTATCCCTACTCTGAGTATTTGACCTGTAAGAAAATAAAAGAGTATTAAAAAGCCCTCTGTGTATTTCTAAGAGGAGTTTTCTTTAATCTCCTCAGTACTCCTCCGTTGTCCAGCTGAACGTTGGGGGACATCTTTTCAGCACCACGCTGAGCACGCTCAGGAGGCACCCCGACTCCAGGCTGGCGGAGCTGTTCGGCGGACAGTCCAAACCCTGCACCGACGCGCAGGGACGCCACTTCATCGACCGTGACGGTTCACACTTCGGAGCCGTTCTGGAGTTCCTGAGGTCGGAGCAGCTGCCTGCAGAGAACGTCCTGGAGGTCTGCCTTCCTAGCTCTAACCCCTAACCCTAACCCTTAACCTTAACCCTAACCCCTATTCCTAGCCCCTAACCCACACCCTAACCCTTAACCCCCAACCCACACCCTAACCCTAACCCTAACCCTAACCCCTAACCCACACCCTAACCCCTAACCCCAACCACTAAGACCTAACCCACACCCTAACCCCTAACCCTAACTCTAACCCCTAACCCTATAACCTAACCCTAACCCTTAACCCTAACCCTAACTCTAATCCCTAACCCTAAAACCTAACCCTAACTTCTAACCCCTCATCCCTAACCCCTAACCCTAACCCTAACCCACTAACCCCTAATCCCTAACCCCTAACCCCTAACCCTAACCCTTAACCCCCAACCCACACCCTAACCCCTAACCCTAACCCACACCCTAACCCCTAACCCACACCCTAACCCTAACCCTAACACTAACCCCTAATCCCTAACCCTAACCCTTAACCCCCAACCCACACCCTAACCCCTAACCCTAACCCCCAACCCTAACCCTAACCCCCTAACCCTAACCCTTAACCCCCAACCCTAACACTAACCCCTAATCCCTAACCCTAACCCTAACCCTTAACCCTAACCCACACCCTAACCCCTAACCCACACCCTAACCCTAACCCCTAACCCACACCCTAACCCTAACCACTAAACCCTAACCCACCCTAAAACCCTAACCCTAAACCCCACCCTAACACCCGAACCTAACCCCCAACCCACACCCTAACCCCTAACCCTAACCCTAACCCCTAACCCTAACCCACACCCTAACCCCTAACCCTTAACCCCCAACCCACACCCTAACCCCTAACCCTTAACCTCCAACCCACACTCTAACCCGTAACCCTAACCCACACCCTAACCTTTAACCCCCAACCCACACCCTAACCCCTAACCCTAACCCTAACCCCTAATCCACACCCTAACCCCTAAACCTAACCCCTAATCCACACCCTAACCCCTAACCCTAACCCCTAACCCTAACCCCTAACCCCTAACCCACAACCTAACCCTAACCACTAACCCCTAACCCACACCCTAACCCACACCCTAACCCCTAATCCTAACCCTAACCCCTAACCCCACCCACCCTAACCCTAACCCCCTAAACCTAACTAACCAACCCTAACCCCTAACCCCCTAACCCTAACCCCTAACCCTATAACCTAACCCTAACCCTTAACCCTAACCCTAACTCTAATCCCTAACCCTAAAACCTAACCCTAACTTCTAACCCCTCATCCCTAACCCCTAACCCTAATCCCTTACCCCTAACCCTAATCCCTAACCCTAAACCCTAAACCCTAACCCCTCACCCCTCACCCCTCACCCTAACCCCTAACCCCTAACCTCTAACTCTAAGCCCTTCACCTCAGAAACGAGTGGTCATCCAGATGCTGAGGAGCTTTTCTGACCTCCGTCTGTCCCGTCCGTGTGCTCCTGCAGGTCCACAAGGAGGCGGTCTACTACGGCATCAAACCCTTGGTCAAGCGTTTGGAGGAGACCCCGCGGCTGTTTGGAGAGCTGGTGGGAAGGCAGCAGTTCCTTTCCAGAGTCCCGCACTACAAAGAAAACATCGAGGTGAGCTGCACTCGCCTACCAAGTCAAGACCGCTTCCAGAGCACCTCAGCACCCGAGCTCATGAGCGCCTCCAGGCTTCAGTGGTGGTTCAGCTCCCGTTTTACAGAGGTGTTAGTTTTCATGTGCTTTTTCTTTTTCCTGTTATGTGCATGAAGGTTGCTGTTACGCTTTGGTGATGTTCTTGCTTTGTTTGCTCTGGAGGAGGGAGGCCAAGCTGTTAACAACCTCTGCACTTTTCTAAGGCAGTGATTCCCAAAGTGTGGGCCGCGGCCCCCTGGTGGGCCGTCACGGTACTGCAGGTGGGCCGTGAGAGGTCATTAAAAATAAACAAATGTGTTTTAAGCACTCGATTTTTTTTAAAATATGTTTTTTTTATTACTGTAAAAATATTTATCACATGATTTGAGAAACATTTAGAGATGATAAAATGAATCAATTAAGTGTTATTCTACTGTCATCTTATCATAACATGACAAGCGTCGCCTTATTTGTTGACCCCTCACATTAATATTGGAATGTAGCTTTGATGTTGATCGAAGTGGTGTTTAAATGTTTATATGGGCCACAGAGATTTTTCACATTTCAAATTGGGCCTTGGTATTGTGAAGTTTAGGAATGGCTTATGGAAGTATTTCGGTGCCATCTGAGTTTGAATACGAATTTTTAAGATTGAAATTTTTCAGCATCAAAATCAGACTTTGAATTTTAAAAAACATCAGATTTCTAGCACTGAATTTTTTTTTTGCCTCTGAATTTTATTTTGTTAAAATAAATTCAGTGTCAATTCAGCCGACGTCCAGCCAATCACATTACGCTCCATTGGTCATGTGACACCCACCCAGATAGTAAGACGGACCGGTCGGCCATCTATCTGGGTGGGTGTCACATGACCAATGGAGAGTAACGTGATTGGCTGGACATTGGCTGAATTGAGACAGGGATCGATTGCTTCTCCCTGGTGAGAAGCAATCGGATGTTGAGTCTGGTTCTTTTTTTCACTGAATTTTTTGAGGTTGAATTTTTTTACACTGATTTTTTTTTAGAAATTGAATTTTTTTACACTGAATTTTTTTGAGATGTTGATTTTTTTTTTTTTTTTTTTACACTGAATTTTTTGGGGTGTTGAATTTCTTTGCATGTTGAATTTTGAAAAACTGAATATTTTAAGACAACAATTTTTTTTAACACTGAATTTAAACAAAATAAAATTCAGAGGCAAAAAAAAATTCAGTGCTAGAAATCTGATGTTTTTTAAAATTCAAAGTCTGATTTTGATGCTGAAAAATTTCAATCTTAAAAATTCGTATTCAAACTCAGATGGCACAGAAATACTTCCATAATGACGACGCTGAAGTTAGCATCCGATTCGCCAGCCTCCTATTCGCCATCCTCCTATTCAGCAGGCTCCAGGTCAAAAACTACTATACCTAGACTTCTCAAATCTGGACTAAATTAATCTACAGACCCTGAAGAATCATTATAACACAGTGTCTGATCTGTGAAACATTTATTCGATTTGTGAAAATGTAATAAAGACGGACTTCGCTGTTTTTTTTAGCATAAATATCACATTAGACCTGGTCCACATCAAAAACCACTATACCTAGACTTCTCAAATCTGGACTAGATTAATCTATAGACCCTGAAGAATCATTATAACACAGTGTCTGATCTGTGAAACCTTTTTTCTATTTGTGAAAATGCAATAAAGGCACATTTCACTTTTTTTTTCAGTATGTAGACCACATTAGACCTGGTCCACATCAAAAACCACTATACCTAGACTTCTCAAATCTGGACTAAATTAATCTATAGACCCTGAAGAATCATTATAACACAGTGTCTGATCTGTGAAACCTTTATTCGATTTGTGAAAATGTAATAAAGACGGACTTCACCGCCAGCCTCCGGATTCAGCACTTAAAGAGAAGGGAGATGAAAACAGCGTCCAGCTTCCGATTCGCCATCCTCCTATTCAGCAGGCTCCAGGTCAAAAACTACTATACCTAGACTGCTTAAATCTGGACTAAATTAATCTATAGACCCTGGAGAATCATTATAACACAGTGTCTGATCTGTGAAACCTTTTTTCTATTTGTGAAAATGCAATAAAGGCACATTTCACTTTTTTTTTCAGTATGTAGACCACATTAGACCTGGTCCACATCAAAAACCACGATACCTAGGATTCTCAAATGTGGACTGGATTATCCTAAAGAGCCTGAATGTTCATTATAACACAGTTTCTTGATCTGTGAAACCTTTTTTCTCTTTGTGAAATGCAATAAAGGCACATTTCACTTTTTTTTTCGGTGTGTAGACCACATTAGACCTGGTCCATATCAAAAACCACAATACCTAGACTTCTCAAATCTGGACTAGATTAATCTATAGACCCTGAAGAATCATTATAACACAATGTCTGATCTGTGAAACCTTTTTTCTATTTGTGAAAATGCAATAAAGCCACATTTCACTTTTTTTTTTCAGTATGTAGACCACATTAGTCCAGGTCCACACCAAAAACCACGATATCTAGGCTTCTCAAATGTGGACTGGATTATCCTAAAGAGGCTAAACATTAATTATAACACAGTTTCTGATCTTGTTTTTGATCACAGTTTCTTGAATTGTGCGCATATCTCTCTGTGCGCTGGCCGCTACTTGCGCTCGGAGCACCTGAGATGCGCAATCTCAGGTGCAATCTCTGTGCAATAGTGTAAAAAAACTCCTTCAACTTCGAACTTCAACCAAGCGCAACTCAAAATAAACCAATCACGAAGCAGTGACAGTGACTGAAATAAAAGGCGGCACGTTTAAATCAACCAAGGTTGATTTATAAAAAATAAAAAATATAAAACTTATAAAGAATATAAAAATATAAAATTATAAAAAATAATTTACTTTTAATTCAACCAATCAACACAATGTGAAACGATCAACGCTCACCCTCTTTATGGACAATAATAATAAAATGTGTGTTAACTGCTAACGTGTGATATAATGAATATCTAGCCTCTTTTGGATAATCCAGTGCGCTACAGGCTTTATGGGGCTTTCACAAATAGAAAAAAGTTTTCACTGATCAGAAACTGTGTTATAATGAATGTTTAGCCTCTTTAGGATAATCTAGTCCACATTTGAGATGCCTAGGTATCATGGTTTTTGGTGTGGACCTGGACTAATGTGGTCTACATACTGAAAAGAAAAGTGAAATGTGCCTTTATTGCATTTTCACAAATCGAATAAAGGTTTCACAGATCAGACACTGTGTTATAATGATTCTTCAGGGTCTATAGATTAATCTAGTCCAGATTTGAGAAGTCTAGGTATTGTGGTTTTTGATGTGGACCAGGTCTAATGTGGTCTACATACTGAAAAAAAAAGTGAAATGTGCCTTTATTGCATTTTCACAAATAGAAAAAAGGTTTCACAGATCAGACACTGTGTTATAATGATTCTTCAGGGTCTATAGATTAATCTAGTCCAGATTTGAGCAGTCTAGGTATAGTAGTTTTTGACCTGGAGCCTGCTGAATAGGAGGATGGCGAATCGGAAGCTGGACGCTGTTTTCATCTCCCCTTCTCTTTAAGTGCTGAATCGGAGGCTGGCGGTGAAGTCCGTCTTTATTACATTTTCACAAATCGAATAAAGGTTTCACAGATCAGACACTGTGTTATAATGATTCTTCAGGGTCTATAGATTAATTTAGTCCAGATTTGAGAAGTCTAGGTATTGTGGTTTTTGATGTGGATCAGGTCTAATGTGATATTTATGCTAAAAAAAAAACGGCGAAGTCCGTCTTTATTACATTTTCACAAATCGAATAAATGTTTCACAGATCAGACACTGTGTTATAATGATTCTCCAGGGTCTGTAGATTAATCTAGTCCAGATTTGAGCAGTCTAGGTATAGTAGTTTTTGACCTGGAGCTTGCTGAATAGGAGGATGGCGAATCGGATGCTAACTTCTGCGTCGTTCCATAATGGCTGCTCTAAGGTATATTGCATATAGATGCATATACGACGCAGATGCACAAAAAGCACGTTTCCTCCTTTTCCTGCGTGTGAACGGTTATTTTCAAGGAAGGAAGGTTCAACAACACCGTCTCCGCCTCGTGCGTCCTTGTCTCTTCCCCGGTGACGTCCATGTGTGACCTGATGCTCCTCCTCCAGGTGCTGATCCGCATCGCCAGGGCCGAGGCCATCGCCGCGCGCCGCTCCGACATCCTGATCTGCGTGCTGCGCACGGAGGAGGATCTGGGTTTCTATGACAACGCCGTCAACAGCCTGGAGGAGGACAAGGAGTCGGTGGTGACGTTCGGGCCGTGGAAGGCCGCGCCGTCGGTCCGAGACCTGCTGGACTGCGTGATGATGGACATCGAGAGGCGGGGCTACAGGGTGAGCGTGGAGCCTCACGTCACCGAGAGGAGCTTCCTGTCCAGGAGCTACGACTTCTTCTACAAGCTCACCTTCACCTGGTGGTGACGAGGCCGCTGGCCAGGGTTTTCCTCTAGAGGACACTCCACATCTAAAAATAAGAGAAGACATTTTGGTAGACGTAGACGCCCTTCAACGTTAGTCAGTAAAACATCTGTGATGATGCAGTTTCAACCTCAGTAACTTATTTTTTGTGCAGCTGACCAGTGTTTGTGTCCTGCACAGCATAACTGAATATAAACCAGGACGTCATCATTTCTTGGTTTAAAATCTAAACTCATTTGGTCCAAAAATGTGTTGCTGTGTTAGAATTTCAGACGTCACAGATGCGTTCTTCTCTTTTTTACTGTAAAAAAAAAAAAAAAAAAAAAAAGTCACAGTTTTGGAGGGGAATTTGGTCACAGGGAGCGAGGTTGTTCAAACGCAGAACATTGGTCAAACCGCGACCCAGTTTAGGAGAAATTAAAAGGTCTTACGATGGAAAAACGCAGAAGCAGAAGCAGCGGCTGTTACTGAAGCACAGATCAGGACAGTTTCACGCTCACAACCACATCCTGCTCCGTCTGTGGGGGGGCAGAAAAAGACAAAGAGTGATTACGCAGACGGGGGGACACAAGCTGTCCCTCCAGAGACACAAGCTGTCCCTCCAGAGACACAAGCTGTCCCTCCAGAGACAGACTGCAGGTCAGGATGAGGCGCCGTCCCTCCAGCCGCTTCAGTTTACTGCGTTTCTTTCTTTAGTTTGGGCTTTTTTTTCTTTCTTACAAATTAACATTTTATTGATGGTGTCACAGTAGATGTTGTACTCAACTAGAATGGAACAAAGTGTATTAAATTTATTTTATTGTTCTATTAAAGGGTGTGCTGAGATGACAATAGTTGTAAATTGGTGCTGGATAAATAAATTGAATTAAAATTCATCTCAATTCAATTCAGTTTTATTTGTATAGCGTCTGTTACAATGTCAATTGTCTCCAGGTCTTTACAGAGACCCAGATCATGACCCCCGAGGAAATATCATTAACTAAAATGATAATATTAAATCATAAACAAGGATAACGGCAGGTTAAAAAAAACTCCCACAGAGGGAGAAAAAAAACCCTTTAAGCCAAACAGTGGCAAGAAAAACTCCACTTTAAGACGAATAAACCTGGACCAGGACATGGGACATATGGAGGGACCTTCCTGATGAAGACCAGCTGGATAAAGACAGAAAAAGAGAGGAGAGACAGGACAGAGAGAGGATGGAGGACAGAGAGGACGGAGGACAGAGAGAGGAGGGAGGACAGAGAGAGGATGGAGGACAGGATGGAGGACAGAGAGGATGGAGGACAGAGAGAGGATGGAGGACAGAGAGAAGATGGAGGACAGAGAGGATAGAGGACAGAGAGGATGGAGGACAGAGAGAGGATGGAGGACAGAGAGGATAGAGGATGGAGGACAGAGAGAGGATGGAGGACAGAGAGGATGGAGGACAGAGAGAGGAGAGACACAAATGACTGAATGAAATGACTATATAAACAGATGCAGGTAGCAGCACTGAGGTGAGATGGTCAGAGGACTAGATCACTGGTCACCACGGCAACCGTCACCCTGAACACACCTACACACACAGGTGGAGGTAAACGCTGGGATGGACAGAAGAGGGAACTCGGGGTCCAGTGGATCCAACACATACACGTTTTAGGCAATTTAGCAAACAACTTTTAGGCTTTGTGCTCAGAAATGTACAAGATGACCTTCAATTTAAATGTGAATTTTAGAAATTCACATTTAGAAAGTGCAGTCCCTCCCCCTTCCTTTTGTTATTCCTTTTTTGTTCCAACTTCACATTCAGTTGAGTTTATGACGGTTAATTCTGACTGATAAACGGTCTTGTATAAAGACAGACGCTGTTTTAGCAGTTAGTCGTTGCTGAAACCGGGATAATTCAGGGTGTCACTGACTTCCTCTGAGGCCTTTTCTCATCTTTTTATCTGAAAGTTGATCACGCAGCAGTATTTTTTTTGTTAAAGGTTTCGTGGCTCCGGTTACCTTCGTTCACAGCCAATCAGAGACAGGTAACTAGGACGGAGAGAATGGGGTTGACAGAGACACAAGCTGAGAGTCGTGACCGGATGAGACAGAGCTGCTAAACTATGGCAAGACGTTTTAACGTAAAATAGTTAGGTTTTACTATCCCAAATTAGCGTTATAGATATCAATAATTTAATTTTGACTAGTCGTAATTATAATATGACTAGTAGGAATATTAATTAAAGATATCCGCCTGGTCAAAAGTACATTTAGAGATATCTGTAATTCCCCTTAGCAAAAAGAAGTTTATTTTAGTATACTATGAGTATACTTATTTATACTAAAAATGAGGGAGTATACTTGAAGGTGACTTTTTATAAACTATATTTTATTAACCTACTTAATAGTATAGTGAAGTATACTTGGCTTACACTTAAAAGTATAAACAAGTTAATGAAAAAAAGTCATGAAAGTGCATTTTTTTTACTCTATCCAGTTATTTATTTGCACTTTTTCCTTTCATTTTTTCCAGTAACAAAGGACTTAAATTCATATGTCTGTTTTTGAAATGTTTCAAATATTTGAAAATATATTCAACGTGTTTTCAATATTCTGTCTTGTGAGTGATTTTTTAAATGCATCACACTCTTGTGTACATACATTAAGAGTAAACTTTAAGGAATATATTTCCAGTGTATAAATAGTAAGCTACAAGTAATATACCAAGCAAACTTAAAGTATACAATAATAAACTAAAAATAGTGACTCAAAGTATATAGCAAATACAATGGCAGTATATCAATAAGTGTACTCGTGGTATACTTTAAGCATACAAGAAGGATATACCAAGTACATTGATAGTATATAGATGAATGTACTTGTTGTAGACTGTTGCAAACTTAAAATAAACTTTTAAGTATACTTTTATAAACTTAAAACATTCCAATTTAGTCCAAAAAAGTATAAAATCTGTATACTTTCCAGTACACTTAAAGTATATGGTCTGTAGTATACTTGCTATACTTGTACTTATACTCAAGTATACTTTTAAAAAATGTACTTAAATATACTACTTTTTGCTAAGGGTCATTTTTGTCTAGTCTAAGCTGAATTACAGATATCCGAAATGACGTCACTTAACACACCACTCGACTCGTCACACATCCTCAATGACAATTACAGATATCTGTAATTCGGTTTTGACTAGTCCGAATGAAAGTTAAAGATATCTCAAACGTAATTGTGACTAGTCAGGATTGTTGAGTAAGACGCTGCTCGTGCGAGTCGTCCAACTCGTTGCTTATTATTGGCGAGCTTCCTATTAGCTATTGGCTCAGTGAACCAAACAATTGTAAAGTGTCAGCAGAGGAAATCTCCAGGAAGATCAGAGGAAAGAGCAGAAGAAATGGCGGTTGCTGTTGTCTGAGAGTGCCACGAAACTGAACGACCTTATCGCCGAGGAATTTGTGGCGAACGAGAACTTCGTTCACTTGAGAGCTGTAAAAGAAGCGTTCAGGGTATCGAACATGTGTTGTCTCCCAACACTCTTGAGGACCTGCGCCAAAGTCTGGAAGGTGTTAGTTTGGTTTTAATGGCTTTAGTTTGGTACCAAGCCCCGTCTCACTCTTTCATTTTTCTTTTCCCGCTCACTTTTCACAGATATCTGCAATGTCATTTCACCTGGTTGAAACTCTAATACAAGATATCTGCAATTACATTCTGACTAAGAAGAATCAGGTTTAAAGATATCCTAAATACGAGATATCTCTAATAAAAGTTCCTTTCGAGATATCTACAATCCGATGATAGATATCTACATATGAATTATGACTATCCATAATTCCAGTTAGAGATATCAACATCTTAATTTTGACTAGTCGTAATTCCAGTTCAAGATATCAACAATGTTATTCTGGCTAGGTAAAATTCAATTTAAGATATCTTGATTTACAAAAGCAGATATCTTGAATTAACAATGTTTGGAGATATCTAGAATTGGAATTGCGACCTAGTCAAAATTATGTTGTAGATATCTTTAAATGGAAATAAGGATAGTCGTAAATCAGCAGATATCTGTAAAACAGATATCTGTTAATGGATTATCTGTGAATTCAAACCCCAAACACATGAACGGGAAAAGTGACGTCTTTTGTCCTGGTAAGAATGATGTTGTGAATATCTGAAATTACTATTGTGGATATCTGAAATGTTATTTTTGGATAGGAAGAATTGAATTATGGATATCTCCAATACATATCCAGTTTAACTATTTTATGTTAAAACGGCTTGCCATGGATAAACTGTTCCTGCTTTAATTAGATCGCGTGGCCTTTTACTAATTTAACTATGTTGATGTGGTTTTATCTGTGGCGGTTCTGGGGAGGGGCCAACAGGGGCCAGTGCCCCTGTAGCACTGATTCCGGACCCCCCTCTCCGAACCTAGATTATACAGTAGCGCCGAGTCGCCGACGTCGAAGGTGGAACTAAGTGCGTGGCTTAACATTCTATTCGGACCCTTAAGTGCGCTGCACCACTGAAAAAAACGAGTGCGAACATATGAAGCAGTGCAAAAATTACAACAACGACGAACGATCTTACACTGTCAAGGTACACTGTCTCTTATCAGCACTTAATTCAGTAATACTGTGACAATTAAACTGTTTTTCATCTTAACTGTAACGTTATGACTGCAATGGTTCAACAAGTTTTATGAAAATAAAAAGTCAAATAAGATTTTTGCCGCGGGTTTAATGTGCCCCTCTATCAAAACCCCTGGCCCCAGCCAGGCCCCCTGGTCTAAATTGGTCTAGAACTGCCCCTGGGTTTTATGGGGCGGGAAAAAAGAAAGAAGAAAAAAGGAAGAAAATCCTCCCCTGCTTTGCTGCTAACCTGAGGTTTATATTTATGGTTTTCGGTGAAGTTTAAATATTAGATGGAATAAAAGTGGGTGGAACTAACATAGAAAACGTGCTGCCAGAGCTGCAACGCTGCTCAACCAGAAGAGCTTCACAGAAGCTCCCAACTCTTCTACTCCTTTACTGTCTTGTGCATCATCACTTCTTTTCTTTCCAGACGCCGGCAGCTGAAACCAGAGCAGCTCTAGAGAAATGTCCCGAGTGTTGAAGGGTTTCTGCCGTGGACAGTAGTTTCACCACAATTACACTTCCTCGAGAAAGAACGAGAGAAAAAAACAAACCTGCAAGAAGAAAATCTGCACACGACTGCATTTCACACCTTCAGTTACATCATGAGGAAACTGGTGAGACGCTTTTAAGAATCTAAAGGTTGAAGGAGGATGTTTTCTTTTCATCTAATATGAAAACTGTTGTTGCTTCCAGCAATTTCCGTTATAATTTAGAAACATTAGAAGCAGGTGGTTTAACGATATGATGTCAGATTAAAAACCAGAGGTCACAAACACAAAGAACACCTGAGGATGAAATTAAAAAATGACCTGGAGGATTTATTTTTTCAAGAAAGAAAACAATTAAACTATCATAACTATGCTTTAAACATTCAATCCTTTTCAATTAAAGGGTTGAGATGAGATTATTTCAGAGACGAGGGGACTTTCACACATAAAGGCTGGCAGTGAAGCAGCGATGGTGAAAGTGAATCTGCTGCAGCGGCAGGAAATGTCGGAGGCAACACAGGAAATGAAAACACCTTTTCTACAGAGATGGAACCAGAACTGAAATCACAAACGGGTCAAGCATGAACAGCTCGGTGGGACTCCTGCTGCTCGTCAGTCTGCTGCAAACAGGTCGGCTTTATTTTGATTCTCTTGTCTCTAACGGGTCCAGTTGGGTTTCTGGCTGATGCTGTGAAGCGTTCAGGTGTTTCGCTCCTTTACAGGTGAAAGTCCAGCTACTTACAGTCATGTAAAGAAGGCACGTCCTCTTTTATTTCCAAAGCTTTGTGGGTCAGAACTTTTTTTTTTCAGTCAGCTGTCAGAACCTTTACTGGGAACAACTGGGGACGTGTGTGGACGGGGAGACTGGCGGCCCTCAGCTGCCGTGGTTCAGTGGGAAGGCCCGGCGGACCGACCCCCACCCCCGTCTCATGTCCTCAGACGGGGACGCTTTACCCCACGTTGCAAAAAATAATTCCAGCCCCTGCAGGATCGCAAAGCCAGTGTTTGTGAGGCGTGTAAAGGTGGAGGGTTGTGTCAGGAAGAGCATCTGACACCTAAAAAAAGAAGTAAACTCTAGAAATCAGTTGAAACTGACCCAATAATCTTTCTAAATCTAGAACAAAGGCTCCTAAGTGTTTGGAAATGACATTAAAAGCTTTCCCAGACTGATGTTCAGATACGGTTGCTTCTCTCGGATCACGGCTGATATCTTTCCTCTTTGGCATTCTGTTAAAACATCTGGAAATGCTTTTAGAGACGTCCCATCAGATGAATCTGCTCAGCAGCTGCGTATCGTTTATTCATAGAACTACGGTGCTTTCCACACACTGGTTTCCAGATGTTGCCTTAATGTGATTTATTTATTTATTTATTTATCACTTTTCCCTCCAATTTGTGACTTTTGCTTTTTCCTCTAGTTTTAACTGAGAGTCAAATGGGATTTAATTAGAATATAATAATAATAATAAATGTGAAAACATGTTTCTATTATTTAATTTTATATTTCCACGTTTTCACCATCTTGTTATTTTACAGATGTGTTCTGCATCTGTGGTCCGTCACTCTGGTCCACACCTTCTGCAATATTTTTCTTATTATACTTCCTGTATTTATGCCATATTTATTTATTATAATTGGTCCCTGTAAAATATTCACTGCTCCATCTCATATTTATCAAAGTGAAATGTGTATATATGTGTATACATTGTGAATAGTATAGCTTATTTTTTTAACAATTTAATTTTTTTGAATATTTTTTGAGGGCTATATATTCATTTTATATTTTTTTTAGCCCATTTTTACAAGTATTTCTGCAAGCCCTGTTGAAATTTTTACTTTTTATCTGTCCAACTTGTGCTGCTGTAATGAGTGAATTTCCCCAGTGAGGGATTAATAAAGATCTATTCTATTCTATTCTATTTTATTCTATTCTGTTCTATTCTATTCTATTCTATTCTGTTCTATTCAATTCTGTTCTAGTCTATTTTATTTTATTTTATTTTATTTTATTTTATTTTATTTTATTTTATTTTATTTTATTCTGTTCTATTCTATTCTATTTTATTCTGTTCTATTCTATTCTATTCTGTTCTATTCTGTTCTAGTCTATTCTATTCTATTTTATTCTGTTCTATTATATTCTATTCTGTTCTATTCTGTTCTAGTCTATTCTATTTTGTTCTGTTCTATTCTATTCTATTCTGTTCTATTTTATTCTATTTTATTTTATTCTATTCTATTCTATTCTGTTCTATTCTATTCTATTCTATTTTATTCTATTTTATTTTATTCTATTCTATTCTATTCTGTTCTATTCTAAGAAGCTTTCAGATAGTTTATTCCTGTTGACTCCATCTGAGGTTCACATCACTTCCAAATAAATCTGAGGTGTTTAAAGAGTTGTTCCCCAAACCCAAATCTGTCTTTAATCTGTCTATTTTGTAAATGTTTAGTTTTATTTTAATTTTTATTTCGATCTTAAATGTGGAGTCCTGAAGCTGCTGCCCATCAGTCTGGTTTGGACTCTTCCTCAGTTTAATTTAGATTTAGGACCAAATACAGTTTAGCTGTAACTCAAAACAGAGAAAGAATTAGATTTTTCCATCTTTCTCTCTGTTTTCTTTTGTCGTGTCAAAAGTCTGACAGTTTGATCAGTTTGATCAGTTTGATCTGCGAAAGGAGACTGAACTTAAAGACGATTCTTGAAATGACTGAATGATAAAATATTTCTAAACCAAAGCAAACTGAAGTTTTATTGACTCACATTCTAGCTGAAGCAGGAGAGCGGGGAGGCTTTTTGTGAAAAAAAAATCGATTTGGCGATATATCGCGATTTTTGGCTGACTTCTCAGATCCTAATATCGATTTTTTTCAAAAACACTAATAATAAACAATAAATAGGTTGTTTTGAAGCAAGTAGTTTTGACTCAATTTGTCCTCTGAATGATCAATATCATCTGATGAACATACAGGTGCTGGTCAACGAATTAGAATAATTTGAAATAGTGCAATCATTAAATTCTTTGAATGCATTTTTTGTGCAGAAAGCAAATCAGGTGTTCACCGCACCTGTCCTACTCGTTAGAGTAATCACAGAACTCGTTACCTGTAAAAAATTTGCTCAGCTGAGCTTTCCAAAAGGCCCATTTAGGCCATTTAACTGTGACACTGTTGTTTTATTGAATTAGAATAATGGAGAAACCGTTTCATTGAATTAGAATAATTTTTATTATAAAATTAGAATCATCACTTTCTCAGTATTTTGTGGCTGCTCCCTTGGCTTGTATGACTGCCGGAAGTCTCCGCGGCATCGATTTGACCAGCTTGTCGCAAGTTTCCGCACTCACAGCTTCCCAGGCAGTGGCGATGTTCTGCTTCAGTCGGTCCAGCGTAGTCGGCTTTCTGTTGCGAATTTTCCGCTTGACGATGGCCCAAAGGTTTTCAATGACATTGAGGTCAGGCGAGTTGGCCGGCCATGCCAAAACTTCAAGCTGTTTTTTAGTGAACCAATCTTTGGTCGACTTTGCCGCATGAGCCGGTGCAAGATCCTGTTGAAATATGAAGTCTTCTTCGACGAACTGTTCCTCAACAGTCGGAATCAGGAACGTTTCCTGAACATCTTGATGTACGGCAGCATTGACAGTCTTCTTGAGGAAGCAGAGTTTCCCTACACCCCGAGTGGACATGCATCCCCAGACCATAACGCTCTGGGGAAACTTGACGGATCGTTTCACGCACTCGTGGTTGTAGGTTTCGCCATCACGACGGCAGACACGAGGACCTTTGTCACCGAAGGAGATGCAGAAGCGGGATTCGTCACTGAAGACCACTTTCTGCCAGTCTTCAGTAGTCCACTCGCCGTGTTCTTTGGCCCACTTCAGCCGTTTCTCCATTTGTTTCTTGTTCAGCATCGGTTTTACTGCTGGAACGCGAGATTTGAAGCCGAGTTCGCGCAGACGACGGTAAGTGGTTGATCTGGAGACGTCAGCGCCGGTCTGCTTGTTCCACAAGTCGGTGAGCTCGGAAGTGGACTTGAACCGGTTGCTGACTGCGATCTTTCTCAGCTGCTTGTTGTCGCGAGCAGAAGTTTTTCGGACGCCGGAACAGTTGGTGCGCTTGCTGCAAGTTTTCTTGAGAGCTTTGCAGACAGAAGACTGGCTGATGCCGAGCTGCTCAGCAATTTTAGTTTGGGTCAAGCCTTGTTGGCGAAGGGCTTGAATTTGAGCCACTATTCCGGTTGAGAGGTCGCGCTGCTTACCCATGATTGATTTTACAACTTAGAAATTCTACTCAACCCTGACTTTATACTGCACAGTGAACACTCTTCACAGAAAACAAAAATTCGAGCATTTATTCTAATTCAATGAAACGGTTTCTCCATTATTCTAATTCAATAAAACAACAGTGTCACAGTTAAATGGCCTAAGTGGGCCTTTTGGAAAGCTCAGCTGAGCAAATTTTTTTTACAGGTAACGAGTTCTGTGATTACTCTAACGAGTAGGACAGGTGCGGTGAACACCTGATTTGCTTTCTGCACAAAAAATGCATTCAAAGAATTTAATGATTGCACTATTTCAAATTATTCTAATTCGTTGACCAGCACCTGTATACAGCAACTTGATTTTTCATCTCTACTTTTAATTTTGATATTAACTGGGTAGAAAATCGCAATATATCATGATATCGTGATAATATCATATCGTGACCCAAATATCGTGATACATATCGTATTGTGAGGTCCTTGCCAATACTCACCCCTGGGTGACGCAAACTGTGTCAACAGGGGGAAAAATTACTTCTTAAAGTGAGATGCTGGATTAAATAATTTAGTTTTGGCTCAGATTTCAATTTAACCTTTGACATCATTTCTTTTCTTTTTAATTTTTTTTTATGGATTTAATGTTTAAACATGTTCAGGTAATTCCCCTGAAGCCCAGGTCGCCCACGTTAACATCTGAACTCTGTCTCCAGGTGTTTCGCGCGGGAAGGAAACCCTGTTTGTGTACGGCACGCGCGGAGGTGAAGCCCTCCTCCGCTGCCCGTCGGCCTCCACCGACTGCTCCTCCGTCAGCTGGACCTTCTTCAAAGGCGGCCAGGTGCAGTACGCGGTGGAGGTGGAGCGGGGGCAGGTGAGGGCGGAGTCGGACAGAGCCGGCCGCATGAACGTCACGTCCGACTGCCACCTGCTCCTCCGCGACCTCGTGGTCGGCGACGCGGGCTCCTACGGGTGCGGGACGAGCGCGCAGACGGTCGCCGGCGTTTACCTGTCCCTGCTGGACGTCAGCTCGCCGTCCACCGTCACGGAGCTGCGTCCCGGAGGGGAGCTCGTGCTCAGCTGCGTCCTCCGGACCTACTATGACGCAGGCCTCTGCGCTACGTCAACCACCAGACGCTTCGACCTGCAGTGGCGGGAGGACGACGGCGCACGGCTGGACGGCGACGGAAGGTTGTGAATAAGTCAATAAATAATCAATAAATGATAAATATGACAGCAGCTTAGAAACAAACATCCCTCTTCACAGCTCCCGGAGGCTGAGGTATATTTGTCTTTGTCCCGCTGCATATTTTGTTAACTTTAGGAAGGCAGGTGGTCCGAACCCTCAGGTAGCGGAGCGGGCCCGAACCATGATGCTTCCTCCACCACACTCCACTGTTGGGATGGTGCGTTGACGCTTGTGGGCGGTGCCCTTTCTCCTCCTAGCATCGCGCTAAATATTCCTTCCAAGCCGTCCACAAAACATTTCTGTGCTCCAGATCGCTACGGCGCTCTTCGACAAACTTCAGGTGCGCAGCGATATCTTTACCTGGAGAGTGGCGGCTTCTTTCACGGACAGCCTGCCAGTTCGATGACTTCATGGCGGCAGACCCATGAACTAGAGGTGGGCGGATCGATCCAAATATCGATACCAATGGCGGTATTGATATTGAATGATACTCGTGTAAAAAGATCGATACTCAAGCTTTATTTTCTCTCCCACAACACTAAGAATTCATTGAAGTCTGTTTCTGACACGCTGTCGCTGTGTCCCCTCCCCCCCCTCGTTTCCTCTTTTGACGTTGCATCATCACCTGGCTCAGCGGTGTCGGCCAAACCAGCATGCAGGTTAGGGGTCAGTATTGACAAGGACCTCACAATACAATATGTATCATGATACTTGGGTCATGATACGATACTATCACGATATTACGATATATTGCGATTTTCTACCCAGTTAATATCAAAAAGTATATCTAAAAGTAGAGATGAAAAATCAAGTTTCTGTATATGTTCATCAGGTGATATGATGATGACAGATTGAGTCAAAACTATGCTTCAAAACAACCTGTTTATTGTTTATTATTAGTGTTTTTGTACATTTAATAAATAAATAAAATAAAATAAATAGACTAAAATTTTCCCTAAAAAAAAATCGATATTAGAAGCTGAAAAATCGATATTATATTGGGAGGCCAAAATTTCGCGATATATTTGCCAAATCGTTTTTTTTTCACACCCCTAATGCAGGTAGACTCGGTCTAGCCCCTCCCCCCAGGCCCACCCACTTAGAAAAACATTAAAAACAGAACAATTCAACTCCAATCAATATTTACACAAAAATGTTAATTGTGATAATAAAGTATTTTATTGTCACCTATAAAGTTTGACGAAATGTTATCTTAGGTTTTAACAAAATAATCCAAAGACAAAATCACAAAAACGGCAAAAGGTCGGCAGTTTCATGACAGATTAAGCTTAATATGAAAAAGTATCGGTATCTGCAATACTGGCCCTGTATTTACTTGGTATCGGATCGATACCAAAATTCCCAGTATCGCCCAGCTCTACCATGAACGGAGGTGTTCCCCAGTTCCAGTGCTATTTTTGAGCTTTTAGTTCAGGGGTGTCAGACTCATTTCCACTGAGGGCCACATCAGCATCATGGTGGCCCTCCAAGGGCCAGATTGACAGCATGAATGTAACAAAATGCAATATAAGTCAAAATATATTAAAATACACCTTATTATATTGTTAAATAACGGTTTTTGTATTTATTTCCGTGTTTGCTGTCAAAATGCCGACGTAGATTCAATGACTGACACGCCTCATGACACAAAAGACATTCTGTTTTTTCACCTTCACCTCGTTTTCCCGTTGTTGATGAAACTGTCTTCCTTGTGCATCAATTTTTGTTTTATTAGACATGTTGAGGTTAGTTTGTAGAGGTTTTTCTCAAGTCCATCAGTTCTGAAAATTATCTTGAGTTCTTGCTCATCATCGTTGTGGGTAACGACGAAATGCATTATGGGAGATGTAGTTTATTGTCACTATGCGCTTTAAAATGGCGTAAGCTTATTTCAAGTCTTAAAATATTGGTTTAAAATGTAAGCCAATAGTGTACAAGCGCTCAAGGGCCACATAGAATGACGTGGTGGGCCACATTTGGCCCGCGGGCCTTGTGTTTGACACATGTGCTTTAGTTGTTACTCGTGGGCTCTGAGATGTACAGAGAAGGGATAATGAATATATCTGTGGAAGGATGATGAGGTTGGAACTGCGAGGCAGAAGGTCTGGAGGAAGACAGAGGAGGAGATTTATGGATGTAGAGAAAGAGGACATGAAGTTAGTTTGTGTGAAAAATAAAAAGAATAAGAAGGAAGAGGAAGAAGCTGTTACTCATGGACTCTTCTGTACTTCATTGAGGATTGTCCACCGAGGCATTGATCGTAACAAACTGTCTCGATTTAAAACCAAACCCATCTCATTAACTGGACACCAGATGCTCCAATAAGATTTCATTTAAGTGATTAGCCTGTGGGTTCACTTACTTTTGCTCCATCACTGTGAATGTTTAAAGGCTCAGTAACGACACGAGAAGCCATCAGTGTGCGTTATCGCCTTAAGATCAATATGTTTATCTCTGATTGCTCCTTAGATGAAAAATCAGATCACATTTTATGGAAAATGAATGTTCAAACCCATTTTTTAATTTTAAAGGGTTGAGATACTTTTTCTTCCCACCGTAGCAGTGAAAGCTGGTGTAAGACTGTAACAGTGCGTCTCACATGCGTTACAACGATCCCTCGCTAATTCGCGTGCGGTTTTAGTTATTGGCGGATTTTTTTCAGAAATGTATTATATATATTAAAAAAAAGAAAAAATTGTGGAAACATCACAGGATGTTGTGCGCGTTCTCTCGCAGCAAGGAAATGTGAGCCACCCTTGCCCCTTTAAGAAGATGGCCTTATGGGTAATGTAGTGTTTGTCGTGGGACGGCAGAATGAAAACATTCTCTGTTAACCGACAGGAGCCCAACAATACAACCTGTGTGATGTTACAAGTTCCTGCAGTGCCAGAATAAAGTTCCCGTTCCATGCAGAGAAAACCAGACTTTTTCTTTTGTTGTTGTTAGCGTGTTAGCCGCTAATTACGAGCCAAAAATAGCACAATAGCAGCGGTTTGTTTACTACGGTTCAGAGACCAGAGGCTGTGAAGGAAACAGAAAGACCACAGTTGAGCCTTTGTCTTGTTTCACTGCAGTGACTCGCTACTTTTTTAAACACATATTTAAACACATTATTTGGGGGGGGGGGATCACAGTATTAGCCTGTGGACAGTTGTGGCACTCTGAACACAGAAGAATATTATTAGACTTTTGCTCCTTATGCAATAAAAAAAATGTCATTGCTTAACAGAAAAAAAAAGTGAATGAAATGCATCAAACGCTGAGCTGCTGTGATGATGTCGCCCTCCTCGCAGGTTCCAGCTGATTGAAGCCAGTCCCTGCAACCTCACCCTGGTCATGAAGCTGCAGGCGGAGGACAACAACCGCAGGTGGAGGTGTCAGCTGAACACCACAGCCAGCAGCAGGCCCGCCTTTCTGGACTTCAAGTCCTCGTTTTTGTTTCTGAACTCTCCCGGCGCTGAGGGTCCAGAAACATCCGGTAACGCGGTGTCCCGTCCAGCTGCCCGTCCAGCTGCCCGTCAGCCGCATCGTGCTGTGCGTGGTTCTGCCGCTCCTGGTGATCTTCGTGGGGGTCTTCACGTGGACGCTGGACCACAGGAGGGCCAGGACGTCCACAGCTGCCTTCGAGCTTCAGGAGATGAAATGATTATTGATCTCTGTTGTCCTTTCATGTCCTCGAGGATTCCAGATGTGCTGGGTGTCCTGCACCCGTGTTGTGTGTTTGACTCACAAGCCTGAACCTGATGTTTTACCCATGATGCCATGTTGCTAATATAACACCAGCAGACATTTATGCGGTTTGAAATCACGTGGTCACGTGTTGGATTTCCATTTTTAATTTTTTTTTTCAAGCAAAAACTTCAACCTGGATTGATGGACAAAATTAGTCAAAGAAATACAGGATGAAACAAACAGGATGAAAAAAAGTGTAGGTGGTGAAGTTCCTTTTATTGCATGTTTTATTTATTAAAAACATTATTTTCAAGAGTTTCCTGTCATGCCTGCAGCTCTGAGTGGTGGATCATTTCTTCCTTCATTATTCAGCTGTCCCACCATGTCAAACATGGAGAGATTTCTGTACAGTCATTAGTGTTGTTGTGGAAATAATGACAATGGAAAAAAATTAAGTTTTACTTTGACCCCTTTAATGCTGTGATGACAATGTTAGACATTCCCACACTGATTAGTTTAAAAAGGAACATTTGAATTGTGAAAGTGATAATTCAATTACATTGGGATGTTTTTTTTTTTATTTTTACTTTACCTGTTGGATTTAAAAAGAAAAAATCTAGTTGAAACTCTGCTTGACATACTACCATCGTACATACTACTAGTACATACTACACAGTACATGTACATGTCTGAATAAGCGAGTACATACTACTACTATCTTTACACACAGATTATGTTTAGCCTTCAACAGATGTGTATGTGTATATATATATATATATATATATATATATATATATATATATATATATATATATATATATATATAACAGATGTATATCTGTTATATATATATATATATATATATATATATATATATATAGTGTATATATATATGTGTGTATGTGTGTGTATATATATATATATATATATATATATATATATATATATATATATATATATAGTGTGTGTGTGTTATAATTTCTTTAGCCTCTCTATTGAAAAATAATATTTTTACAAAAATATTTGGTTGCCTTTTTAAAAACTCCGTTTATTTATTAATTTATTTTTTTCTCTACTTTATATTATCACATCGTCTCTTCAATAGATAGGTAGAATTAAGCTATTTTTAAAGGATGGCGTACTAACTTTCAGGAAAAACTGAAAAAATATGCACAATATAATTACAAAAATAGATGTACGTTGAGAATAAAATGTGAATAATAAGTAATAGAAAACATTTTTTAAAAATATATCAAAAAGTACGAGATGCTCTTAACAAATATTTTTGGCGTATTTGTCATATTTAAATCCATCTATCTACTCCCACTTATATCTATTTAGGGATGTTATATATAAATCATAGACACAGATCGATTTTATTAAATTCTACCGTAAACTGTCGTAAAGCTACGGGAAGCGTAAAAGGACATTTCTAAGTCGTGAATGGGAGAAGGCGGCTAACTATCTTCGCTAAACATGGCAGCTCATTTGAAAAAACGGGTTTATGAGGAGTTTTCCAAAGTTGTGCAGGTGAGCACGTGATTTGCAGGTTTTGTTGCTGTTTGTGTGCCCGTGAGCCGGGGAATAAAGCTGAAAGATGCGCGGAGACGCAAACTCTCCAGTTAGCTGAGGCTAAGTGGTTAGCCGCTAACAACAACAGCAGGTATCTGCTGGAGGCCACAGCAGCTCTGAAGTCTAACTTTGTCCTCCTCTTTAGTCTTTAAACACAGTTTCAGTCTGTGTTTAATCCGTGCCAGGCAGGTGGTTTCTGTTAATGTGGCGGGAATTAATTAAACTTTAGCGAGCTAAGACTTTAGCCTGGTTGACGCTTTCTGGATCTCAGATGTGACAGTAAATGACACATTTAGACTCCTTATTTCTGATTTCCTCTTCATTAAGGCTTTGCTTTTGAATCTGTAGTAGCAGCAATGAAATATCAGAGCTGATTTATTTTTGAGAGGGAACTATAGTTGAAACTCACCATGAAACCTCTGTTTATTATTGACCTCAGTATCGCAGGTCATCTGATCCTCATCTGAGCCAAGTGTGGCCACCTGCCTTCATTTTCTGTCCACTTTTTCTTATTTCTCGTCATCCTCCTTTGGGTGATAATCTCCTTTAAAATGTCAAGACCTTTGTGGTGATCCCTCTCAGATCCCTCATGAAGAAGCTCCAGCTAAGAAGCTGCGCCTGTCCAAGCCCAGCAAGTCTGCTGCCCTGCACATCGACCTCTGCAAAGCCACCAACTCCACCGATGCCCTGCAGTACCTTCTGCAGTTCGCGCGTAAACCCGTGGAGGCGGAGAGTGTGGAGGGTGTGATCAGGATCCTGCTGGAGCACTACTATAAGGTACTCAACTCGATGCACCAAGAGCATCTCATGGTGGTGTTGATGATGATACTCATGTGCTCTTTCAGGAGACGGATAACTCGGTGAGGCTGAAGATTGCTTCTCTGCTGGGTCTGCTGTCCAAAACGCAGAGCTTCAGCCCAGACTGCATCGTCGACGACGCCATTAACACGCTCACCAATGAGAGTAAGATACTTTAACGTGCGTCTGCTCGTACTCAGCGAACACGTTTTTCACTTAAAGGACCATAAACTGTTGAATTATTAGCAGAAAGGGAGGGGGAGGGCAGTTTTGTACTTACACCTTAACGTATGAATGTTTGTAAAAGCCTTAGGTCTTAAAGCAAAAACCGTAGCAGTTAACAAAGACGTTGCACTTGTGTGTTTCTTCATGCGGACAGAGTCCCATCAGGTCCTCGCCCAGCTGCTGGACACGCTGCTGGTCATCGGGACACAACTGCCCGAGAGTCCGACGGTCAGACTGAGGTTGATCGAGGTGGCCTGCAAGGTAACACACGAGGCATAGCTGACACCCAGTTAGGGGCGTGGGTTAGAGTTAGCCCTAACCCGAACCCTATCACAAGCTTGACCGCGGAACGATCCAACATCGATTCACCGGATGAGGATTCAGTGTTCGCTGACACCAAAAACTGCCACAGCACGATATTGATCCGATTCAGGAGTTAGAGATCGATATGACACAATGTCATATGTTTATTGAACACAGTCACTTCCAGAGCTGAGCGATTTTATCAATTCTGCAATATAAATCGATATTTTATTTCCCCAGAGAGTATCGGTTTTTCAGCCGCGAGTATTGATATTCTAAGTTTCTTTCAAAACCCCCGTGTCCCACCTTCAAAAGCTTGGAAGCAACAATGTGCACTGTTTAAATAGATGAAACTATTTTTCTCAACAAATCTTTTATTCATTTTGTCCAGCATTTGCAAGCTGCCTGTCAGCCATATAATGTGTAATTGATGCTTTCAGTTCAAATAATTCAAACAAAGTCATTGGAACACTCACAAGATGTCACCAAAATCACTTTGTCCCTTTAAAATCTTTCAGAAGATGATGTATCAAAAATTGTATCCTAAGATGAACATTGTGATATATATCATATCGTGAGTCGAATATCGTGTATCGTATCGTGAGATTAGTGTATCGCTACAGCCCTAATCACTTCCATTTGTATCAAATTGCAGTAAGAAGCTAAAATATAATTTCCTATTTTTTAGTTATGGGTTAAATTAGACCATTATTAACATTTACTTTACTAAAAATACCCTCCAAAGGGCCACCTGATGACTTCTATTGATGAAAATCACACGTACTGATAACTGGTCGATATTTTAAGTATTGTATAGTATATATTTTTGTATTGGATCATTAAATTGATGCATCGATGCAAACCGATGGATTGTTACACTCCTGCACCCATCAAGCAATCACAGCAAGATTTTCACCACCAAACAACAAAACTCCTCTGCTCTTTTGTCTTTGTTCTTTCTCCTCCCAAGCACCTGTCTGATACTTACTTCGGCGTGAGGAACAAGTGTCTGCAGCTCCTGGGATGTCTCGGCATGGTGGACGCTCAGATGACTAAAGACGGCGAGGGACCGGGGACGTCGTCAGGTCTGGACCGTCGTTCCTTCACACATCCTCTTCTTTTGATTTGATATCTTACTGTGGTTTAATGGCGTTGAACCGCAGGAGGCGTGAGGGAGATCCAGAGCATCATCAGCGACTACTTTTCAGACCAGGACCCCAGAGTCCGGACCGCAGCCATCAAAGCCATGGTAGGACGCAGCAAAACCCCCTGCACCAATCAACAATGTAGCAGCTTTTATTTAAGTTTTCTTCATCTTGACTTTTATTGTTTTCCAGCTGCAGATTCATGAGCGGGGAGTAAAAATTCATCAAATCATTTATGAACAGGTACAATATTTTATTTTATTTTGGTTTTTTTTTTTCCCTTCATCTAAACCTGCTGTAGCGCTGAACGTCTCTGAATGAGCAGAGCTCCTTCAGTTCTCATATGGTTGTGAAAATGCTTTTGTCAGGCAGATGTACTTCTTCAGAAGATTTGAGCCACTGAAACTTTCTCCCAGTGACGAGGGACGTTTGCATTTTCCCTTCAAGGAGAAAACAATTGATGCTCACTCATGTTTGTCTCGTGGTCGTGTGTTTGCAGGCCTGCAGGCTGCTGTCGGACGATTACGAGCAGGTCCGCTCTGCAGCCGTGCAGATGGTTTGGGTGCTCAGCCAGCTCTACCCAGAAAGGTGAAGACCCAGTTAATTCACTTTGTGTCAGTGTGGCTGTAGCTTTCACCCGGCTGTCTGGATCAACAGCTGTCTGGATCAACAGCTGTCTGGATCAACAGCTGTCTGGACCAACAGCTGTCTGGATCAACAGCTGTCTGGACCAACAGCTGTCTGGATCAACAGCTGTCTGGACCACTGAATGAGTTCAAACAGATACAACAGCCGTATCTGTAAGAACTTTCCGGACTGAAATGCTCTGCTTCCGGGGTGAACATTTCCTCAAAGTCATCCAGTTACTGCCGACTCACAGCTGGCTTGTCTGTCTGTCCCTTTAGCATCGTGCCCATCCCATCGTCCAACGAGGAGATCAGGCTCGTCGACGACGCGTTCGGAAAGATCAGCCACATGGTCAGCGACGGTTCCTGGATGGTTCGAGTGCAGGCGGCCAAGACACTGGTGAGAGAACGCAATCAGAGCGACACATGCGGTCTTCACATCGTTAACGTCATTTTTATAAATGCGTATTACTAGGGATGCACCATAACTGTTTTCTAAAACCGATACCGATAACTTTCAGTTCCTAAAGGCCGATACCGATAACCGATAACACACACATATACCTAAGATCATTACATCAATACTATGAACAAAACCAAAAATAGTTTTGACTCTTAAAATAAACAGATATTTATTTTTTCCAATAAAAAACTATTGTCAAGCCTCTCAAACATTTTCCTAAAGCTATCAAACAAACCTATTTGATATCTCACATTAACTTAAATAAGGTTCATTACTGACTGATATGAAAAAATAAAGGCTCCTTGAACTGATGGAAATACATGCATCAGAATTACTAACTGAAAAAGATTAACATTTAAAGGATTTTAGCTTGTGGTTCCATTTAAATTAATACCTTTAATTAAAGTAAATGAGGTTCAGTAGTTTTTATTTTTTATTTGTTAATCTCATAGAAGCTTTAGATGAGAGGAATGAGGGAGAGGAGAGACTGCTGCTGGCTTGCGCACGTTAGCATTAGCTTCCGTTAGCTCACGTTAGCACAATTTCAAAACTCCATGGAAGTGATTGTTATGTTGTAGGTGGCTGATCAGGTTTTACGTATTAAAGCTTGTGCTTCCCTCCTCGTAGAATTCACTCGGAGGATTTGTCACAAATAACCACCAAACTATCTTCTTCTGAAACTTTAACAAAGTTCCACGCCGCCATGTTTGTTGTGATCAGCGCTGTGCTGCAGGCTGCATTCAAGGTGTAACGTAAATTCCCACGTTCCCTCGTTTGCTAGTCGTTCTATCAGCCTTTTCTATTTTTTTATTTATTTTTTATGTGTAACATGAGGGGAAATACTGCAAATATCAATTCAAGTCAGCAACTACCAAAATCATGACCGAGTTAACGAGTTGTTTTCTGGCATGAGGGGGTATTCTTGATTTTCCTTATTGAGTAATCGTTTTTCTGATTATGCCGACGTCACTTGAACATAACATTCACTGCTGGTCATTCAAGGCTCAGAGGGAGCGAGATACTGCTGTGTTGACAAAAGTATATATGTTTTCGGAGCTATTCGTCGTGGTATCGGAGTTATTGGGATGACGTCATAATTTCCTGATATCGGCCCGATAGTTATCGTGCACCCCTAGTATTACTAAACTCCGTAACTTCAGAAGGTTATGGAACAAATGAAACTGTAAATAAAGAGCCACTGGTGCCAGTAGAGATTCAAGAGAAAACTGAAGCTTTGGTTGTTCCGCTGTGTTTCAGGGGTCGATGCTGCAGGTCAGTCATCACTTTCTGGAGCAAACTTTGGATAAGAAGCTGATGTCGGACCTCAGAGTGAGTAGTTCCAGTTTGTTCTCGAGAAACCTGCTTTTTTATTAAGAACGTTCGACCAAAGTAAGAAGACGAAGCTGTTTACCTGCACCATTTAATGCATTTTATAAATCTTTTATTTTATTTATTTTTTCCAGAGAAAGCGAACAGCCCATGAAAGGGCCAAAGAGCTGTTTGCTTCTGGAGAGTTCTCCTCTGGCAGGAAGTGGGCTGATGATGCTCCAAAGGAGAAATTAGACACAAACACCGTCAACCTCATTGCCTCGGGGGCCTGCGGCGCCTTCGTTCATGGCCTGGAGGACGAGATGTTTGGTACGGGAAACATCTCATTTCATTGTAGAGTTTTGCTCTTTTTTTTTTTTTTTTAAATGTGTAATGTTCTGACCAACCTTCTCATCCTCTGTGGTGTTCGCCCCGTGGTGGATAAAACTCCAGAGGTCCGTATCGCGGCGGTGGAGGCTCTCTGCCAGCTGGCCCGCTCCTCTCCCAGCTTTGCCGAGAAGTGCCTGGACTTCCTGGTCGACATGTTCAACGATGAGATCGAGGAAGTGCGTCTGCAGTCCATCCACGTGCTGAGAGAGATCTCCACTCACATCACGCTCAGAGAGGACCAGCTGGACACCGTGCTCGCCGTGCTGGAGGTACGAACAACCACACGAACGCTGCTGCAAGCTGCAGTCCCTGCGACACACTGATGAAGATGAAGCTACCGTGTGTGTGTGTGTGTGTGTGTGTGTCCAGGACTCGTCTCGTGACATCAGAGAAGCTCTCCATGAGTTGCTTTGCTACACCAACGTCTCCACTAAAGAGTGCATCCAGCTGGCTCTGCTGGACCTGCTGAAGAACCTCAACAAGTATCCCACCGACCGCAACTCTGTGTGGAAGTAAGATGACTTCTGCGCATCCGCTGTACAGTCGTGGCCAAAAGTTTTGAGAATGACACAAATATTAATATGTTAATCAACTTCTGGACCAAAACCTGACTGATTCCAGTCCATTCTTGCATAATCAATGCTTGGAGTTTGTCAGAATTTGTGGGTTTTTGATTGTCCACCTGCCTCTTGAGGATTGACCACAAGTTCTCAATGGGATTAAGATCCGGGGACTTTCCTGGCCAAAGGGCCCAGCATCTTAATGTTTTGTTCCCCGAGCCATTTCGATATGACTTTTGCTTTATGGCGAGATGCTCCATCATGCTGGAAAAGGCATTCTTCATCACCAAACTGCCCTTGGATGGTTGGGAGAAGTTGCTCTTGGGCTCCAGGGCGCCCATTCCTTGTGTCCTTCAGTTCAGTGGGCACGTTGGCCGAGCTTCATGTTTATAAGCGTCGTCGTAAGACTCGGTGAACGGATTATCTCTTTTTAACAGTCTGGAGCACGTCAGAGACGTCTAAAAAAGCTTATCTACTTTTATTATATGAAGACTTCATGTCATTTCTCAAGTTCAGGGATCATAAACTCTTCATCTTACGTCTTCTAGAAGCTCAATGAGAAGCTTAAAAACTTTTCTTTATTCACCTGCTTTAGTAGCACCTCAGCGGTGGTTTGTGCTGCGTGAAGACGCTGAATTCACTGTAAAATAAATGAACTCAGACTAAACTTAAGGTTTACTTGATTTTGATAACGTTGACATCTTCTTCCCGTCCAGGTGTCTGAAGTTCCTGGGTTCCCGCCACCCGACGCTGGTGTTGCCTCTGGTTCCGGAGCTGCTCAGCACGCATCCGTACTTCGACACCCCGGAGCCGGACATGGACGACCGGCCTGTATCCTTCACACGTACGCCAGCAGCGGACGGTAACGCAAATCTGAGCGATGATCTTAATCTGGTCGCTGCAGCTGCGTGTTTTACCTGCTTTTTAAAATTATTATTCATTTATTTAGCCGGTTATATCTGTTTTGAACCAACAGGAATAAAAAGCTGACAGTTTCTTTTATTTTGTACTCTATGGACTGCAGCATTTATAAATACTAGAGCTGAGCGATTTTATCGATTCTGCGATATATATCGATATTTTATCGAGTATCGATTTTTCAGCCATGGGTATCGATATTCTAAACTTCTTCCAAAACCACCGTGTCCCACCTTTGAAAACTTGCAAGCAACAATTTGCACTGTTTAAATAAACGAAACTATTTTTCAAAATCACTTTGTCCCTTTAAAATCTTTCAGAAAATGATGTAAATGTATTGTAAGATGAATATAGATATATATTGTATTAGTGCTGGGCGATATGGAAAAAATCATATATCACGATATGGACTATTTTATATCACGATAACGATATATATCACGATATACCATAATAAAGAATGTTTTCAGTTATTCTCTGAAAAGTTTGACAAAAATTTAATTGCTTACTTTTCAACTTTATTTTGAAAGGACATTTAGCTGAACTGTCACAAACATACATTTTAGTGCAGCAAAAACAGGTAGGTACAGAGGTACAGTAGCTTTCACATTTTTTTTTTAAAGTCCACAACAGTTTCTGAGAGGAAAAAAACACATTTTTGCACTGAAGTTCAGCTATAAAAAATAAACACAAATTATTTTTCAACTTTCTGAAATCTGTAACCTTGTAGTGGAAAGTTTGCAAACCAATATAAAGTGTCTAAAGTAAACATCAGGGTTGAAGAGAACTCTTTAAAGGCATTAAAGGCATTTAAGGCATTAACCATTAATAAAAGTGCAAACATAAAAGGCTACTTTTAGAAGTAGATATGATTCTATCAAATTTATTGTTGCAGGTTATTTAATTACATATTTGCTGTAATAATTGATAAAATTAGATTAGAAACGATAGAAGAGAAATGGCACGATACACACTTTTATATTGTCCCCACAATATGTATCGTCATATTGCCCAGCACTATATTGTATCGTGAGCCGAATATCGCGTATCTTATCGTATCGTGATAAAGATCTTCACAGCGGGACACGCAGGCGTCTATCTGCTGCTGTGGTGTGTGCGCTCGTCTTCCTTGACCGCCTGTTGACCTCAGACATCGCGGTTCTGGTTCTGGTGTTCAACGCCGCCCAGTCGTGTCCCACCATGCCAGCGCTGTTCTCCGACCACACGTTCCGACACTACGCCTACCTGCGGGACAGCCTGTCGCACCTGGTGCCGCCGCTCAGAGTGAGAACGTTGAACAACATCACCGGTGACGTCACTAAAACCTCATTTATCATTTCCTGAGCAACACCAATGTTTGAATCCGGTGGGTTTCAGTTGCCGGGCAGGAAGCAGGTGTACAGTCTGGACTCTGTGGACTCCAGCTGCGGTTCTGGTTCCGGTTCTGTGGAGTCGGCCCAACTCTTCCTCCAGCAGAGTCTCAACAGAGTCAGCACCATCCAGAACTTGGAGACGCCCGGAGCTCAGGACCTGCTGAACTTCACCATACGGTGAACGCACACAAACACACACAAACACACAGTTAGAAGAAAACACCTTTTGTCCCCAAATTACAAATAACTAGGGCTGGGCAAGTTAACGCGTTATTATCGCGTTAACTCATTAATTTATTAACGCCGACATTTATTTTATTGCGCGTTAACGCATGTTGCTCACATGCTTTTGTTTTGAAAAGTCTGTTACTGGCTGCTGCAGAACCGGAAGATAATTGGCAGGTAAACATGCGGACATGGAGAACGGTAAAAAACCGTGAACTTTACAGTTCAGGTAGCAACTCAGGTAGCAATATTAACAATTCTGTCTAAAAAAAAAAAAAACCTTTCAAACCCCTTTGTTGAAGACGATGTCGTCCTTCCTCCATGTTCCATCAGATCTGCTCCATGTGTTCACTGTCCTGCTGTTCTCTAGCTGGTTACTGCAGTGCGGCTCCATCTAGTGGCTCAGATGTGTAACGACAACAGAAAGTCCAGTCCTCCATTATTAAACAAAGCCATTTCTGAGTCACGTAAACCAGACAATAAAATATTTTTAAAAAATTCAGTCCCGTGGCCTGTTTGCTAAAATTGAAATATAAAAAAAACATGCATTTTTTTTTTGTGTTTTTTGTGTTGGATTAAAAAACAGAAAAAAAAAAAATTTTATTTTTAACTTTTTAAATTTTTGATTGACAATTGAAAATGGAAAAAAAACAAATGATACACAGATAATTATGGATTGGTAAAGTTTCAGAACTTTAACATGGACATTTTCATTTTAAAGTTCTCCCAGACGGAGGATTCAACAGAAACAAGGTTATTTGTAACAACTGACAAGTTGAACTCCCCGTTAAAAGTTTCTGCTGTTACCTCAGAAATTACCTGTTTTAATGTTCTGATTGTGGCCTCTAGATTGTTAGGATTTTCTTTGAAGACTTTTTTTATTTTTCAGAAAAAAACAGGATGACATTAATGCCCTGGCAGTGGCGATAAGCTGTACTTTATTTTACATTTTTTAAGATGAGATTTACACTAAATGTGTGTTACTGACAAGCGCTGATGTTAAAAGTGTTTGAACAACAAATGTTATGACACTTTAGTTCATATGGCAGCAGAACATTTCAATAAAAGTGACCTTTTACTTTTGAATTCATTATTTGATTTTGCGTATACAATGCGATTAATCGTGATTAAAATTTTGAATCGTTGCCCAGCCATACAAATAACTTGTGGCTTTCAGCGTCTCTAGTGTATAATATTGTGAAACGACGGCGAACGAGCCTTAAAACCATTCCCAAATGACCTTCGAGTCACGAGGAACTGCATGAAAAACTGTCACGCCACCGTAATCAAAAGAGCGTGCCATCACTGGACACAGTCCATCCCCGCATCTGGACCTGAAACTGTACGACACGAGGAGCTTTAAAGGGTTAACGGATCACAGATTCAGGGGTTTCCTCATCATGTTCATGCACGTTAACATGAATGATCTGCTGCGTGTCCAGAGACCTGCAGCGGCTGGGCGAGCTGCAGACCGAACTGGCCGGAGCTGCCGATTTCTGCGCGACGTACCTGCACTGCCAGCTGCTGCTCATGAAGGTGGGAGTGTTTGTGTGGCGTTCCTCCGTCGCAGTTTCACAGCAGGAAACGCTGAACGCTTGTTTCTCCAGGCTCTACAGGAGAAGCTGTGGAACATGGCCGTCCCCCTCTGCCTCAAGCAAAACGTCACGGCTACAGCGGCGGCCCAGCAGGTCAGCGCACACGCTAAACACCACGCGTGGCACGAACGGCATTATTCCAAGCTACCCGTTTTGATGAGCTCGTTTGCGTTTTGCAGATCTTGGAAGAAACCTACAAGCTGGAGTTCCTGTACAGCGGGTTGGAGAGCAGGCAGGTGGCCACTGTCCACCACGTTCGCCTTCAGGCCAAAGCGCTGCAGCTGGTCCTGGCGGCTCGCACCAGACAAGGGTCAGTACACAGACGCGCTCGCTCACGCTAGCAGCCGTCCGTCCGTCCGTCCAGATGTTTCACATGGCGCTCGTTTCTGCTCAGGTTGGACGCTCTCATCAGCAGCTGTGAGAAGTTTCTGCAGGACGTCGAGGCGTTTCAGAGGTAGTTTCTGTTCGTCTTCAACCTTCTGTGTGACTGACGCAGTCTTTAGTTTCAGCATTCACAAGGCAACGGCTCCTTGTTTTTATATGTTTAAAAAAAACTAGGGCCGGGCAAGTTAACACGTTATTGTCGCCTTAACACATTATTTTATTAACGCCAACACTTATTTTATCGCGCGTTAACGTATGTTGCTCACATGCTTTTGTTTTGAAAAGTCTGTTTCTGCCTGCTGTGGAACCGGAAAATAACTGGCAGGTAAACATGTGGAAAAGCTAAAACAGACATGGAGGACGGTAAAAAACCGTGAACTTTACAGTTCAGGCAGCAACTCAGGTAGCAATATTAACAATTCTGCCTGGAAAAAAAAATCTAAACTGTAACAAAACTTTGTGGTCATTCCTCCATGTTCCATCAGATCTGCTCCATGTGTTCACTGTCCTGCTGTTCTCTAGCTGGTTACTGCAGTGCAGCTCCATCTAGTGGCACAGATGTGTAATGACAACAGAAAGTCCAGTCCTCCATTATAAAACTAATTCAGTTCTGTGGCCTGTTTTGTTTCATTTCATATTTTTGATCCAAGTTTAAAATTGAAATACATTTTTTTCGTGTGTAAGATTAAAATACGAAAAAAACGTAATAAAATGTCACTTTTTCATTTTTAAAAAATTTTTGATTGACAATTGAAAATGGAAAGAATGAATGATACACGGATTGGTAAAGTTACAGAACTTTAACATGGACATTTTCATTTTAAAGTTCTCCCAGACGGAGGATTCAACAGAAACAAGGTTATTTGTAACGACTGACAAGTTGAACTCCCCGTTAAAAGTTTCCTGCTGTTACCTCAGAAATTACCTGTTTTAATGTTCTGATTGTGCTGAGACACAATCATTTTGTTGGATTTTGTTTGTAAACTTTTTTCTATTTTTTATAAAAACAGGATGACATTAATGCCCTGGCAGTGGCAATAAGCTTTATTTTTATTTGACATGTTTTAAGATGAGATCTACACTAAATATGTGTTACTGACAAGTGCTGATGTTAAAAGTGTTTAAACAACAAATGTTATGACACTTTAGTTCATATGGCAGCAGAACATTTAAATAAAAGTGACCTTTACACTACTTTTGAATTAATTATTTGATTTTGTGTATACAATGCGATTAATCGTGATTAATCAGGGAAATAATGCGATTAATCGCAATTAAAAATTTTAATCGTTGCCCAGCCCTAGTTTTAAAAAAAAGTAATCTTCAAGTGAAGACTAATTTTCTTTACACCCCCCCGCCCTCAAGGCTGTTCCTGACAGAGCTCCCCCACCTCCAGGACAGCTTTGCAGAGAAGCTCTTGGAGCTGATGCCCCGGCTGTCGTCCTGTAAGCCAGCTGAGCTGGTGAAGATCCTCCAGACGACCCTCAGACAGAGCGGCCTGCTGCAGCTCAAGCTTCCCGAGCAGGTTTTTAACGAACAGAGGGAGCGTGTGTCACGCCTCCTCTACGGCGCCACGTTTTCATAGACGGTTTTCCCGTAACAGATCCATCGGGGGACGGCCACCATCATAGAGCCGACGGGGGAGTCCGACAACCCGCTGAGGTTCACGTCAGGCCTGGTGGTGGCGCTGGACATCGACGCCACGCTGGAGCACGTCCAGAACCCCCAGAACAACGTGAAAGTGCAGGTCAGGTTGATCTTACTGTAGGGATGCACGATAACTGTTTTTTAAAACCGATAACCGATAACACACACACACCTAAGATCATTACATCAATACTATGAACAAAACCAAAAACAGTTTGGACTCTTTAAATAAACAAATACTTTTTTTTTCCAATGAAAAACTATTGTCAAGCCTCTCAAACATTTTCATAAAGCTATCAAACAAACCTATTTGATATCTCACATCAACTTAAATAAGGTTCATTACTGACTGATATAAAAAATAAAGGCTCCTTGAACTGATGGAAATACATGCATCAGAATTACTAACTGAAAAAATTAATTCCTCAATGACAATAAAAAATAATGCACAGGTCATAATGTACTGACACAAGTTAGACTTGTCTGTGTAAATAAACTGAAAAAGTTCACTCCATAGTAACAAAAAAAATTACGTTTAAAGGATTTTGGCTTGTTGTTCCATTCAAATTAATTCCTTTAATTAAATTAAATGAGGTTCTGCAGTTTTTGGATTTATTATTTTTTTTAATCTCATGGAAGCTTTAGATGAGAGAGATGATGGCAATGAGAGGGGAGGGAGCAGCTTGTTCACATTAGCTCATGTTAGCTCATCTTAGCTCATCTTAGCTCACGTTAGCGCGATTTCATAACTCCATGGAAGTGATGGTTATGTTTCAGGTGGATGATCAGGTTTTACGTATTAAAGCTTGTGCTATTTTCCCTCCTTCGCTTGGAGCATTTGTCATAAATAACCACCAAACTATCTTCTTCTGAAACTTTAACAAAGTTCCACGCCACCATGTTTGTTGTGATCAGCGCTGTGCTGCAAGCTGCATTCAAAGTGTAACATAAATTCCCACGTTCCCTCGTTTGCTAGTCGTTCTTTCAGCCTTTTCTATTTTTTCTATTTTTTTATGTGTAACGTGGGAAAATACTGTGAATACCAATTCAAGTCAGCAACTACTAAAATGATGACCGAGTTAAAGGCGGTGGAGTAGGTGTTGTTTGAAAAACGGTTCCAACAATCCAACTCAAGTGAGATTTTGAAAATATACACTCCCTCCCTCCTCCCAAAGGCTCCGCCTCCTCCTCTTCAGCTCACCCCTCGAAACCACGCCTTCACATGATTCACGACTGCATGAACCATAGGGAGGGAGGGAGGGAGGGGTGATATTTGATGGACGTATTAGGCAGCCAATCAAAATAGTGATGATCACTTTTTTGATTGGTCAGAGTTTTTCTCTGATTATACCTTCTAGACTGGACCAAAATGTTTAGTTTTTTTTGCAAACATTTTATTTCAGTGGGTGCAATGGAAATGTGAAAAGGTTTTCAGGCAATATTGTAAAAAGTGTTGCAAAAAAACAACACCCACCCCACCTTTAACGAGTTGTTTTCTGGCATGAGGGGGTATTCTTGATTTTCTTTATTGAGTAATTGTTTTTATGATTATGCCGACGTAACTTGAACATAACATTGACTGCCGGTCATTCAAGGCTCAGAGGGAGCGAGACACTGCTGTGTTGACAAAAATATATATGTTATCAGGGCTATTCGTCATGATATCAGACTTATCGGGATGACGTCATAATTTCCTGTCATCGGCCCGCTAGTTACCGGGTTCGATAATTATCGGGTCGATAATTATCGTGCATCTCTATCTTCCGGAGTCGTCATCCTCATAAGTTCAATGCATTGCATCCAGTGACAAAAACAATAGGGACGAGTTCTTGATGACATTTTTGATCAGGTCAGAGATGTTATTGGATCTGTTATAGTCGTCCTGTTGAGTTCAGCGTGCTCAGTCATGATGATGATGATGATGATGATGATGATGATGATGATGATGACGTTACTTCGCCGGCTACCTTACCTGTCCTCTGTGCATCATTCACACCTCCAGGTTCTGTATCCAGACGGCCAGAGTCACGTGATCCACCCTAAACCCGCGGACTTCAGAAAACCAGGACCTAACAGACACAGACTCATCACTCAGGTTTACCTCTCACACACCGCATGGACAGGTCAGTAGAACCAGAACCAGAACCAGTCCCGTTTAACGTTGAAGTCCCTACCGGAGCGCTCATGACCTTTTGTTTCCCTCCCCGTACGTCTGTTTCAGAGCCGTCACAGGTGGAAGTGCGCCTCCTGCTGGCCTACAGCTCCTCCTCGGCCTCCCTCTCCTCTCCTAACTCCGTTAAACTGGGATGGAGCGACAGCACTGACAGCCTGCCGCCACCAGAGGCCGCCGTCGAGGGAACTATTCCATTCAGCAAACCCGTTAAAGTTTATATCATGCCCAAACCTGCCCGACGATGATGCAGCCGTGACGGACGTTAAGATTCAGGCTCAACATCAGCCAACAGAGCTGAGAACTGCAGAACTATTTTTCTGTTCCCAGGAACACTCATTTTTAAAACGTGTTCACAGGGGTCGGGATAATTTATGGTTGACTTGTAGATTGTAAAAAAAAAAAAAAAAAGTTTTTTTCTTGTGCTGGTCTTTCAGTTTGAGTTCAACTCTTCATTATACAGATTTAAACTCAGAAATGTGATGGAGACTTATTTCATATGTTTATTATGAGCAACAAACAAGCAGAAATACATTTTCAAATGATAAAAATTGTACTTTTATGAACACGACTGCCGGACGTTTGATCAGATGGGAGAGATGCCGATGTTTTATCGCATCAACAGATTATCCTCTGAACTTCCAGGGTTAACTGAAAACCCGTTGATACGACAGTGACATCAGGAGGATTTAGTCCTGAATTTAATATACTAGGGATGTCCGATATTGGCTTTTTTGCCGATATCCGATATGCCGATATTGTCCAACTCTCAATTTCCGATACCGATATCTACTGATAGTGATATATGTGAGCTATTTTTCCTCAAAACTAATTTTAGGTAACATCACATATCTCCTGTCGTGGAATTAACACATTGTCTGTGCAAAAAAAAAAACAACCCGATACCGATATTTACCGATATTACATTTTTATGCCAATATCGGGCCGATAATATCGGTGGGCCGATATTATCGGACATCCCTAAAATATACAGAAGCTTCTGAAAGTAGCTGCTTTTCCATGACTTTAATGCACATTTATATGTTCAGAAACCTTCCAGGGGATAAAACTTTCTCCAGAACCTCTAGATTTTTATGTCGTTGGATTCAAAGCAACACAGTTTTGGACGAGTTAGTTCTCTGATCAGAAATTATCTCTGAATGTCATCTTTTATGAAAAGCTGAGGCGCTGATCCAAACTCCTACAAGCACAGCAACCAGTTTGCAGTTGTGGCTCCTTTAAAGTCTTTAAAACCCTCCTACAACAACAACAACGCTCTTTTAGGGTGTATCCACACCTGTAGTTGGACTTTATGATCCGGACCAGATCAGAGGTTTGGTCCTGGTTCGCTTTACTTTTTATACTGGCATTGATTTATTTATTTATTTATTTATTTTAAAGAATATCAAACCAACAGATGCCAGGAAAAACTTTATTAATGTATAAAGGAGTCAGAAGTAATATTGTACAAACAAGAACCGCCCGTCTGAGGTTGTCAGTCTGACGGTTTTCTTCAAATGATCCACACTAATGGAGCATAGTAAAACTGAAGCTGTCAGGTACGAGCAGGTAAAGGTGCTCAGAGCTGATGGAGGGGGGGGGGGGGCAAAGCTGAATCTACTACTTAGCAGAGGTGCTCTTAGAATCAACAGGTGGAGTGAAAGACCCCGCCCACTTTGGCGCCCTGGACCACCAGTCTGTTGTATTCGGCCACGGCTCTCTCAGTCTGGAGGACTCTAACGTCGACGCCCTTCTGCTTGACAAAGTCCAGCGTGGTGGGAGGAACCTGGGACGGGTCAGAACAACGGACAAGACCCGGGTTTTTACAGGTGGGATCCCAGTCCAGTGATCTGGAACCAGAGTTCTGGAAGAGTTGGGACAGCTTTTCTTTCTTTAAATTTGAATAAAATGGAAACCAAAAGACTTTCAGCCCATGTTTTACTCACAACAGAACATGGTCCAGAAGAACCGTCGTGTCCTGTGGACCCAGACTCATTTAAAGTGGACTGTTTCAAAGTGGGGAAGTGTTCTCTGGTCGGACTGGTCCAGATCTGGTGTTCTGGTTGGTGATCCGGGACCAGCTGAGTCCTAAAGAGGAGGAGACCTTCCAGCTGTTATCAGCCTTCAGCTCTGAAGCATCTCTGATGGTCTGGAGGTGCAGAAGTCTGGACACGTTCTGGAAGGAACTATGAATGCTGAAAGGTCTAAAGCACATGTGTCAAACTCGAGGCCCGCGGGCCACATCCGGCCCACCGTGTAATCAAATCAGATCATTTTACATTATCATTACTAATGGTCTGTTGATATGAAGCGCTGATTAAAACAATACTGCACAGAACTACAGATCCCAAAATGCAACGCTCCAGTGGCACTGTCGTACACTTCTCTCGTCAATCAAGTCTAGTTTCAAGCTTCATCCGAGGAGTGGACTCCAATTTGCACGTAACAGAAGAAGTAATGGACATTAAATCGATGCACGGGACATTTTTGAAAACGTCTGTGAAAGTGTAACAGACGTAAAACTGTCCTGGTTAAAAAAAAGTGAACTAGTGGGAAGGATGCGAGTGAAGATGCAGGAGGAGATGATGTTTTGAATGTCTGTTTCAGATGAAGGTCTGGTGTATTTCAGCAGGATGACTGAACCAGATACTGCAGCTGTTACAACAGCACGGCTCCATCAGAGAAGAGTCCAGCTGCTGAACCGGCCTGCCTGCAGTCCAGATCTGTCACCTGTAAAGAACATCTGGAGCTTTATTAAACCAGAAAGAACTCTTCAGCAGCTGGAAACCTCCATCAGGCAAGGATGGGACCAAAGTCCAACTCCAGAGACTCAGAACCTCGATGCCCAGACGTCTCCAGACTTGTGAAAAGAAGAAGAGAAGCTCCACCAGGGAGAACATGAAGCTGTCCAGCTGTTTAGAGACCTGCAGCAGGAGCCACATCTGAGCTCATTTAGTGAATAAAAGTTGAAGATTTCCCAGTTTAAATGTTATCCGAGTTCTGTTGTGAATAAAATATTGGCTCATGACATCTAAAAGTCTTTAAAAAAAAACGTCCCAACTTTTCCAGAACTGAGGTTCGTGCAGAGGCTGGGCATCAGTGCTGATATGAAGACTACGTCTCACCTGCAGAGCCTCGCTCATCCCTCTCCCGATGACCAGAAGGTCTATTCCCTTCTTCAGCACCTCCTCCAGATCGGCAGGTTGGACCCCTGGGTGATGCTGGGGTGGGGGGGGGAGCAGACCCGGGGTCACGAATGTGCTTCATAGTACAGCGAACCGTCACCTACTGGGGCTCTGGTTTACTCACATCGGTCCCGGTCTCCCTCCAGTCCCAGGCCCGGCTGCCTCCAGGCCACACCTTACAGTCCTTGTAGCTGGAGGAGCATCCCTTCACCTTCATGTGGCCCCACGAGAGCGAGGCGATTTCTGGGGAGGACATGGTTGTCTGGAGGACGGAGAGGAGACGAGATCAGATGCAGCCAGAAGACAACAGTATAACGGCGCAGGAGAATAAAGGGGATTAAATGAGCTACAAATACAGGAACAGTCTGCTGGAAGTTCTGCTGTTCTTCACAGGAGCTCGCTGGGCGAAAGACCCGGTGGTGGTCCCGCGGCCCCCCACCCCCAAATATCTTATATGTTAGGTTTTCAAAAATAAACACGACTAGAGGTGTGAAAAAAATAGATTTGGCAATATATTGCGATTTTGGGCCACCCAATATAATATCGATTTTTTCAAAAACACTAATAATAAACAATAAATAGGTTGTTTTGAAGCAAATAGTTTTGACTCAATTTGTCCTCTGAATGATCAATATCATCTGATGAACATATACAGCTACTTGATTTTTCATCTCTACTTTTAATTTTGATACTAACTGGGTAGAATATCGCAATATATCGTGATAATATCGTATCGTGACCAAGTATCATGATTCATATCGTATTGCGAAGACCTTAATTCTAAGCAAAACTAGCAGTTTTGCTTGAGCTGCGACTTCACGACAAAAAGTTGGACATTTTTGTTGAAATGTTGTGATTTTCTAAATATTTTTATTTTACGATGTGGTTTAACGTCAAAAAGTCTGGAAAAAAGAATTGCTTGTGATATTGTGAGATTTTAAATTACAGTCGTAATTTTATGAGTTTAAAAGTCAGTTTTGTTTTAATTGGCGATTTTACAACAGAGTGTCACGATTATTGGACGAAGTTACAGTTTCGTGAACTTTGCAATTTTGCAGCGTAGTTTTAATTTTAAAGTCAAAAAGTCACAATTTTGTGAAAAATTAGAGGTTTTATGACAAAAATGTTCTTTATCAGACCAAAAGTAGCAACTGAACTAAAGTTGTGGCTTTGCAGCAACAGATTTGTGACTTTAGGAAATGGTCATCATGTCAAAAAAGTGATATTTTATGACAAACAGTTGTAATATTACGCAAAATTAAAAAAAAAAAAAAAAAAACATGATTTAAAAAAAATCAAAAATAAAAAAAAAATCAAATGATTTTACAGCAAAATGTCATCACTATCTAACAAAGCTACAGTTATACGAAATTTGCAATTTTGCAATAAAACTGCAAATTTGGTTCAAAAATAGTGCAAAATTTAAGATTTTATTCCAAAAATGTGCTTTTTAAGACAAAACAGTGCGATATTAAGTTAAAAAGCAATTTTTCTAAATTTGCAATTTTACTAAAAAATATTGTAATTATACAACAAAGGCCACAAAATTTGTAATTTTATGACTTTTTTTTTTGTTTTTTTCATTTTTTTTTTACAAACGAAATTGATATTTTTTGAAGAAATCTGAGTACATCTGTGACTGTATGGCTCTTGACATAAAATAAATGAGTAAATAAAATAAGCGGCCCACAGCAATATTAAAACATATTATACTATAAATAAATGTAATTTAACTGAGTGTCCTTTTCTCTTGGCTTGAACATCTACTCAGAAATGTCTGTTGCTGGGAGCTATTTTTGAACCACAGACTGATCAAACCGGACTAATAAACAACTGACAAACTATTCCAGTGCTTCCATGCAATCTTCACCAGCTACAAAAGGATCAGTAAATGTTGTGAGCCCGCCGTCTGTAATTTAGTTAAGTTTAAAAAGTAAACGGACGCACCGATCTGCACCAGCTGTTGTTGTTGCTACTCACCCCAACAGAGATCAAGAGGCTGAACACGCCTCCAGGAAGTACTCTGCCCCCTCTGCTCAAAGGTGTTATAATGACGCTGTACGAAAAATAAAGTCGTGATTTCACGAGGGAAAAAACAATATGCGAGGAAAAAGGACGAACGTGGAAACGTCTAAGTTGTACTCCAGTAACAGATCCAGAAATGACAGGTCTCTTTGTCGTGCACGAGAAGAGCCGAGTCCCGTCGGAGAGAGCCGAATGTCGAGCAGCTCCTGCGACAGCGAATGGAGTTTATTTTTGATGGGCACACCAAACGGCCAATCACATTCGAGTACAGACTGGAATCATACAATCACGTGACGGGATGAGGGGCGGGGTCATTGTTACAGGCCAGGGGTATGCGTGAAGACATTCACCCATATTTATTTATTTATGTTTGCTGCAGTAATTTGTTCAAATATTAATTTAAAGGTTTGGTTAAAATGTTAAACAACAGTAATCGTCTCTTGAAAACACTATACAAAACAAATACGTGCCAATAAGAAAAAACGTTCATAACTACTACGTCATCTTTCGGCGCATTGGCATCAATTTTGTAAAATTTTGATAATCATTATATTGTTTTATTTAATTAAAATGATAAATGTACATCACCAGGTTGATGTGTACATTTGATGAGCAGCCTTGCCATACATAACGGCAAGGCAGGCTGTAGAATTTATTTAAGATATATTAAAAAAAGATTAGTTAAAAAAATAACATAAAGTCAGAAATATTTTGCATATTTTCTTAGTTTTTGTGTTTCTTTAGTTTGTGGTTCGCAGTAAGAATACTTTTGAATAAAAATAAAATCCAACAATTTATTATTTTTTTCCAATTTGCCAGTGTGTATACCCTAATTTCCGAAGATCATAATGATGCTGACTATCGTATTATTATGGTTATTATTATTGTCATGACTTAATTTCAATTCTCGTAATAACCGATTTATTTTCCTTAAAAAGAGGGGGAAACAGATGACGTCATCGTCCTGCGACACCCAGAGTGTCCGGCGTGAGCGGCATGATGGAAGTAATCAGCTCTTCTAATGTTTCTCTGAGAGAGTTTGGCTGCGAGCAGAGCTTACTGTCTCGACCTGACGGCTCCGCGTCCTTCGTCCAAGGTAACGACAACAAACACATATGTTTTTTTGTTATTTGATTTACATTTTCCCCGGATGGAGGCACGGAAGTGTCTCGGAGAGATGGCAGCAGAGTTTGTTTTTGGCGAGGACATCCAACAAGATCTTGGAGAGTGAGAGGATTCCTGAATGAAGGAGAGGTGTGCTTAAGAACAAGGGAATGTCCACTGAGTATGATGTTTGCAGGTGAAAGTAGAGGGGTGGAGGTGTGTCCTGGGGAGGAGGAATGATGTTCTCTCCCACATTTGGAAACTTTGAGAACATTCAAATCTTGCAACAGATCAGTATCTTCATTTCCATCTCACAAAAAGGACAACGAAATTGTTTTCAGACCCATTCAGTGCAAAGAAAGAAATCATTTTCCTGTGTACAAAGATTTGAAAAATTACCAATAAATTTTTAATATATGTGTGTATTAAAAGAAGAAATATTTTGCAGCGATACTGCATTGCTGAATGTTTGCGATTGCACCAGATCTGAAAATGCTTTTGGTTGCACAAGGTTAAATCTAGCACAGATTTGTGAAAAAGAGGCGCACTATTTATTATTAAAGTAGCAACAGACAGTGACAGAAAACACAAAGCTAAAAGCACCAGTAATGACTAATAAAAGTCTTGAGCATCTCCTTTAAACGGGCCTCTGTGAGCTCTGACCTTCATCCCTTTTAAATGTTCCCTGCTGTCTGTTCTCTGTTGTGCTCGGTGGAAAACATTATCCGCCCTCCTTGACATGTGATGTATTTCTTTTCTTCTTATATTTTGTTCTTCTGTGAAGGGGATACAAGCGTGATGGCAGGAATCTACGGACCCGCTGAGGTCAAAGTCAGCAAAGAAATCTATGACCGTGCAACCGTGGAGGTGCTGGTTCAACCTAAAGTGGGACTGCCAAGTAAGTGGGAGAAGTGCTTTGTTATCACACATCTTAATTTAATTTGTTGAGTCAAATATAATACGATATGAACAATTTATGTTGTTGAGCAATAAAAGACAGTCGCACAGATCTAATCACTTCTGTAACAAACTGAATCTGTAATTAATTTTAGTGTCAAATGTATCCATTTGATGGTTGTGAAATATTAACTTGTTGTCTAGTTTTGGGAAATAGTTCAACATTTATTGCATTTATTTTATTGTCCACTTCTGTTTTGCAAAACAAGCATCACCGCAACACACCACAAGGTGGTGCAAGTGAGCCAGCTTCATTCCAGACGTTTGTCCTGCAGGTGTGCGGGAGCGATCGCAGGAGCAGTGTGTCCGAGAGACCTGCGAGGCGTCTCTGCTTCTGACTCTCCATCCTCGCTCTTCGCTCACGCTCATCCTCCAGGTGCTGCACGACGACGGTTCAGTATCCTTCACGAAAGCTCTGCTGCTGCTGACTTGGAGCGAGACGAGCAGGTGGGGCACAGACGAGCAGGTGGGGCGCAGACGAGCAGTGGGGCGGAGACGAGCAGGTGGGGCGCAGACGAGCAGGTGGGGCGCAGACGGTGCAGGGGACGGCAGACGAGCAGGTGGGGCGCTGACGAGCAGGTGGAGGCGGACGAGCAGGTGGGGCGCAGACGAGCAGGTGAGACGCGGACGAGCAGGTGGGGCGCAGACGAGCAGGTGGGGCGCAGACGTGCAGGTGAGGCACGGACGTGCAGGTGGGGCGCTGACGAGCAGGTGGGGCGCGGACGAGCAGGTGGGGCGCAGACGAGCAGGTGAGGCGCGGACGAGCAGGTGGGGCGCAGACGCAGGTGGCGCAGACGCAGTGGGCAGAGCAGGTGGGGCGCAGGCGTGCAGGTGGGGCGCAGACGAACAGGTGGGGCACAGACGAGCAGGTGGGGCGCGGACGAGCAGGTGGGGCCCAGACGAGCAGGTGGGGCGGTGGGGCACAGACGAACAGGTGGGGCACGGACGAGCAGGTGGGGCACGGACGAGCAGGTGGGGCGCGGACGAGCAGGTGGGGCGCAGACGAGCAGGTGGGCGCGGCAGACGAGCAGGTGGGACGCGGACGAGCAGGTGAGACGCGGACGACGGTGAGACGCAGCAGGGGTGGGCGACGAGCAGGTGGGGCCGCAGACGAGCAGGTGACGCGGACGAGCAGGAGACGCGGACGGCAGGTGGGGCGCAGACGAGCAGGTGGGGCGCGGACGAGCAGGTGGGGCGCAGACGAGCAGGTGGGGCGCAGACGGGCAGGTGGGGCGCAGACGGCAGGTGGGGCAGGCGGAGACGAAGGTGGGGCGAGCAGGTGGGGACGCGGAGACAGGTGGGCCCAGAGCAGGTGGGGAGGGTGGGCAGAGCAGGTGGGGACGGACGAGCAGGTGGGGCACGGACGAGAGGTGGGGCCGGACGAGCAGGTGGGGCGCAGACGAGCAGGTGGGGCGCGGACGACAGGTGGAGGGAGCAGGTGAGGCGGGACGAGCAGGTGGACGCGGACGAGCAGGTGGGACGCGGACGAGCAGGTGGGGCCCAGACGAGCAGGTGAGACGCGGACGAGCAGGTGAGACGCGGACGAGCAGGTGGGACGCGGACGAGCAGGTGGGGCGCAGACGAGCAGGTGGGGACGCGGACGAGCAGGTGGGGCCCGGACGAGCAGGTGGGACGAGCAGGTGGGACGCGGACGAGCAGGTGGGGCCCGGACGAGCAGGTGGGGCGCGGACGAGCAGGTGGGGGACGAGCAGGTAGAGAAGGTGGGGCGCGGACGAGCAGGTGGGGCGCGGACGAGCAGGTGGGGCGCGGACGAGCAGGTGGGGCGCGGACGAGCAGGTGGGGCGCAGACGAGCAGGTGAGACACAGACGAGCAGGTGGGGCGCGGACGAGCAGGTGGGGTGCGGACGAGCAGGTGAGGCGCAGGTGTCCAGGTGACTTGTATTTTTGTGGCGGTCTGTCTCCTTATCTGCCTCCAGCTCTTGTCCTGCTGTCTGAATGCCGCCTGCATGGCTCTGATGGACGCCGGGCTGCCGATGAGCTGCCTCTTCTGCGGCGTCACCTGTGCCATCAGCACGGACGGTCAGATCATCACCGACCCCACTGCAGCTCAGGAGAAGGTGAAACTGGGAACTCTGGGAATAAAAGAGTGTGAATAGACAGAAGTAGTGGAACCAGATTTCTGATTCTCCTCTTTATTGAGTTTTATGTATTTTTATTAGGGCTGGGCAAGTTAACGCGTTATTATCACGTTAACTCATTAATTTATTAACGCCGACATTTATTTTATAGTTAACGCATGTTGCTCACATGCTTTTGTTTTGAAAAGTCTGTTACTGGATGCTGCAGAAACGGAAGACAATTTGCAGGTAAACATGCGAAAAAACAGACATGAAAAACGGTAAAAATCTGTGAACTTTACAGTTCAGGTAGCAACTCAGGTAGAAATATTAACAATTCTGTCTGAAAATAATTCGGACTGCAACAAAACTTTGTGGTCATTCCTCCATGTTCCATCAGATCTGCTCCATGTGTTCACTGTCCTGCTGTTCTCTAGCTGGTTACTGCAGTGCGGCTCCATCTAGTGGCACAGATGTGTAATGACAACAGAAAGTCCAGTCCTCCATTATAAAACTAATTCAGTTCTGTGGCCCGTTTTTTAATTTTGTATTTTTGATCCAAATCTACAACTGAAATATTAAAAAAAACAGGCTTTTTTTTTTTTTTTTCCATTTTTTTGTGTTAGATTAAAAAACGAAAAATTTAATAAAATGTCACTTTTTAATTGTTTTAGTTTTTGATTGACAATTGAAAATGGAAAGAATAAATGATACATGGATTGGTAAAGTTACTGAACTTCTACATGGACATTTTCATTTCAAAGTTCTCCCAGACGGAAGATTCAACAGAAACAAGGTTATTTGTAACAACTGACAAGTTGAACTCCACGTTAAACGTTTCTGCTGTTACCTCAGAAATTACCTGTTTTAATGTTCTGATTGTGGCTGTGATTTTGTTGTTTGACTTTTTTTTTTTTTTTTTAAACAGGATGACATTAATGCCCTGGCAGTGGAAATAAGCTTTATTTTATTTTACATGTTTTAAGATGAGATTTACACTAAATATGTGTTACTGACAAGTGCTGATGTTAAAAGTGTTTGAACAACAAATGTTATGACACTTTAGTTCATATGGCAGCAGAACATTTAAATAAAAGAGCACTTTACACTACTTTTGAATTCATTATTAGATTTTGCGTATACAATGCAATTAATCAGGATTAAAAATTTTAATTGTTGCCCAGCCCTGGTATTTTTATATATTTGTGGATGTGTGATTGTGTGACTTTGCTTTTGGAAAACAGCCATTATTAAATAATTTGCGTTTTCTCTCCCACCAGGAGAGTCGAGCCTTGATGACTTTCGCCATCGACAGCACGGAACGCAGGGTGATGATGTCATCGACCAAAGGATCGTTTTCGGTTCACGAGGTCAGTAACCGGACGGTGCAGCCGCGACCCGTCACCGTCCTCACCTCTGTAACGGCCGCGTGGCGGTAACCGGTTCTCACTTTTCTCCCGCCACAGCTGCAGCGGTGCATCGCTGTCAGTCAGAAAGCTTCGGAGAAGATCTTCCAGTTCTTCAGAGACTCTGTCAGGCGACGCTACTCCAAGTCCGTCTGACGGGGAAGCAGTTTTCTATTTTTGTCTTTCTTTTTAATAATGCACACAAATACTGACGCCGTGATAAAATATTAAACAACCACTTTTGTCTTCCTTTGGTTTGTTCGGTCGTGGCGAGGCGGCTGCAGCACGCTGCTGCAGCAAAAAGAGGAAAAATGAAACAAACAAATGCTTTTATTGGGATTTGTTGATTTTTTTTTTTTTTATTATTATTATTTGAAACACTTTAATATACACATGTAACACAAGAAAGTGACCCTGCTGCAAAGTGAGTGATTCTCCCAAACTTTAATTGCTTGAACCTTTAAACTCGGATAAATCGTCTCCGTCTGTTACAGGTGACGTAAAATGAGATTTTAAAAACTCCCACATTAATCACTTAATTCTTCAAAAGCCGTTTATAGTCGACATAAACGTCAGAGGAGACGGACGGTGCTTGAGGATTGTCGGGGGTGCACGACGCCAAGATACTGAGATGGTTGCATCATCATCACCATCCAAGGTGATGATGTCATCAGTGTTTGAACAACAGCGGGACTGAACGAAAGTGTTGTGGGTTATTTGGAGGTCAGCTTTAGATTCTTACAACTTTACAGATAGAAAGAAAAAAAAAAGTGTGTGTGTGTGTGTGTGTGGGGGGGGGGGGGGGGTCATTCATGAGCAGAGGCTGCAGTCCTGTCGTCCTCCTGCAGCAGCTGCTGGTTCAACTCCCGGCCTGTGACCCTCTGCTGCAGGTAGAGGGAGACTCTACCTCCGGCCCAACTTCCTGTCTCTCTCACTGTAAATAAAGGCCCCCAGAGCCACAAACTCTCTAAGAAAAGACGGCTCTTACGTTCATCACCCTCTTTTTTCTTTCTTTTTTCAGTCCTGGAGTTTTGCTGATTTGTAAAAGCACATTGAAGCTCACAATCTTTCTTACACGTCGATCTTCTTGACTGAAGATTTTGGGGCCGAATGAAGGACGGGATGAAATCCTGTGAAGCACAAACGGGGGTGGTGTCACTGAGGCCCGGTTCTGGAAGGGTTTCAGTTCCTTTCTGAAGGAGGAAACGGTTCAATTGATCTTTGGGGAGCAACGTGCAGCTCAGAAACCGACAGATTCCTCCATATTTTTGGCACTTTTCCTCGCAGGTCCATCGTTTCTTTGCAGCATTTTCTCTCATTTAAATTCTCAAACGTCTCATTTCTGTTAATTTCAAAAGTTGTTGCTCTCATAACATTTTTTTAAATCAAGTTGACGTGGCGTGAACAGCAGCTCTCTGCAGGTGATGCTGAGCTGAAATGAGGATGGGCCCTGAAGGAATATTGCTTGTGTGTCATGGTGCGCTGTGAGGCCGTGATGCCGCCGCCCACCTGTCCCCACCTGAGTGACGGAGCGCGCTCAGACCGTCCCACAGTGATGTCCACGAGGACTTCTCTCCGCCGCCGCGTCCTTCCTTTGACCTTCTGGTAAACCTGCAGACTCCGTCTCTGCAGGAGGAAGATGACGCCTCGCGTCCTTCCAGCCTCCTCAGATATCTACAGTGCGTAGGAAAATACTGCAGTTGTTCGTGTTTTGTTTTAAACTTCATTTATGTCTAAAATGTGACGACGGACTCAGACGGAGTTGACTCGGGTGACAAAGACGAGTGACTCTTCCAGGTGTTGTGTCCTGCATCTCAGTACAGACGGACGGAAACGTCGCTGCAATCTTCAGAGGAGCAGCTAATTTTAGCAGTTTAGGCGTATTTTAAGATTTAAAGGATTGTCTGATGACGCATAATTATCTTATTAACCCTTTACCAGACAGATTACTATATGTGGAAACTTCAGTTGCCGTACATATAAAGAAAAACTGAAAAAAATGTAGAAAAGTAGAAAGGTCTAGTAATATTCCCCAGTGTCACTGATTTTGTTGACATATATTGTAAACTATGATTTTATATTTCCCATTATTGGTTATTTAAGAAGCTACCCCAGTTTTTAGTTTCCGCTAGATTTTTTTTTAAATCATGGAGCTAAATATACTTTCGCTTACTCTTTCGTTGGCGGCTAAATCTCCAAAATCAAACATATCATTTTTCAACTTCCAAAGGTGGACAACTATTCCAAAGGTAAATTTAGCCAACATTTAGAGCAGTATGTAGTATGCAGTCTGTAGTATGCAGTATGCAGTATGTAGTATGCAGAATGCATACTACATACTGCATACGACATACTGCATACGACACTTTGGTATGCAGTATGAACTATAGTATGCAGTACGCAAATGGTGTTACTTTTAGTAAACATTTTCAGTATGCTCTTGACCAGTCAACCTCACATACTGTATTCTATATTGAAATGAATCACTGCCAGTTTTTAGTGTCACCTAGGTTTTCATCATGGAGCTTAATATACTTTCGCTCACTCCTTTTGTCCATCTTTCTTTGGTGGCTTAATTTCCAAAATCAAACACATAATTTTTCAACTTCCAAAGGTGGACAACTATTCCAAAGGTAAATTTTGCCAAAATTTAGTATGCAGTATGTAGTATGCAGAATGCATACTACATACTGCATACTGCATATTAAATTTTGGTATGCAGTATGTACTATGTAGAATGCAGTATGTAGTATGCATTCTGCATACTACATACTGCATACAAAATTTTGGTATGTAGTATGCCGTATGAAGTATGCAAATGGTGTTACTTTTGGTAAAATTTTTTAGTATGCACTTGACCAGTCTACCTCATATACTGTATTCTATAATGAAATGAATCACTGCAGTGGTCACGTTATGCCATAACTGCTTTAACGACGTACCAATACGACCACAGTACATACTGCATACTGTATACTGCATACTGCGCTGTACGGGCAGGACACATCCCTTTCCGGCTGCTCCCTGCTCAGGGTCACCACAGCGGTTTTATGCCTGATGCTCCTCCTAACGCAGCCGGGATTCGAACCCAGACCTCCAGCGTGGTAGGTGGTGTGTGTGCGCGGTACACGTGATGCAGTTAAGGGGGATCCAATCAGGATGAGCACACGAGTGCGGTGAAACGAGGCGTGAAGCTTCCACGGCTGTGTTCCAGTCCAGAGGGTGAAACCTTCTTGGTATCGCCACTGCCGGTCCTCTCACCGACGCCGCTTCTCATCAATTTGGACGCTGGCATTTGATTTAGAGGTTGGGCAGGTGAATCTTGAGTTATGCTGGGCTGCTAAGGGTCCTCCAGATACAGATTGGTCTAAGGGTGAACACGTTTGTAGGCGGTATGGTAGGAGCCTTCGAAGGGGGACAACTAGCATCGCACGTGGAAGGTGCAGCCGCTTAACCGGGACAAAGCTAATACGGAGCAGCGTCGTCCTCCAGAGCGACAGACGTCTTCAGAGTTGAATAAAAGTGGTGACGATCTGGACTCTCCCGCGTTCACGGAGAGCTGGAGGCTGTGATTATTTTTACATTTGCGTGTGACGTGCCGGGATGTGTTGCCATTCATGGAAAGTGTGAGAGGTCAGTCTTTTGTCGTCCTGCGCTCCGTCGTTGCGCCCTCTTAAGGCGGCTTCCCGGACAGGTAGGAAATGAGCGCGGCGATGGCGCAGATGTACGTGATGATGCCGAACACGATGGAGAGCACGGACAGCCACAGCGCCTGGCGGGAGGCCGCGTTGGCGCCCTGAAAATCCCCCTGAGCCGAGGCCTTGTTGGTCTGCAAAAGGATAGACGGAAAACAGTAAGATGAGGATTAGTGGTTTAAAAAAAAAAAAGTAATACAGGGAAAGGGGCATTTGTCGTCATCGTCCTCCCTGGCTTATGCTTTCCTCTCCCACTCAGTCCAATCACACGCAAAGCTTTTATTCTGTCCCATTTCTGAATTACATTCTTTCTCTCCCTCGCTCTCTCCTTTGACTTTGACCTTTGTTTTGGGCAGCACTGCATTATTGGAAATCCATCTCCTCCAGGTTTCTTGTTATGACTCTAATTAAACCTTAACGAAAGCCCATTGATCTCATCTTTACAGCTTGCTGCTAGGTAGCTTTGTAGAGGCGTTAATGGATTTTTCTTACAGCAGCGCCGGATGAACGCGTCTGTCGGACGGAGATAAAGATGCCGGGGAGGCGGTTTTGCACTTTTTGTAATCGTGAGCCGCTAGAGTTTCTCTCAACTTCCTCTATGCGCCAGCTAAATTCACCTCGGAAGACACTGGTCATCTCAGACAAGACGCGAGCACTTTTATTTTCCAAAGGAAGCTCTGTCAGATTTACAGTAACGCTGTAAAGCGACGGATCTTTTACTGACATCTGGTGGTCGAATTGGAGACGGCAGCCATGTCAAACACGGTCCACCTGCAATCCTGCAACAGGTCGCATCCTGCGTCGTGTCAGATGTGAAGAACAGCTCGGAGGTGGGAAAATGGCGTCACATAAATACGGTCACGGTGTTACAAGAAGCTCCGTCAGAGTACAGGCGGCGGGAAAGTGACGTTCCAGCTTCATCTAACCAGGCTGATCAGGGACTTCGTCTCAGATATCTGCTGGGACCTCTGAACTACCAGGTTTCTAGTTTATCCCACTAGAAAACGCTTTCAGGATGAACTTCTAGTTGGTACCTGAGTTACCTGTCGACCGTCAGCAGGAAAAGCTGTGCTGATGTTTCTTTGAGTTTTTCACCCTTCACCTAGATGTGTGAAAAAAAAAAAAAATCGATTTGGCAATATATTGCGATTTTTGGACGCCCAATATAATATAAAATTTTCAGCTTCTAATATCAATTTTTTTATTGGTTACTAATGGTTACTTAAATGTGCAAAACACTAATAATAAACAATAAATAGGTTGTTTTGAAGCAAATAGTTTTGACTCAATTTGTCCTCTGAATGATCAATATCATCTGATGAACATAAACAGCAACTTGATTTTTCATCTCTATTTTTAATTTAGATATTAACTGGGTAGAAAATCGCAATATATCATGATATCGTGATAATATATCGTGACCCAAGTATCATGATACATATCGTATTGCGAGGTCCTTGCCAATACTGACCCTTACCTCCACCCATCCTGAATTTACGCCGCCATGTCTTTAGCTTCTTTGGCAACGCTTATCATCCACCGCGGTTTATTCTTCTGATTCCTAACGTCTCAAATGTGAACTTTGTTCCCTCAAACTTCTCAACCTTCCACTGTCTTCCTCTCCGTCGCTCTCTCAACAGCACCATGTTATTTCTATTTTCATTACTTGCTCTTTTATTACTTTACTTTATGGCTGGGCAAGTTAACACGTTATTATTGCGTTAAAGCATTAATTTATTAACGCCAACATTTATTTTATCGCGCGTTAACGCATGTTGCTCACATGCTTTTGTTTTGAAAAGTCTGTTACTGGCTGCTGCTGAACCGGAAAACAGTAAACATAAGGAAAAGCTAAAACAGACATGGAGAACGGTAAAAATCCGTGAACTTTACAGTTCAGGTAGCAACTCAGGTAGCAATATTAACAATTCTGTCTGAAAAAAAAATTCTGGACTGCAACCAAACTTTGTGGTCATTCCTCCATGTTCCATCAGATCTGCTCCATGTGTTCACTGTCCTGCTGTTCTCTAGCTGGTTACTGCAGTGCGGCTCCATCTAGTGGCACAGATGTGTAATGACAACAGAAAGTCCAGTCCTCCATTATAAAACTAAGTCAGTTCTGTGGACCCATTTTTTAATTTCGTATTTTTGATCCAAGTCTAAAATTGAAATATTAAAAAAACAGGCTTTTTTTTTTTTCATTTTTTTGTGTTAGATTAAAAAATGAAAAATTTAATAAAATGTCACTTTTTAATTTTTTTTAAATTTTTGATTGACAATTGAAAATGGAAACAATGATTGATACACGGATTGGTAAAGTTACTGAACTTTAACATGGACATTTTCATTTTAAAGTTCTCCCAGACGGAGGATTCAACAGAAACAAGGTTATTTGTAACAACTGACAAGTTGAACTCCCCGTTAAAAGTTTCTGCTGTTACCTCAGAAATTACCTGTTTTAATGTTCTGATTGTGCTGAGACACAATCATTTTGTTGGACTTTGTTTGTAGACTTTTTTTTTTTTTTCATAAAAACAGGATGACATTAATAATGCTTTTTAAAAAAAAATAAAAGTGCATTTTACACAACTTTTGAATTCATTATCTGATTTTACGTATACAATGCGATTAATCGTGATTAATCAGGAAAATAATGCGATTAATCGCGATTCAAAATTTTAATCGTTGCCCAGCTCTACTTTTCTTACTACTTTATCAGTCTTTAATAAGAGCGTTTTATTGCTCTTTTACTGCTTTGAGTATTTTACGGTGGTAACAGGGCTGCTTCGACATGCACAAACAGACATAAGCGGATCACCGTAAGATCATACAAACATAAAAACCTCATTTGACAAAGTGGTTACGCACAGTGCAGAGGCTGAGGAGATCCTATCATTCGTGCAGAGCTGTGTTCAGTTCAGGTGTGTGCGTACCTTCTGTGACAGGTAGAAGGCGCCGATCCCCAGGGGCCAGAAGCAGCAGAGCATGGAGAAGAAGGCCAGACCCAAGTAGTCCTGAGGGATCATCAGGGGGAAGTTGCTGTCGCTGTCCGTGTCACTCAGGTCGTCGATGGACGAGTCCTGGGATTGAGACAGAGTGAGTTTCAGGTGGCTGGAAGTTACAGAGAAGTGCAGGGTTGCTCTCTTGTGTGCTTTGTCTTCTCCTCATTTGTCTTTTGAGATTTCTCCGTCTGCACCGACGCAGTGGCCGTCAGAAAATCTAAAACTAAACTAAAAATCTAAACCTGCACCTCAACAACCGGACGACAGTTAAACACGCAGAATTTAAAAAAACCAGCAGCTGATTACGACAAACGTGTCTCAAGTTAATACCTTTTATTTTACGAGGATCGCATTCAATTTTCCATCCCACAGGAGTTTGTCTTTGTTTAATAATTATTGTCTATTTCAAACTATATCAAGCTGTAGGGCTGTAGCGATACACTAATCTCATGATACGATACACGATATTCGGCTCACGATACGATATACAGTCATGGAAAAAATTATTAGACCACCATTTTTTCTTCAGTTTCTTGTTCATTTTAATACCTGGTACCACTAAATGTCATCATGTGACTAAAACAGACAGAAAAGAAAACACTGAATGCATAAAAGCAGTGTTTTTGGCAGTACAACGCCATAGCTATTGATGTAAAAACTTAAGTGATTTAGGTTATAATCAAGAAAACCATGGAAAATGGTAAGATATCAGCTCTTAAATAAAACTCTTATGAGCAATCTTTGTGGTTATCGTTATGTTTGTCCAAACAAATGTCCCTTTAGTTGTACCAGGCATTAAAATGAACAAGAAACTGAAGAAAACAAGGGATGGTCTAATAATTTTTTCCATGACTGTATATCGATATTCATCTTACGATACATTTACATCATTTTCTGAAAGATTTTAAAGGAACAAAGTGATTTTGGTGACATCTTGTGAGTGTTCCAATGACTTTGTTTGAATTAATTGAACTGAAAGCATCAATTACACATTATATGGCTGACAGGCAGCTTGCAAATGCTGGACAAAATGAATAAAAGATTTGTTGAGAAAAATAGTTTCATTTATTTAAACAGTAAAAATTGTTGCTTGCAAGCTTTTAAAGGTGGGACACGGGGGTTTTTGGAAGAAGCTTAGAATATCGATACTCGATAAAATATCGATATATATCGCAGAATCGATAAAATCGCTCAGCTCTATCAAGCTGAGTTTCTGCACAGTTCATCTTTCAGAGTTCCTTTATCTCATCTTTGGAGCAGGTGGAATAATTGGTGGTTGGAATAACTGTTTTTTTTTTTTCTTTGTCAAGTGGGCTTTTTCATTTTTCTCATTTGCCCATGAGAGCTTTAGAAAATACAAAGAATCTCATCAAATTATTTCCCTTTCTAATTTTCTAAGTGAAAGGAGTCGAGTCCTGCAGCTTGTGTTGTCGTCGTGATGAAGAACGTCATCCTCATCGATGCTCCTGAGGTCATCTTTCTACATCGATCCGCTCCTCGGTGGAAACTCATCCTGCAGCAGTGGATGAGGGAAACACGGGGGGAGATGCCCCGTGGCGCCTCCCTGAGGTCGTTGCGTGTTTTTAACTCCCTACGGCCTCGAGCGTCTGCACCACCGGCGTTCACGATGAGCCTCAGAGGTGTTTTCTCATCCGCTCTCCGGACTAAACTCCGGACTAAACTCCGGACTAAACTCTGGACTAAACTCCGGACTAAACTCCGGACTAAACTCCGGACTAAACTCCGGACCAAACTCCGGACTAAACTCCGGACTAAACTCCGGACTAAACTCCGGACTAAACTCCGGACTAAACTCCGGACTAAACTCCGGACTAAACTCTGGACTAAACTCCGGACTAAACTCCGGACTAAACTCTGGACTAAACTCCGGACCAAACTCCGGACTAAACTCTGGAATAAACTCCGGACTAAACTCCGGACTAAACTCCGGACTAAACTCTGGACTAAACTCCGGACTAAACTCCGGACTAAACTCTGGACTAAACTCTGGACCCGGTGGGCCGGTCAGCTACCCGGGACTTTACTCCTGCCTGTGTTCTTGCAAGCCTTCTTCCGCCGTACTTCACGGTGGGAAACTGAATATAACCTTCCTGGAGGAGCTTTTGATTGCAGCGTTTCCTCTTCTGTTTGTCGTCGCTGAGTGATATGAAACTGAACTGGCTCTGCAGCAGGAGAGCTTTACATAACCTGGCTTTATGACTGTGAGCGTTCAGTCGCCGCCTACCTTCAAATGCATTGCTCATATGTCTATTTTAAGTTTCCCTTGACTAGAATCTGCACCCAGGATACAGGAGTCTCTTTCTTTTTTTTTTTTTGTGTAAAACTGCTGAGTTGTGTAAAACCGGATGTAGTGGGAAGAAGATGCCTTGTTTTTCTCTGCTCAAAGACCGTGCAACTTTGGGTTTGAGCTGCTGGACTGAGACGAGAAAGACTGATGTGTAACTAGAAATTCTCAAGAAATGAATGCAGCTCAGGCTGTAGCGATACACTAATCTCACGATAAGTTAGACGAGATTCGGCTCACGATACGATATACAGACATGGAAAAAATTATTAGACCACCATTTTTTCTTCACTTTCTTGTTCATTTTAATACCTGGTACCACTAAACGTCATCATGTGACTAAAACAGACAGAAAAGAAAACACTGAATGCATAAAAGCAGTGTTTTTGGCAGTACAACGCCATAGCTATTGATGTAAAAACTTAAGTGATTTAGGTTATAATCAAGAAAACCATGGAAAATGGTAAGATATCAGCTCTTAAATAAAACTCTTATGAGCAATCTTTGTGGTTATCGTTATGTTTGTCCAAACAAATGTACCTTTAGTTGTACCAGGCATTAAAATGAACAAGAAACTGAAGAAAACAAGGGTGGTCTAATCATTTTTTCCATGACTGTATACCGATATTCATCTTACGATACATTTACACCATTTTCTGAAAGATTTTAAAGGGACAAAGTGATTTTGGTGACATCTTGTGAGTGTTCCAATGACCTTGTTTGAATTACAGTGATCCCTTATTTTCACGAAAATCCAAAAACTGGAGCCGGAGCCCCCCCGAGCCTCAATAATGTGTTTAAAATATGTTTAAAAACTGCAAAAAAGTAGCGAAACAAGACAAAGGCTCAACTGTGGTATTTCTGTTTCCTTTACAGCCTCTGGTCTCTGAACCGTAGTAAACAAACCGCTCTTTCATCTAACCTCATTTTCATTCTGCCGTCCCACAACACACACACACTACATTACCCATAAGGCCACCTTCTTAAAGGGGCCAGGCTGGCTCACAACATTTCTTTGCTGTGAGAGAACGCGCACAACATCCTGTGATGTTTCCGCGATTTTTTATTGATTTTTTTTTTTATATTATATATTTCTGAAAAAAAACCGTGAATAACTAAAACCGCGGAACTTAGAACGCGAATTGGCGAGGGATCACTGTAATTGAACTGAAAGCATCAATTACACATTATATGGCTGACAGGCAGCTTGCTAATGCTGGACAAAATGAATAAAAGTGTGTTGAGAAAAATAATTTAATTTATTTAAACAGTAGAAATTGTTGCTTGCAAGCTTTTAAAGGTGGGACACGGGGGTTTTGAAAGAAGCTTAGAATATCGATACCGGCGGCTGAAAAATCGATACTCTCTGGAGAAATAAAATATCGATATATATCGCAGAATCGATAAAATCACTCAGCTCTAGTGTTGGTTCCATCTGAGATACTCAGTGGGCTGTAAAATGCATCAGATCGACTGGAATTGGAATCGGAGTGATATATTTCCTCAAGTGCAGCATGAGTCGTCAACTGTCGCTACCGGGACGGATCAGGTAGCGCGAGACACGTAAACTCGGGTTCGGCCGTGAGACTTACGTCAGAGTCGGGAAGCAGGTCTTCCTCGTCGTCTAAGCTGTAGGATGCGCTGTGGTAGTCCTGCGCCTCGGCCAGCAGCTTCCTCTCCAGCGTGGAGCCGGGCCGAATGTCCACGAACGTGGTCTCCAGGTAGTCCTTGCTGAGCAGGGAGTCACTGTTGCCCCAGATGGGGGCTGCTGGGTAATAGGACTCCAGCGTGTGCGGCAAGGAGCAGGGGTCCAGCACCTGGTGCTGCTGGAGCTCAGAGGGATGTCCGCAGTAGCTCCTCCAGGCTAACGGGGGGTAGGCCCTGTCCTCCTCACACTTAACCAGGAGACCCTTAAACACCCCGCCCGGGTCCTGTCCCGATCCGGGTCCCGGCCCAGGCCTGTTGTGGACGCCTTCTCCCAGGAGAGGGTGCTCCTGCTCATCTAGATTCTGCATCTCCCTCTTTTAATACCGACCACACAAGAGGCCACCACATCAACAACCAAATGTAATCTGCAAATCGGTTGGCAGTGCGTCCCTCTGAAGAGTGTCCAATGGGTTTATGCAAAGGCAGCTGCTTTGCTGGCTTTCAGTGATAATCCGCCTTTAATCCTATTCTTTCATTTTTCTCTTATTGCAGGGCTCTGTCCCAAAGACAAAACACATGCCAGATTTACGCCCGAGAGAAATATCCAGCGGTGACCGGCGCCTCTGTGGTAAGAGATGCAGCCTGAAGGAGCGCCGGGTCAAAGTTCAAACTACCGTCCTCCTCACGTGCCGTGAACTAAACTCTTAAAGCTCCGCAGCTTAGGGTTTTTTTTTTTTCATTTCACATCGACGAGTGTGTTAGTGAACGTGGATTTGCATGTACTGGCTTCTTGTCCCATCGTGCAACGTGGAAAAGTTAAGCGTGACGACAACAGATCCGGCGGACGAAAGCCGCGTGCTACGGGATTAAGTGGTCTGGAAAACGGCTCTCACAGCGAAACACGCCGAGCGCACACGCCGGTTTCTCCCTTCAGTGGCTCAGGATGGAAATGGCCAACAAATAAGAGTAATAAGAACAATAGGAAAGACTTCCAAGTCATTGTGACATAGAGCCTCGTGTGTGAAAGAGGCACGTCACGTGACCGGACTCGCCCACAGGGAGGCAATTCTGACACTCCAAAACACGAAATCTTCGCCAGCAGTCAAGCTACAGTCAAGTTCTTCTGTACTGGGATCCTAAAACGTACGTTGGCGGGTCAGCTGGCCTGCAGACATGCCTGTCCTTCAGGTGGCGCTGAAGGAAGCGGTGGCGGGGGAATCGAGAGTCCCCCGATGCTGATCTGTGGCAGTGGGCTTGCTACGCTGCCTGGTGGGACTCCATTAGGATGAACGATTTTTAGTGCCCCGCCATCCGCGTTGAAAGGTCTTTACTCGGGACAGGCCAGGAGCTTCTTTCGGGTTGTCCGGGTGAGGATGATGAGGTCTGTTAAGAGAAGGACAAGTTCACACAAAATATTCAGATTTTGCAGTTTAACAACAACTCGCCGCGCTGCGCGGTATCTTGTTTCTGAGGCTTGCGTGTTTCTCAGGCTCCATTCTGAAGCGATTTCAACTCTTACTCTGATATTAACTTCACATCTCACATGACAGATCCTAAGCAAAAAATTTCAACCCTCCTCAAAGTGACGCTATCGTCCCAGTGACTCCTGACAAGTTCAAGGGACTTCGGTCGGTCCAAGTTGTTTTCACAATGAGCACAAGCCTCGAGATTGACATTTTATTGGAAGATGGCGACTTTTGAGGTGTTTTACTGGTTTGAAATGGTTAAAACATGCCGCCCACGTGCCCCCCCGCAGCCCTGTATAAACTCAACTCAAAAGCAGAGCAGAAGACACAGTAGACACGTTCTCATTCACGGGCTGTCAAAAGGTGCCGCCCTCTCAAAAGATCCCCACGTCTTTGAAGTACGCACCGGGGGGGTTGTTTCGTGTTTGTTGCATCAGGCGCCGCAACTTAAGATGCTGCCAACTAAACGTGCAACAACATCAGGCCGGGGTTTCTTCAGGTGAGCTTGGGGGGGGGGGGGGGGGGGGGGGGGGGGGGGGGGTGATGGAAAGCGTAAGGGTTTCCGAACATAATACCTGACTTTTAAATGAGCTTGAGACAGATACCCCCCCCACCTTCCTTGTATTTATTAATACATTACATCAGTGATTCACAAAGTGTGGGCCGTGGCCCCCTGGTGGGCCGTGACAGGTCATTAAAATCAAACAAATATGTTTAAAATCCTCTATCTTTTTTAAATATGTTTTTAATTACTGTAAAATATTGAGATGATTTAAAAAACATTAAGAAGTAATAAAACAAACCAGTTAAGTGTTATTCTACTGTCCTCTTAACTTAATATAACAAGTGTCACCTTATTTGTTGACCCCTCACATTAATATTGGAACGTAGCTTCTAGTCCTGGATGTTGATCACAGTTGTGATTAAAGGTTTTAGTGGGCCGCCGAGATTTTTCACATTTCAAATTGGGCCTTGGTATTCCGAAGAAAAAAAATTGATTTGGCAATATATCGCGATTTTCAGCCGCCCAATATAATATCGATTTTTCAGCTCCTAATATAGATTTTTTTCATTTTTTTTCAAAAACACTAATACAATAAAAAACACTAATAATATCAAAATTAAAAGTAGAGAAAATCAAAAAAAAAAAAAAAAATCAAAAATCAAGTTGCTGTTTATGTTCATCAGATGATATTGATCATTCAGAGGACAAATTGAGTCAAAACTATTTGCATAAAAACAACCTATTTATTGTTTATTATTAGTGTTTTTGCACATTTAAGTAACCATTACAACATACTGACGATATCAATATTAGGAGCTGAAAAATCGATATCATATTGGGCAGCTGAAAATCGCGATATATTGCCAAATCGATTTTCACACCCCTAACATTGTATCACTACGACAGGTCACAGCAGTCGAGCTTTCACTTTCACACCAGCGACGGCTGCTGGTTTGCAGCACATCCTCCATATTTCGGCGTGTGCATGGCGTGCTGTTATGGTGTTTTTAAGAAATGACCCTGGTTTACAGTTGGGGTTGTGTAAAACTCCAAATCACCAAATCCCCCTCCAAAGCTGATAATCACTCCTTTCATGACAGCTTCGCCAAACGCAGCGAGGCAGGATCCCTGCACGCGCTCACATCCGGGTTCGCTTGCACAAAGTAATGAAAAAGCCTCGTGACGGATCCACTAAAACGTCGGCGAGAGCGTGCTAAGCTACAGTTGTCCTCCACCTTCTGCAGACGTTCATCCACAACCGATCAGCTGCACCACATCACATCACGTCGCTGTGGTAGCTGTAAATACCACAGCAATTGATTTCACGCCACAGATGTTCTCATTTAGCTGCGTTTACCGCCGACGTTTCAATGCAGCAGCTCATTCACATTACAGCGTTTATTGATCAGATTTTACTGCCGATTCGTGCTGATTAACCTACAGAGGCTCTAAATGAGCCGGCCTCATCACAGATGAACAACCTTAACCTGCAGCCTCGTACCTGACAGCAACGATCTATTACCGTCTGTAACGCTGACAAAAATAGCATGTAAATAAGAGCGAGCGAGTGATGCATCCAGCTGTGGGTAATCAGGGAGCTGGGACAGATGAGAGGGAGGGTGGACCAGCTGAGGCTCCTCAGACGCTGCCTGGCCCGCTGATGGTTCTGTTTTTAGGAACCAACGGGACCAGAGAGATCAGAGTTGGTTGTTTTCCTGCTTTTCATGTATTTTAAGAAGGATGAAAACACCCTTCAAGGTCTCATGAAGCTGTCAGGATGTGCAGTTCATGACCAGGGACAGGACTCTCTCTCTTTCTTTATCACACATACTGTTTTTTTTTTTTTTGTTTGTTTTAAGGGAAAAAAAACTCCATATAAGACACATACAGGTAAAAAAAAAGACCACCTGAGTCCCCTTCCCCTCCAGACTGGACTGATGACTTTCTCTGTGGTGACGAGTCAGTAATCCAGCAGAGCCCCGTTTGGAATAAAGGAAAAGAAAGACGCTGACGCACTACGTCGTGACTGTATTCGATATTTGTCACACACATCGAGTCGCCGGCAGCACGTTCATTACTGACTGATATAAAAAATAAAGGCTCCTTGAACTGATGGAAATACATGCATTAGAATTACTAACTGAAAAAGATTAACATTTAAAGGATTTTGGCTTGTGGTTCCATTTAAATTAATACCTTTAATTAAAGTAAATGAGGTTCAGTAGTTTTTGTTTTTTTTATCTCATGGAAGCTTTAGATGAGGGACAGCAGAGGGGAGGAGGAGGGGAGACTTTCTGCTGTTAGCGTTAGCTCACGTTAGCGTGATTTCAAAACTCCATGGAAGCGATGGTTATGTTTTATATGGCTGATCAGGTTTAACGTATTTAAGCTTTTTCTATTTTTCCTTCCTCGTGGAATTTGCTTGGAGCATTTGTCACAAATAACCACCAAACTATCTTCTTCTAAACTTAGTTTCATACCATCGCCGCCATGTTTGTTGTGATCAGCGCTGTGCTGCAGGCTGCATTCAAGGTGTAAGGTAAATTCCCATGTTCCCTCGTTTGCTAGTCGTTCTTTTAGCCTTTTCTATTTTTTTCTTTCTTTTATGTGTAACATGTGGGAAAATACTGCGAATATCAATTAAAGTCAGCAACTACCAAAATTATGACCGAGTTAACGAGTTGTTTTCTGGCATGAGGGGGTATTCTTGATTTTCCTGATTGAGTAGTCGTTTTTCTGATTATGCCGATGTCACTTGAACATAACATTCACTGCCGGTTATTCAAGACTCAGTGGTAGCAGACACTGCTGTGTTGACAGAAATATATATGTTATCAGGGCTATTAGTCGTGATATCAGACTTATCAGAATGATGTCATAATTTCCTGTTATCGTGCCCGTAACCAATATACATGCAGAAAATGTCCAGCATCCACAAATTACCAGCAGCAGTCGACTCAATGCTGTCGTACTTTCTGACACTGAACTGTTGAGGGACTGTTCCCAGTCCAGACCACTAAAACCTTTACCAACAGCTCCTCTCCCGCTATTCTGATGCTCAGTTTGAACTTCGGCGGGTCGTCTTGACCCGTGACGTCATCCCAAAAAGGTGCAATAACCCGCTGCGACATGATTGGAGGATTAGATCCTGCTGTGCAGGTGAGTGTGGACAAAAATACTTTAAACATTATGGGGAGCTCAAATGTTGCGTAAGCAGTTTTTAAAATCCCGAGGATAGCCTATACCCCCCCCCCCCCCCCCCCCCCCCCGCCGCCTCGCGCTGGGATAAACTCCATCCCATAACGATGACATAAGCCTCTTAGGAAATGGATGGATGCTGGCGCATATGCACCTGCCACTCCAGCTGAGGTGCTTTCAGATAATTAGCCAGCGGTTTCAAAAGAGGTAATTAAACATGCAGCTGAGGAATTATATATTAACAGTGGGAGGATGGAAGATTTCAAGCACGTGCGACGGAGAAACACGGCGGAGTTGCTCCACGAGCTCAGGGTCGGGTCTGTGATCTTTACAGACTAGAAAGGAAAAAAAAAAACCCGCCATGAATAACTGGGTGTCTTTGGGCTGCCGTGGAGCTCAACCTTCCGCTCGCCTCGAGGAGGGCGGGAAGCTTTTATCTGAACAAGGCGAGTTACTGTTTAACACGGTGACGTCACCGCCTCCCTCTCCTCACACCTACAACCGGACATGTGGTGCAGAAATGCACTTCTGCCCCCCCCCCCCCATCCCCGCAGCCTCATTCCAGGAGAGATGCACTCAGCTTTATTACACACCCCCCCCCCCCCGCCTCCCTCCACCTCTGCCATAAAAAGACTTCTGTCAGCTGTATTATAAGCCTCCCTCCTTTTCTGATTCTGCAAAGCTCATAAAACATCCAGTCAGGTGGGGAGGGGGGGGGGGGGGGGGGGGGGGGCAAGGACGCCTCTGCAAATCACCACCCACACTTTTACAGGAGCTCCTCTCTCTCTCTCTCTCTCGCTCTCTCTCCTTTCTTCTTCTGCTGTTTTGTCAAAAGCGTCTCCTCAGCTCTTTTCTCTCCGTTACTTCTCCCTTTAATCCGACTCCTTTAATCCGACTCCTTTCCCGCGTCTTTCTTTTCTAATCCAGCCGCACTTCTGGCAAAGCCACTCATCAAAAACTCGTCTCTTTCTCTTAACACAAAAAGAAAGCTCCATCTAAAGACAGTGACGAGTGCAGGCAAACTGAAATGTTGCTGCTGACTCTTGCGGGGGGGGGGGGGGGGGGGGGGGGGGGGGGGTGGGGGGGGGGGGGGGGTGGGGGGGGGGGGGGGGGGGGGGGGGGGGGGGGGGGGGGTTAAATGGGCCCCATTGATTTTATTTCCAAAACCCTTTTTCTGTCTCAGTTTCTGCTTTTGTCTGTGACGAGTGACTGCTGAGAGCGGAGGAAACTGAACAGAAAGGATAAACCAAGAGGAAAGAAGAGAGAGAAAGAGAGAGAGAGAGAGAGAGAGAGGGTAGAAAAAAAAAGAGGAAAAAAAAACAGGCAGGAACACGGAGAGCTGGAAGTAACAGCCTGTTCCCATGGAAACGCATCCACCGTCGAGTGGAGCTCACTGATAAATGAAGCGGAGGCTAATTTCCATCTCAGTACTGTTTCTCTGCTCGGCTTGATAATAACTGTTTGGGGGGGGGGGGGGGGGGGGGCGTTTCTGTCACTGAACACGAGAGAAGATGTAGTTTCCACTGAATTACTCTGCGATAACAAATGAACACAGCGGACCAGGCGCGGGCTTTACCTGCCCCCCCCCCCACCACCATATATGCGTGACAGTGAGAGCTCATTAATCAATCCAGAGTACGCTTCGCTCCCCCCCCCCCCCCCCCCCCCCCATCCCTCCAGCAAACCAACGCCACGAAAACACGCGCGCATTCATTTCATCCATCACACACTGCGGTCCTTTGCAGCCGTGTGCATCATCGTGCCCTTTCGGAGACGCGCACATGCACACAAACACACCGCCAAACTTTGTGCACGATCCAAGCTTTCTCTCCCAACACGCACACATACACACATGCGCTGCGTGCACAGCTGGCGCTCGTGTGCAGCGAGGCCAGAGGAATGCGGAGCTGCCTATCTGAATGTGCCGCACATGGCTGCGGCGCGCCGCCGCGGAGCGCGCGGCCCGCTGTAGCCAGTGTTCTGTAATGTGGATCTGCGCGAGCGCACCGCACGCGGTTCCCGTAGACAGGCGCGCGTGTGTGTGTGTGTGTGCAGTTCAGGGACGTCTCCCGCAGCTGAAAACCCGTTAGTCACGTTCTCCAGGGTTCACGCGCGCCAGCTGCATGTGGATGTTTTCAGGAGGAGGTTTAAATGATTCGATTTAAAAATAGCATAAACCTCACTGTATACCAGAAGATTTGTGCACGTTTGAAATATGCAGTAACGTATTTATTTGGGGGGGATGTATATTCTTTAAATACGGCACCGATTCCTCATTATCTCAGTTCATTCTGTTGGTAAAGATTATATTTGACTCTGATGCTAAAAATCTTAAAACAGAACTTCACAGACAGATTATAAAACAGGCCCGGTTTCAGTATGTCATCTAGACCTTTGCTAAAAACCGACATGAACAAAAAAAAAAAAAAAAACCCCAAAACAACAGATGCACCGATCGATCGGCTCGTGATGGAAATCGGCCGATTTTCACCCCTGATCAGCATCACTGCAGGACGCTCCCTCAGAAGATCTCAACCGTCCAACTGAGACCGTCGCTTTGAAATCAAAGTACAGTGATCCCTCGCCACATCGCGCTTTAAGTTCGGCGGTTTTAATTATTTGCGGATTTTTCAGAAATATATAATATAATAAAAAAATCAAGAAAAAAATCGCGGAACATCACAGGATGTTGTGCGCGTTCTCTCACAGTGAAGAAATGCTGTGAGCCAGCCTGGCCCCTTTAAGAAGGTGGCCTTATGGGTAATGATGTGGCCTTATGGGTAATGTAGTGTGTGTGTGTCGTGGGACGGCAGAATGAAAATGGGGTTAGATGAAAAGTGTAGTGAGCATCAACAGCAGCCCAGCGTGTATAGATTTATATTCTTTGTTAACCGACAGGAGCCCAACAATACAACCTGTGTGATGTTACAAGTTCCTGCAGTGTCAGAATAAAGTTCCCGTTCCATGCAGAGAAAACCAGACTGTTTCTTTTGTTGTTGTTAGCGTGTTAGCTGCTAAGTACGAGCCAAAATAGCCCAGCGGTTTGTTTACTACGGTTCAGAGACCAGAGGCTGTGAAGGTAACAGAAAGACCACAGTCGAGCCTTTGTCTTGTTTCGCTACTTTTTTGCGGTTTTTAAACATATTTTAAACACATTATTTACGTTCGGGGGGCTCCGGCTCCAGTTTGCAGATTTTGATCTTCACGGGGGGACGCCGGTCCCCATTAACAGCGAAAAATAAGGGATCACTGTAAATCGAACCTCTGTAGTCGGACAAACATATACGGATACGTCCGGAAAACACGGATAACGCATGAGGAAGAAGACTGAAGTTATGGAGCTGTAAGTCCGTCCAGTACAACTGTGAGTTGGGCATCGCTCCAGTTTACCGCCTCAAGCTGAACCGAAGATTAATCTGTTGGTCTGGTGTGTAATGTCACAGGAAAATCCCCGAACTAACAAGCTGAAAGCAGCTGTCGGAACGTCGGAGTTATTTGGTCGGTAAACAGGTTCCCCTCGTGTGCGTGACCGGCGGGAGTCGGTCAGCGCTCATCTGCAGGCTGGAGAACAGCTGCGTCACACACCTGGCCTTCACAGATCACCTGAACCTAACCGACAAGTCCTCCCCGTCCCTGCTGGTCTGGTCTGCGGTGTTTCGCTTCAGCATTCAGTGCGTTTACATGACAAGTTTAATTCCTCTTTAATTCAGAATTAAAGTTAAATCCGAATAAATGTAAACACTTAATTCCATATGAAAATGTCAATTCTGAATTAAACTTAATTCCGAAGTAAGTGGCTGGTTTATTCCCATTTTAATTCCGAATTAAATAATTCCGCGGTCATGTTTACACTCATTCCTGTTTAAATTAATTCCCGTCTTTCTGCACATGTTAGTTCTCTTGCCCGTCTGTCGCGATGACGCTTATATTCCGCGCCTGGGCTTGTTTTCAAAACAAAGTTTCAAAATGGCAGCACGCAGTAAACGGTGTTCAAGAGCAGAGAGGATTTATTTAATAATTAGCTTGGAGGAACTGGAAATAATTAAAAGAACAGATGGCAGGAAACATAAAAATTGTGAGCTTTTCAAAGTTGTAGCGGCCAGGTTAAATGAAGGAGGTTTCACAGATAGAGACGCCACCCAGGTCAAAAATAAGTGGAATGTTGTTGCTAATCGAGTTGTTGCTAAGTTTGTTTTCTTCCGGTAGATGTAAAGACGTCCGCCCCCCCCATCCAATCAGAACCCTTCCCAACCCCCAGACCTAAAGCGGAGTTGGATAAAGCCGAACAAACGTGTTTTCCATGTAAACCTCAATTCGGAATTACTATTTCCATGTAAACTCAAAGGAAAATAGTTTAATTCGGAATTATTTAATTCGGAATTATTAATTCAGAATTAAAAAACATCATGTAACCGCAGCCATTGAGAGGCTGACGTCTAGAAACGCTGCTGATGCTCCGTTCGGTTGCAGAAAACACCTTAAAGAAGTCTGAGTTCCTGACTGGATTAGAAAACCTGGTAGTCCTGGCAGGTCATTAATAGTTTGTGTATTTCTTCAAGCAGCCATATGATGCTCTTCCAGGACATATCTAGTGTTGTTATGATGAATTATCATCTTAAACCCAACCAGAGGATTAAAAGATGTGATAAATGCACAAAAAACCCCTCAGTTTTCAGGCCACTTGGACTGTGAGGACTCCATCCCGGTGGATCTGCTCGTCCCTCTTGCTCAGCATTTTTCTTCTGTTTCCAAGGTGTCTCCAAAGAAGGAAATGTGTTTCAGGTTGCGACGGGAGAGTTCTCACACCGGCGGATGCGGTTGTTTCTTCTGTCCAGGCGACGGGCAGGTGTGTTTGTTTCTGCTGGTGAAAGACCGAAGCTGAAAGATGAAGTTGTTCCGGCACCAGAAGCTTGTGGGTCTGAACCCTAAAGCAGATGTTCTACAGCAGCCGAGGCTAAACTGAGGCTACAACTGACGCAGGCTCACCAAAAACAGTCAATAAATGTTGCCCTGTCTGGATATTTTCAACTTTGGACCCCTTTCGTCCAAACCGATCATGGTTTGAACTCCACAGCCTCCCTCAGTGTTGCTGCCGACCGCATCCATCCCTCGATGACCGCAGTGTACCATCTCCATCTTTGATGGACGATGCACCGTGATCATCTCAGACTGGTTTCTAGAACACGATCGATGAGTCACTGAGCTCCAGCTCCACCCACAGTCACCAGATCTCCGGTCCGCTTTGGGATGTTAGTGGAACGAGCCGCCGCTGGAGATGCTGTTGCGTCAACGTGGACCAGAATCTAAATATAAAAGGATTTGAAGTAGATGTCTTCGGAACAACCCGACAACCCGAGGTTCCGACTCGACCTGAATCGTGACTCCGGCTGCGGCTCTGAATCGGTACAGTTAGTCTCGGGTCCGGTTGGTGCTCTCTGACAAGCCGAGTCCGCATTTACTTGAGAGAGGCAAAGATACTGGTGGTGGCAGCTGTCACTTAGCCCCGCCCCCTTCCATCCAATAGGCTGTGAAATGTCATGTGACAGGTCAAGCAAAAGTAAACAAACAAACAGTAGTTTAGTTTAGCCTACGTCAGGACTCGGGGCAGTTAAATGATTATTCATTAACGTGGCGTGTTTGTCATTAAACAATCATGTTGCCGTAGCGTGTTATTAGCGGTTTGCCCGGCAGCTGTAAAGTGCAACGGATCGCCAACATGACAACGCTGAATGAGACAACATATTTACGACACGTCCTGACCGGCGTAGGCTATTAGTGTTAGCAGTTGCTACAATTAGCATATGTATCAATAAAGAGAAAAACGACGTGGATTTATTGTTATTTACATCACTTAGCCTATGTAGCAACTGAACCGGTAGAAGAAGACAACTTTAGGGAAGAAAATCAAGTTTTATTCAATGCTAGACAACTTTAACATGAGCAACTATGGGCTGGAATGTCTCGGTTCTATTCGGGTAACTCGGTTCGGTTCGTGGTCGGAAACTAAAGACTCGGTTCCGGGTCCAAATATTGCGGGTCCATTCGGGTTCTGACCCCCGGACTTATCATAGTAGCTCAGGTCGGGTCAGTTTCGGGTCGAATTTTCATGGGTCCATTTGGGTCCGGTTCAATGAAAGTGGACCCGGGAAGACCTCTAATTTGAAGTGCTGAGGTCATCAACGGGAAAAGGGGATAACTGCTGGTGTGTTGGAAACACGCGTCATTAGCTCCGCCCATCGGCAAGACTCCAGGAAACCAACCAATCACAAAACACTCGAGTCAAATCAGTTTTTTTTTTTTTCAGGATTCCTTGTGATTCTCAGTCTTTCTTTCAGGAACAATAAAAAATGAGCCATATCTGCTTTCTGTCCTCATCTCCAGCATGATGTGATGTTAAAGTTAAGACGGGGAACCTGAATAATTCAGCTCTGCATCCGGGATGTTACGGCGCGCCGGAAAAAACCGAGCAGCTCTGACTACGTTCAGACCTGTGACACGCTGCTCATTTTTGTTTTTCTTTTTTCACGTGACGTCAAACAGCCGACGTTCTCAAGGGCAGGAGAGGTCACTTTATCTCATGACGAAACCCCCCCCAAAATGAAAATATTACGGCGGACGATTGTTCGGATAAATCATCTTCACCGTAGCTCTCTGTCGGCTCGGCGAAGCGCGTGAAAGTGTCTGCTGAGGCTGACGCGAGTTAGCGTGAGCTGCCAGACTGCCACAATGATTAGCACAGGCTGTGCTAATGTGAGCCGGGCCGTGCTTTACATCAGTCATATTGCAGCGTGGCAAACCTGCACACGCCCGCGCTAACGCGCGCGTGAGGGGGGGAGCGTGCGCGGCTTAAAAGGCCGCGGGGATCGACCTTTAATCTGTGGACATAAAGAGCTGGCGGCAGCGGGACTTTGATTTGGTTAAACTTGCCGGACATGTAGCAGTTATAATTAAGGTCAAGTTGAGCCTTTGGGGAACACGTGTGAGTTGATGCAGCGTCCTCACGAGCTGCTAAACAACCGCACAAGAGCGGGAACGAGCCGAAGAGTCAGCTTCAGCAGGGATGTCTTGTGTCTCCGCGTCTCCGTCCCCTGTCCCCCCCCCAGCAGAGAGGACAAAAACCCTGCTGCTAATTAGGACCGCGAGCAGCGCATGTCCTCTGAAAGCGCCTGGACAGCCTTTTGCCCTTTGCCCTTTCGTCTCCTGAACTCATTTGACACCGGAGGACGCAACACGTTCAATTTGATGCCTCGCCAAAAGGTGAAAATGCGTCGTGGCTTCGTTGGGTCGTCTGGCGCTGCAGGCCAAGCTCGCTTCAGCGCGGCAGATACCTGTCCAGAGGTAAACAAAGGATCTGTGGTGGTTCTGCTGCTGCTGGACTCCCTGGTCAAAGCAGCTAATCCTCCACCGTAGATCTTCACAGTGAAGAAAAGATGGTTTGATTCCTCTTCCTGAATACTGCAGTAATGCAAAGTTCAACAACAAACAGATGCAGATTACATGCAGGAGAAACAAAATCCTAACTTTGCTTGGCGAAATGACTAAAAATGAGTATAATTTATACTCTACGGACTACGTAGGTGGACAGGTGGTCCTTACACAGGAAGGTCTTAACAGAATTTGACCTGAATTAAAAATGCCCAAATTCCTTTTTTTTTTTTTTTTTTTTTTTTTTACCAACTAAGCCTTTTGTGAATCCCTCATTGAAGACAAGTACTTCATGCAGTTTTCTGTTAAAAAATTTAAATGTAGGACATAAAGAGAACAAGCTGCACATCACACCAAGAATAAAGCAAAACCACACCACGGTGAAAGCTAAAATAAAAAACTAAAATAAGATTTTAAAAAAGCCCATGTATAAAAATGTGCTTGGGCTAACTAATGCTTTAATTAAAGCAGTCCCTGGGGGGGGCGTGACCCCGGGGAACATGCTTGTTTTTGCCATATTGCATTAAAGTGTAATTGCACATATACTCCAGTAGGGGACAGTGGCGCAGGGAGTATTAGCTATATTCTGCTATAGTCGGGTTTTTTTAGTGCAGAGCAGGAAATATGAAGAGAACAAACCCTCAAAAGACACCACGAAAAAATATTTAGCAGGGATGAGAAGAAAAAAGGAGAAAGACGAAGATAATGCAACAAACAAAAGTCAGCAGAAAGTTAAGACGAGGAAATATGACGATGCTGATGTAGCGCTTTACCTCATTGTGACTACGGTGGGATTAATGCACTTTACATTTTTACAAACCAAAAACAATGTTTATAAAGTTATTCTTTGTTATAAGTTGATCTATATTTCTTTCTTTTTTGCAGTGTTTTGCAGAGGTGTACTTACAACAATGTTTTAGACAAATGATACTATTTATAGTCGTGGTGGAGGGTAGTGATGGTGGGGGGAGGGTTCTTCATGGGGGGGGGGGGGGGGGGGGGGGGGGGGGGGGGGGGGGGGGCGCAGTAGAAAATAAATGAGAACCACTGGGTTAAAAATATAGATTCACTCTCAGGGTGGAAGCAGAGACAACTAAGTTCACCTCAGAAGTTGTAAATCAGAGTGACATCACACCCAAGTTGGCCGCGTTACAGTTGCAAAGTCGATAAATGAACCTTTCTGAACACTGAGCTAGCCACTGAGCTACTGGCTACTGAGCTAGCCACTGTCACTGCAGTTAGCAATACTAATGCATAACAATGCTGTACACGGTGGTTGTTCGCTGATAAAGATGAGCAGTGCAATGAGGAAGACAACTGCTATGAACAACTGAGCGTTTAACTGTGTTGATGCAGCCATCTTGGATTCTGAGGTTCTGAGTTGGAATTTCAACCTCGGGGCGTTCCAGTTGAAACACCAACTTGAAACTCAGCACCAGAACATATAATTTTGCCAGCCCAACTTGAATTTACCTCGGAAGTGTAAAGGCTGATCTATGCTGGATTCGCACAGGTGCATCGCGGCAAAAACGACCAATCAAATTTGTTCCTGCTCGTTACGCAAACAGCCCGCGTTACGCAAACAGCCGGCTTTGAGTTAGTCCCGCCTCTGTGTGCGATTTCATCGGCCAGCTCCAGCTGTGTAGCTGCGACTCGACTGGCTGACATATGTGTCGAAGCGGGAAAAAGTTAAAACCATTTAACTTTTCACGCTCACAATTCAGTTCGGTACTGGCGACGTTGCCCGATTCAAGTCTATGGCGACCGACGCAGACGACGCGGCGGTGCGAGTCCAGCTTTATACTCGTAAGCTGCTGTTTGCGTCGCTCTGTAATAACACCTTGAACCGCTAGAGAGCAGCGGCGAGCTTCCTTTTGCTTACTTGTGAGCAGCAACAGAGTAAATAAAGTGTATATTACGTGAACTGACTATACGACCGATAAATCAGTCGTTTTCAACACTGCAGCAAACTGTCGTTCTGCCCGACTTGAAGACGACGAAGAAGAAATAGCGGTGGGGACTAGGGGTGTGAAAAAAAAAAGATTTAGCCATAGGGGTGAGTATTGGCAAGGACCTCACAATACGATATGTATCATGATACTTGGGTCAGGATACGATATTATCACAATATCGCAATATCACTATATATTGCGATATTCTACCCAGTTAATATCAAAATTAAAAGTAGAGATGAAAAATCAAGTTGCTGTATATGTTCATCAGATGATATTGATCATTCAGAGGACAAATTGAGTCAAAACTATTTGCTTCAAAACAACCTATTTATTGTTTATTATCAGTGTTTTTGCACATTTAAGTTAATGAATGAATTTTGCTAAAAAAAAAAAAAAATCAATATTAGGAGCTGAAAACCGATATATCGGGCGGCTGAAATTGCGATATATTACAAATTCAATTTTTTTTCACATCCCTATTTGGCAATATATCACGATTTTCGGCCGCCGATATTGATTTTTCAGCTCCTAATATTGATTTTTTTTAGGAAAATTCTACAATGCTGTCAGTATGTTGTTATGGTTACTTTAATGTGCAAAAACACTAATAATAGACAATAAATAGGTTGTTTTGAAGCAAATAGTTTTGACTCAATTTGTCCTCTGAATGATCAATATCATCTGATGAACATATACAGCAACTTGATTTTTCATCTCTACTCTTAATTTTGATATTAACTGGGTAGAAAATCGCAATATATCACGATATCGTGATATCGTGATAATATCGTATTGCGAGGTCCTTGCCAATACTCCCCCCTAGTGAGGAAACAAAAAGATGAGGAAGAACAGATCTACCGAGGGGACCAATCACAGTCCTCGTGGTCCGTTGATGCTCGTTACATCTGGAGGGGGGTGGAGGGGGGTGCAGCTCACGGTGGGATTCATGTCTGGCACAGCTTCGACGCAGAAGTACAAATCAGCCTTCAATCAGGCTTAACAGATTATTGCATTGTCACAGGTAATCTGAAATAGTTTAAACTCCGCCAAGGTACTCTGGTTTTACAAAATGGGGAATATTTCATTTGCCCCCCCCCCCCCCCCCCCCCCCCCCCCAGAAAATCTTGCCACGGCCCTGGCAGCTCATGAAGCACTTTCTGTTTTACATGATGTGGATGAAAAGGTATCTATTCTTGTAGTCGTTCCAGGATAATTTTAAAAAAAGAAATGAAAAGAGAAGACAATCATTGTGACTTGTACGTCACTCTCAGCCTTTATAAAACAGAACAAGCTTTTTTTTTTTTTTTTTTTTTTTGTTGGCCAGTTTCTCACCTGCACGTCTCGCCGCTGTCGTCCTGTCTGCGGGAGGACTCGGGGGTCCCGCCTGAAACCGTCCGCGGGGCAGAGACGCCGTGGCTCAGCGGTTCCTCGTCAGAGTGCAGGATTGGAGTTTGCGAGCGCGTCGATGCTCAGAAAAAACGGACGAGGAATCGCGCACGTGTCTGTGTGGGAGTTGCAAATGTGCGCCGAGTGGAAGTCAAACTTGCCAGCATCTCCTCTGCTGCTGTGATGGAGATGTAACACCTCTGCTTCTCCTCCTGCGCAGCATCCCCGATGCTCGGTCCCTCCTCCTCCTCCTCCTCCTCCTCAAGTGTCTCTTTATTCCTGTAAACTTTCTTCTGCCACTCCGACTCTCCACACAGAGGCTTTCTCCTTCTGCTCTGTCTCTCCCCTGGTCTCTTCTCCTCTCTTCTCCTCCCTGTCCTCTCCTTCTCCCCTTTGTCTCTCCTCACGCTGCAGCTTACCTTGTTAGGGCGGGAGGAACTGGGTCCTAAAGCCTGTTTACTCCACCGCCCGACCGTGTGTTTGTTGCAGTTTCAGTCGCTCAGCGGTCCTCGCAAGGATAGAAAGAAAAAAAAAAAACACGCGCATTGCAAAGTGAGGACATTTTTTTTTTTTTTTTTGCCTTTTTCTTACTTCTTTAAGAGGATTATCGGGGTCGGGGCTTGAATTTGGTCTTAGATTAGGACTGCAGTTAATGCTGTTGGGAGGTTTAAGGTTGTGTGTCGACTGGGATGTAAATGCAGCATCTTCAGAAGAAATCTCACTGGCGCTGAAGCAAAGGCAGAAGTGGACAGAGGACGGAGGGGGAGGGGGGGGGGGGGTGGAGGCGATGATGCACCGTGCATCTCTGGGAAGACGGTGAGATCCCCCCCCCCCCCCCCCACTCCCCCCCGGCGTGGATGACTCCACTCACTGTCAGCACTTTGATGCCCACTTCACCCCGTGACCCAGTTTGGTCACGTGGCACTTTGAGATCTACAAGATGAAAAACAACAACAACAACAACCCCCAAACAAACAAACAAACAACAAACATCAGGCTCGCTGCAGGATTGTGCTCATTTTTGCCTCTTTCAGGGAGGGATAAAGCTCTGGCATCGCTGGACACCAGCAATCTAAAATCCACAGGGCTTACGCTGAGTATTTGATGAGGTGCTCTGCTCTCAGCTGGATGTCCCCTCCCCCAGAGACGCTGCAACCTCTGGGCTGGTTTTTGTTTCGCTTTTTGTTTTTGTTTTTTAAAAAAATGTCATTTCAAGCCAGTCAGCACAGGCCGCGAAGCCTCAAATCTGACGCCCCGATCTGTCTTTGGCTGTCAGAGCGGCGGGCGACGTCTCAGTCCATCAGTGATCGATACCTCTCCTCAGTCTGAGCACATCCTCCCTTCATCAGTGTGCTCCCCGACTCTTTCTGTCCTCCTCCCCTCTCTTCCAGTCATGTCTTCTCCACCTCCAGCTCTCTGTTTTACATACTGGAGTAAGACTGGGCTGATTGGAGGGAGATAAGAGGATTGATTTGATGGAGGAATGAAACAAGGGCACTAATAATACTGCACTGGGAGACAGAAATGGACGGTTTCCTCATTCCAGATTACGGGTGTGAAAAAAAATCAATTTGGCAATATATCGCGATTTTCGACCGCCCAATATAATATCAATTTTTCGGCTCCTAATATTGATTTTTTTTAGGAAATTGTTATTCTATTTATTTTATTTATTTATTAAATGTGGAAAAACACTGATAATAAACAATAAATAGATTGTTTTTAGTGGCTTTTTGTAAGAAACGGGCACTCTGAACTAGAGGTGTGAAAAAAAAATCGATTTGGCAATATATCGCGATTTTCGGCCCCCCAATATAAAATCGATTTTTCAGCTCCTAACATCAATTTTTTTTAGGAAATTTTTATTCTATTTATTTTATTTTATTTATTTATTAAATGTGGAAAAACACTGATAATAAACAATAAATAGATTGTTTTTAGTGGCTTTTGAAGAAAACGGGCACTCTGAACTAGTGGTGTGAAAAAAAAATCGATTAGGCAATATATCGCGATTTTCGGCCGCCCAATATAATATAGATTTTTCAGCTCCTAATATCAATTTTTTAGGAAAATTGTTTAATTTTCACATTTAAATTGTTTAAAATTTAAATGTGCAAAAACACTAATGATAAACAATAAATAGGTTGTTTTAAAGCAAATAGTTTTGACTCAATTTGTCCTCTGAATGATCAATATCATCTGATGAACATATACAGCAACTTGATTTTTCATCTCTACTTTTAATTTTGATATTAACTGGGTAGAATATCGCAATATATTGTGATACCGCGATATCGCAATAATATCGTATCACGACCCAAGTATCATGATACATATCGTATTGCGAGGTCCTTGCCAATACTCACCCCTATTCCAGACTCATATTGATCTCACAGTAACGTTAAGCTAAATATACGCAATGATCTTTCACTCCCATCACCGCTGCAACAGTGCAAACTGCAACGTTCTCTGTTTCGATATTCTACGATTTAAATCCAGGTGCAAGATAATCAGATCTTAGCGAACGCAGATATTTTTGATTTACGTGATGGGGGGAGTCAGGCAGGAAGGCACGGAGGCAAATCATATTTTTAAAAAAAATACCGGAGATCAAAACTCACCTTTAGACTCAATTATAAGCCGATAGATGTGCCGAGTAATCAGCAAAAACAAGCGACCCAAAAGAAAACTAAGTAAACAAAAGATGAAGATCAATAAATCAAATACTCAGGGTGCCAATTATAACCTCAGACATACAACATATCACTTTTATTCAACGTCCCATGACTTGTAGATGCACCTTTGAGCATGAACTTTAAGAAGCATCGCTCATTGTCTCATAAACAGCTTTTAGAGGCCGTTCATTGGTCCGGTTTGTTCACAGGTCCAGCTTTGTCCCGTAATGTGTTGGATGTGGAGGATACTTTTAGTTTTTACGACAGCTCTGGATTTGAACATGTCCCATGCGATTTTAATCATCAGCACGGCCATAATAATCAATAGGACTGTAGCAATACACTAATCTGGCGACATGATACGATTCATGATATTCATGATACAATATATATCGCGATACTCATCTTACGATATAATTTGATACATTTACATCATTTTCCGAAAGATTTTAAAGGGACAAAGTGATTTTGGTGACATCTTGTGAGTGTTCCAATGACTTTGTTTGAATTAACTGAACTGAAAGCATCAATTACACATTATATGGCTGACAGGCAGCTTGCTAATGCTGGACAAAATGAATAAAAGATGTGTTGAGAAAATTGATTTAATTTATTTAAACATTGCAAATTGTTGCTTGCAAGCTTTTAAAGGTGAGGGCACAATGGAGAGTTAAAGTACAGCTAGTGTCCTTGTTTGGCAGCTTTTTTGGCTGGAAACTGAACACATGAGGTAGCTACTAGCCGTTCTAGCCACGAGGTTAAATAAAAACAAACCATGGCAGCCAAAAGTCTATTGGAGCAACATTTAAGCCGCCCATCCCAGCAGAGTAGCTGTCAGACTTAACTTAAAGCAAAGTGCAGGGAGAGCACCCCTGCAGGACACGAGGGTTTTGAAAGGAGCTTAGAATATTGATACCAGCGGCTGAAAAATCGATACTCTCTGGGGAAATAAAATATCGATATATATCGCAGAATCGATAAAATCGCTCAGCTCTAAAAATCAGTCATCATGGCCCCTCTTTTTCTTTCGTAGGTAAGATGGCAGGTACTTGGGCCAAAAGTTGCCAAAGCTATGATCCAGAGGGGGAAAAACCATCGCTGGCAGATGGATCTGGGCCTGATGTTTTGCATAAGGTTGCGTTTTCCCACGAGTATCGCTGCTCCAGCAGCACCTACATGGACGGCAGCATCAGCAAACCCTGCAAGGAAGGATGGAGGAGGAGGAGGAGGAGGAGGAGGAGGAGTGTGGTGTTAGCAGAAAGGCTGAGCTGGTAATCCGATACTCACTGAGGAGGAAACGCTATCAGTTGGGAGGTTAAAATCTTAATCGTTGCTCATTCAGCTTGAGTACTGCTACATATGATGTTAATTTGTTCAATATTAATGCTAAGGACATGCTAAAGCAGTCTGGGAGGTATTCTCTCAGGCATGCTGGGGGGCTTTTTGGTGTTTTTTGTTTGGTGATACAGCTCTTCAGCTCTTGGCGACATATTGATATATTAGCACAGGGGTGTCAGACTCATTTTCACTGAGGGCCACATCAGCATCATGGTGGCCCTCGAAGGGCCAGATTGACAGCATTAGTGTAACAAAATGCAATGTAAATCAAAATAAATTAAACTACACCTTATTATAATGTTAAATAACTGTTTCTGTATTTATCATGTATTCAAGTTTCAAATATTTAAGTCATTATTATATTATACTCAGGGTTTGTGGTTGTAAGAGTATCCATTGGTTTCGGAAGCGGAAGTGATTCTTTGTTTTTCTTGTATGCTAAAATACTTAGCTCCGTGTTTTCTGTCAAAATGCCGACATAGATTAAACTCTTTGACGACTGACACCGTTTCATAACACAAAAGACATACTGTTATTTCATCTTGATATACAAACTTGCAATTGTTTTCTCATCATTCATGAAACTGCCTTCCTTGTGCATCAATTTTTCTTTTCTTGGACATGTTCTGAAAAATCATCTTGCTCATAGTTACCATTATTGTTGTGGGTAACGACGAAATGCATGATGGGAGATGTAGTTTATTGTCAATATGCACTTTAAAGCAGTGTAAGCTTATTTTAAGTCTTAAAATATTGGTTTAAATTTTAAGCCAATAATGCACAAGCTCTCGAGGGCCACATACAATGACGTGGCGGGCCACATTTGGCCCGCGGGCCTTGTGTTTGACACGTGTGTATTAGCAGAACGGTTTCTGTTATCCTTAAAACAGAGAAGCGCTAACGAGAAGCGCCATGTGTGAGCCAAGCAGTCTGAGCAAAATTATATGATATGAAGACAATTAAGTAAGCGCACTGGAGAGAGCTACAGCAGTGAAGCTATGGAGCGAAGGCAGCAGCACACACATATGAAAGCCAACGACGACCCAACTGGTGGTCTGGCCATTTTATTTTTATTTATTTATCTGCTTCTCCATTGTCAGGAGTTGCCAGGAGCACCGATGTAACGGTCCACGCCGTCCCACTGTGGACAGCCACTGGGGATGCAGCTTTACTGTGGGGGGGGGTCATCAGTGACACACAACAGCTCAGTCCTGGGAAAAAAACTGACAGGAAATGAGTTTAATAACAGCAGCAGGTTTTATATACATATGCAGACATATTTATGTAAATAATACAGTCAAATATGCAGTCATGAGAAAAAGAAAGTGCACATTTTTTCATCATCTTTGCCCCATAATTAAGTAGCTTTGTTGAAACAACTTCATTGGAGCAGCGCTGGGACGACTGCCGTAAAGTCTTGATTAAACGGATCCAGAGACGCGGATAAATACGGACATTTTGGTTCTTGATGTTAGTTTTTAATTCAGTTCAATTTTATTTGTATAGCGTCTGTTACAATGTCAGTTGTCTCCAGGTGTTTTAAAGAGATCCAGATCATGACCCCCTGAGCAAATATTAACTAAAATTATAATATTAAATCCTAATCAAAGATAATGGCAGGTAAAAAAACTCCCACAGAGGGAGAAAAAAACCCTTTAAGCCAAACAGTGTTAAGGAAAAACTCCACTTTAAGAGGAAGAAACCTGGACCAGGACCTGGATCATATGGAGGGACCTTCCTGATGAAGACCAGCTGGATAAAGAAAGAAAAGAGGGGAGATTTTATCGCAATCTGTAAATCGCTATATGGGGGAATTGTTGCACTTGGCGGAGGTCTGCGCTCTCAGAGTGCTTTTCTAGTTATTTGTGTTTTTGCACATTTAAGTAACCATGACAACATACTGACAGCATTGTAACCACTATAAATTTTTTCCTAAAAAATCGATATTAGGAGCTGAAAAATCGATTATATTGGGCGGCCGAAAATCGCGATATATCGCCAAAACGATTTTTTTTTTCACACCCCTACTCTCATTTGCATATCCGGCAAAAAATAACACACGACGGCGAAACGGCACAAAGGGCGAACCTTCGTTTGTTTCTTCCGCCGCGGCGTCCTTCACGTACACCTGCACGCATCACGGAGCGCCAACTTGATCAGAAGTCTCATCTATATTATTTCACAGAGAGCAGCCTGATGAAACCCTCACAGCGAAAAAATAAAAAAAAAGCCTGCACGAGGTCACGACACAAAAACTGATGATGTTACACAACTCCCATCTACGCCCCGCGCTCCTTTGTTCCCCTCTCCCTCTTGTTTAGTGCCCCCTTATTCATTTTGGCGCTCGCAGCAGAAAGGTGCCCACATATTTCTCTCCTTCCCGCTTTCAGCCGCTGACCTTGCGGTGAACTGAAACAGCAGCCCCGCTATGAGCTTTCTAGAAGGGAACAGCCACTAATCAGACCGGAAAGCCAGTAAATACCAGAGCACGCACGCCAGCCGTGCACGCACGCATCATACTCACCACACAGTTTCTGCAAGAGTTTGAAGACTGTAATGAAATAAATGCTTAAGTGGCCATTTAAGGGGATTAGATGTGGAAAAGGAGAAGGGAGCCTTTGGTGAGGCGATAGCTTGAATTTAATCATGTGTGTGTGTGTGTGTGCGTGTGTGTGGACGAGAGAGAGAGGGATGCAGGAGGAGGATGAAGTAGTGAAAGAGAGCAGGGGATGAAAAAAAAGGGAGACAAAGAGGCAAACGTCCGAAGAGAGATGGAGGATAGGTCCTCGGGCCTATCGGCAATTAAAGTGATTAATATCCTCCCGTGAAGGAGGTGGCGGTGAGGGGGGGGTGGAGGGGGGGGGGTGCTTGGTTAATGGAGTCAGATTAAGAATAATTGCTGCTCATGCTGTCTGTCTGTAAAGGACTCAAAGAGGCTGAGGACACCCACAAGAGAGAGACACAAAAGACGGAAAGCTTTTAAACGTTTCTGTTTTCTGTCAGAAATTAATTTTCAGATGTTTCTGGTAATGAGGACCTGACCCAGTTCCAGAGCCTGTCACAGGATCAGTTGGACATGTTGGGAAATATTCTCACCTGTGATTGGACTGATCGGTTTCAGTGATCTGAGAGACGGGGACAAGAGTTTTTTATTAAACATAAATAGCAGACGACACACGGAGGTCATGATCTTTATCTGTAAAAGAAAAAAAAACAGTCATCTCTGGGATCAACAGCGGCTTGGTGGTTGGAACCGTTCAACCGTTCATACGTGGTCCTGCGATGGACCGGGGACCTGTCCGGGGTCCACCGCTGCCTCCCACCCAGAGACAGCTGGGAAAAGGGTCCACAGAGCAGTGATTCCCAAAGTGTGGGCCGCGGCCCCCTGGTGGGCCGTCACGGTACTGCAGGTGGGTCGTCACGGTACTGCAGGTGGGCCGTCACGGTACTGCAGGTGGGCCGTCACGGTACTGCAGGTGGGCCGTCACGGTACTGCAGGTGGGTCGTCACGGTACTGCAGGTGGGCCGTCACGGTACTGCAGGTGGGTCGTCACGGTACTGCAGGTGTGCCGTCACGGTACGTCACGGTACTGCAGGTGGGTCGTCACGGTACTGCAGGTGGGCCGTCACGGTACTGCAGGTGGGCCGTGAGAGGTCATTAAAATCCTCGATCTTTTAAAATATGTTTTTAATTACGGTAAAATATTAACGACATGATTTAAAAACATTAATAAGTAACAAAACAAACCAGTTAAGTGTTATACTACCGTCATCTTAATTTAATAGTGTCACCTTATTTGTTGACCCCTCACATTAATACCAGATCATAGCTTCTAGTCCTGAATGTTGATCACAGTTGTGATTAAAGGTTTCGGTGGACTGCAGAGATTTTTCACATTTCAAATTGGGCCTTGGTGTTCTGAAGTTTGGGAATGGCTGGGTTCTTTTATGTTGCCGTTAACTACACAAGCCTGACGCGAACTTCTAGCAAACGGGAGCTGTTTTTCACCGGAGCTTTGGCTAGCTCTGACAGTGTTCAACGTTAGCTGTAGCGAACAGCAGTAACTTTGTTTTACCGCAATATATGAAAACGATTGAAACCATAACTCACCAAATTCAATCCACTGGTAAATGTAGGTAGGAAATGTGAACGTACAGTCGTCTGCCTCGTCCCCGGCGTGGACAGCGCTAGCTCCTGCTTCTCGTCTCGCTTAGCTACGTAACCTCCGAGTTTCTCCAGGTACACATGAATGAAGAACGTTCATATGACTGGAATAATGGAACAATCTGACCTGATTGGTTCTGGACAGGATTTACTGACCGTCCAGGTGTCATTTAAAGGGCCGATTTCTGAAGTGCTCAGTTTGCTTATTAGGTCAATCATATGGTAATTAAAAAAAAAAAATCTCCCGATTCCGACACCCCGGATCAACACGATTCAAACAGGTCACCCTTTTTGACTTCAAAACGGCAAATTTCGCCAAAAGGTGGGAGATTTTTATGCCTGAATATAATCACTAAGACAAGGGATTACTTTGGGGAATCCTTTTTCAACCCCTACAATATGGAGCTACTTGAAACTCTACCGTGCACAGAGGAGGCCGTCTGTTGACCTCGCCCAAAGGCGAAGTCGACATCTCTGAGCTTGGCAGCATTTGGATGGAGCATCACTCAGTGGACAATGTGGGAATCTCAGTGGAAATCTTTATTCTAGATTTTTTTTTTTTTTTGGAAGAAATGAAGAGGGGTGGCCATGGTTGCCCTCCAACCGAAGGACTGATCCCCCGGCCCTGAGGGGGACCCCGGGGCCGATCACTGCTCAGTACACTCAGTACCGGCCCAGATAAACGTGCAGGGTTACTCCAGGAAGGACATCGGACGTAAAAACAAATAAATACCTGTGGCAGGTGAGCACGCAAAACACAGTGACCGTCTGTGGCGACTCCTGAACCAGAAAGGAGCCAGAAGAAGTGTTTTTTTAAAGGAAACGGGCACTCTGGACAAAAAAAAAATCGATTTGGCAATATATCGCGATTTTCGGCCTTCCAATATAATATCGATTTTTCAGCTCCTAATATCGATTTTTAAGGAAAATTGTTTAATTTTCACATTTAAAATTATTTAAAATTTAAATGTGCAAAAACACTAATAATAAACAATAAATAGGTTGTTTTGAAGCAAATAGTTGTGACTCAATTTGTCCTCTGAATGATCAATATCATCTGATGAACATATACAGCAACTTGATTTTTCATCTCTACTTTTAATTTTGATATTAACTGGGTAAAATATCACAATATATCATGATATTGTGATACCATGATAATATCATATCGTGACCCAAGTATCATGATACATATCGTATTGCGAGGTCCTTGCCAATAATCACCTCTAGGCTATAATGGACACAATTTTAGAGTTTAAAGGTCCCATACAACCAGACTGTCTGATACCCAGTGTCTCGGTTCTGGAAGAGTACCTGAGTATCATTACATCTCTAGTCACTGGACGACTAGAATCATCCGGTATCAACTGTGATGAAACTGTTGCAAAACGGTTGCTTGCAACCTAAAATAAAGAGATAAAGTTTTTGGAAGTGATATTTTAACAAGCTCTGTCTTGTATCTTGTCCTCTGAATGATCAATATCATCTGATTAACATATAGAGCAACTTGATCTTTCATCTCTACTTTTAATTTTGATATTAACTGGGTAGAATATCGCAATATAATGCTGGGCGATATGGAAAAAATCATATAATCACGATATGGACTATTTTATATCACGATAACGATATATATCACGATATACCATAATAAAGTATGTTTTCAGTTATTCTCTGAAAAGTTTGACAAAAATTTCATTGCTTACTTTTCAACTTTATTTTGAAAGGACATTTAGCTGAACTGTCACAAACATACATTTTAGTGCAGCAAAAACAGGTAGGTACAGAGGTACAGCAGCTTTCACATTTTTTTTAAAGTGCATAACAGTTTCTGAGAGGAAAAACACATTTTTGCACTGAAGTTCAGCTATAAAAAATAAACACAAATTATTTTTCAACTTTCTGAAATCTGTAACCTTGTAGTGCAAAGTTTGCAAACCAATATAAAGTGTCTAAAGTAAACATCAGGGTTGAAGAGAACTCTGTTTAAGGCATTAACCATGAATAAAAGTGCAAACATAAAAGGCTACTTTGTAGAAGTAGATATGATTCTATCAAATTTATCGTTGCAGGTTATTTAATTACATATTTGCTGTAATAATTGATAAAATTAGGTTAGAAACGATAGAAGAGAAATGGCACGATACACACTTTTCTATCGTCCCCACGATATGTATCGTCATATTGCCCAGCACTATCGCAATATGCGATAATATGCGATAATATGCGATAATATGCGATAATATGCGATAATATCGCACCGTGAGGTCCTTGCCAATATTCATCCCTACTCTGGACCAAAAAGGCTGTCCAGACAGAAGCTGGGAGCCCAGCTCTGTGACGGTCTGAGCGTTTATCAGCGCGCCGTACCCCATAACAGCCACATAGCGTTTCACACCGCGATACGGGACGAAACACGGGTCTGGGTCAAATACCAGGCCCATCCAGCGGTGTCTTCGTTTTAAATGGATTCCTCTTACGACGCCGTCTAGCAGCGTTCGCTGGGAGCAGTGATGTCAGTTTATCCCAGATGTAACGAATAGCCTATCCGTTACTAGAGCACTTACCAGCACTTGGATGCACACAGCACTTTATGGGTGCTAAGGACAAAAAAAACACTATATTGCACACAATTGTTTTAACTTATTTATTGAAATGTTTGTTGTAGGTGGGTCCAGTCATGGTGATGGCGGTTCCTGGTCCTGCAAAGAAAGTGATAATTGACATATGCAATATGTGTTGATAGATTTAGTAATTCCTGTTAGGTGTTGGTGTGTGTGAGATTTTACTTACCTCCTCCATGTGTCCAGGGTGGCAGTGTCCGTGGAAAAGAGTCCCCAGGGAACGGATGCAGCCTAAAAGGTTCTGGGCTGGACCATGAGGGAGGAGATGCTGGGGGTGGTTTTAAGGAGGTTTTTATGGGTATAACTTTAGTTGTTTGTTTGTTTGTTTTGGGTTTTTCCTTTTTTAGGAAGGTGATTTATTTTTGTATTAAGGTTAGGGTTTATGTTGGAGGGTTTTTAACTGGGTTTTAAAATACCTGAGTTGATTAGTCTGTGGTAGTGGTTTGACCCAATAAGCAGGAACAGTATTTAAGGCGCCATTTACATCAGTACTGGTTCGCTGCTGCTGGAAACCATAGCTTCCAGAACCTCCAACGCACTTTGCACTTTTTGCCACTTTGCACTTTATGGTTTGCCTTTTTTGCACAGAAAAATAAAAGAAAAACAAACTTGTGGACCACTCCAGATCCTGCTCTTTTTTATTCATCTGTTTTTATGCTCACTATCCACCGCTCGTGCAGTCTTGGTTACATTTGGTGTCAGAAGTCCTGCCCTGCCAAAGTGAGCACAAAGACGTCATGAATACAAGAGCAAGTAAGAAACCTGAGGAGCCAGATGAGGGGGTCGCTGTACTGTCTGACTCTGCAACAGCAAGTGGTGGTCCAAGAAATGAAGTGGAGGAACTGACGGCGCTGGTTAGGTCACTGATTGAAAACCAAAAAGCCAGAGGCAAGAAGTTGGAAAGAGAAATGTCTCTACAGGACCAGCGCTGGAAGTTTATGCGACAGCAGCAGTCTGAGCACCCACAGTCCAGGGTGCAAAGACAAACGATTGGCATGCAGACATCTATGGACGGTGATTATGATGATGAAGACGATGATGATGTTGGGCCAGAACCTGGCGGCAGTGGCAGCTATGGCTATAGACCACAGAGGGAGCCCAAACTTCCTGTTCTGACACCAGAAGATGACATTGAACATTTTTTAATCACATTTGAGAGAATGGCTCAGGTCTGTCGGTGGCCAGAAGAGGAGTGGGCAGTCCGCCTGGTTCCCCTGTTGACCGGAAAGGCACGTAGCGCTTTCGTTTCGATGGACATTCGGGACGCTGATGACTACGACAAGGTGAAGGAAGCAATTCTGGCCAAATATGAGATAACAGAGGAAACCTACCGTCGACGCTTCAGGTCGCTAAAAATTGAGCCAGATGAGACACCCCGAGAGCTGTATGTTCGATTGAAGGACCTGCTGAATCGGTGGCTTCATCCTGAAAAGTCGAGGAAAACTGTTATTTTGGAAAAACTTATCCTGGAGCAGTTTCTCCGCATGGTCAGTTCAGAGCTCGAGATATGGATCAAGGAGCGCGACCCGGGCAGTGCAGAAGAAGCAGCTCGCCTGGCGGAGGCTTTCCTATCAGCGCGTAAAGGGACCAGAGCTGGCTACTTTGGACGGGAGCCCCGCTTCGACCAGTCAAGTAAGTCCTTTGGGGGTGATAAGTGTGGTCTGAATCCTGGGGGTAATAGCAATAAGCCATCTCCATTTTACCAGTCGCTCTGGCCCTACTAGAAAAACATTAAATAGGACACAGAATCGGGAAGTTAGATGCTATAATTGTAACAACTTAGGCCATGTGCAGCATTTTTGCCCAGCACTAAAATCGAAACCCTCTTTATTGTGTGTAGTACCAAGGCCGGGGGTGGTGCCGCCAATTGAAGATGAGAGGGGGCGCACAACATTTGTGTTAGTGAATGGCCAAAAAGTAGAAGCACTGCTAGATTCTGGTTGTTTTCAATCTGTAGTCTTATCCAGTTTTGTTCCAGAGGAGAGGTGGTCTAGAGACAAAACATCACTTATCTGCATCCATGGAGATGAGCGTTCTTACCCAACAGCTGAGGTGTACATGACAGTAGGAGGACAGACTTACCTGCTAAATGTGGCGATTGCAGAAAATTTACCATTTGGTGTCATTCTTGGGAATGATGTTCCAACTTTAGTGGATCTCATGTCTCGGAGTAGTCTGGCAGGGACAGGAAAGCTTCTGGGTTCAGAAAAACCCACAGTTGAACCTGGTAGCTCGGTGAATGTCCTTACTAGAGCCCAAAAAGCTAAGGCTGTTTTGAAAGAGCTTCCTTTTTGGGAAGAAGATTTTGAGACCCAGTCAGGGAAGCCTAGAAAAACAAAAGCCCAAAGAAGGCAAGAAAGGTTTGCTGGCTCTCCCAAAGACAGAAATGATACTGCAAAACCACTTAGTCCAATTGAATTTAATATCCCTTCAGATATTGGGGCACTTCAAAAGCAGGATCCATCTCTTAAATGTTGGTTTGAGAGAGTGGCCAAGGAGGGGGACACAAAATGTTTGGATGAGGCCAGATGATCAGAAATGGTATTTTGTATCAAGTTACTGACAATATTGAAGCCCTTGCATTACCTGACCGTTTTAGACAGCAGGTGATGGAGTTGGGTCACTCCATCCCCTGGGCTGGTCATATGGCTTTTCAGAAAACCCTGCGTCGAGTTGGCAGTCGTTTTGTGTGGCCTGGCATGTATACACAAATTTCAAAATTTTGCAAGTCTTGTGAAAAGTGTCAATTGACAGCTGGGAGGGGAGTTGTCCAGGCCCACTTGCAGTCATTACCCATCATTGGCACCCCTTTTGAGAGGATTGGCATGGATATTGTTGGTCCACTTGAAAGAAGCTCCACTGGAAATCGTTTTATTTTGGTGCTGTGTGATTATGCTACCCGATACCCTGAAGCTTTTCCGCTGCGTTCAATTAAAGCAAAGCAGATTGCAAATTGTCTATTGCAGCTGTTTTCCAGGGTGGGGGTAGCGAAAGAAATTCTGACGGACTGTGGTACTAACTTCATGTCAAAATTATTAAAGCAGGTCTACCAGCTGTTGGGGGTTAAGGGGATCAGGACCACACCTTATCACCCCCAAACGGATGGGCTGGTAGAGCGCTATAACAAGACACTGAAACACATGCTGCGCAAGTTTGTCTCCAGCACAGGTGGGGATTGGGACCAGTGGCTGCCATATCTGCTGTTCGCATACCGGGAGGTCCCACAATCATCCACCGGCTTCTCCCCCTTCGAGTTGCTGTATGGACGCCAGGTGCGGGGGCCACTGGACCTCCTGAGGGACTACTGGGAGCGGACAGAGAGCGAGGGTGACAATATCATAGCTTACGTCATCAAAATGAGGGAGCGACTGGAGGCTATGGCAGCACTGGCTCAAGAGAACATGAAGGAGGCGCAACAGCACCAGAAAACATGGTATGACCAAAAAGCAAAGGAGAGAGTTTTTAGTCCTGGCCAAAAGGTATTATTATTGTTGCCGACCAGCGACAATAAACTGCTTGCTAAATGGCATGGACCTTATGACGTTACTAAAAAAGTGGGGAAAGTAACATATGAGCTTTACATGCCAGACAGACAGAAGAAACGCCAGGTTTTCCATGTTAACCTTCTGAAGGAGTTTCATGTTCGCCAGGAGCCTGCACAGCAGCTGTTGGTCCGGGCTGTGCAGGATGAAGAGGTGACGGAGAAATATTTTCCTACATGTTCAGAAGGAACTGTTGTTGACCTGTCTCACCTCTCTTCCTCTCAGAGGAAATCTATACAGCCACTGCTTGACCCTTCTCTTTTTATGGAGACTCCAGGCTTCACTTCATTGGTCCAACATAAAATACGGCTGAAGAAGGACTCCCCGGTTCGCCAGAGGAGCTACAGGATACCTGAGCGGTTGGTGCATGTGTTGCAGAATGAAATTGTACTAATGCTTGAACTGGGAATAATTGAAGTCTCCAGTAGTGAGTGGTGTAGCCCTGTCGTGTTGGTACCTAAGAGAGATGGCTCTCTACGATTTTGTATTGATTTTAGGTACCTAAACAGCATCTCCAATTTTGACCCATATCCAATGCCACGGATTGATGACTTGTTGGAGAGAGTGGGAGGAGCAAGTTATATCACACCTTGGATCTCAGTAAAGGCTATTGGCAACTGGCGCTGGCTCCAGAAGCAAGGGAATTGACTGCGTTTAGGACCCCGTTTGGTTTGTACCAGTTCAAAGTCATGCCATTTGGTTTGCAGGGGGCACCAGCAACCTTCCAGCGCTTGATGGACCACATACTGCGGGACGTGACTGATTTCTCAGCGGCCTATCTGGATGATGTGGTCGTGTATAGCAGTTCATGGGAACAACACCTACATCACCTCCAGGAGGTTTTCCGGAGGATCAGAGCAGCTGGACTGACCATCAACCCAAAGAAGTGCGCAGTGGCCCATCAGGAAGTGCAGTACCTCGGTTTCACCATCGGTTTCGGGACGATCAAGCCACAGGTGGAGAAAATGGAAGCCATTCGCTCTTTCCCTGTCCCCACCACAAAGAGAAAGGTGAGAGGATTTGTTGGACTAGTGGGTTGGTACCGGAAGTTTGTGCCGAATTTTTCTGAACGGACTGCTGTCCTAACTAACTTGACCAAGAAAGCAGCTCCCAACAAAGTGTGCTGGACAGAGGACTGTGAGCGAGCCTTCAGGGATTTGAAGGAGGCCATCTGTACAGGGCCAGTCCTCCACTGCCCTGACTTCAGTCAGCCCTTCATCCTGCAGACGGATGCCTCACATGGTGGGCTGGGGGCAGTCTTGATCCAGGAGAAGGAGGGGGAGAGGAGACCTTTCGTCTTCCTCAGTCGGAGACTGTTGGATCGGGAAACGAGGTATTCAACAATTGAAAAGGAATGCTTGGCAGTTAAATGGGCTATTGACTCTCTTAGGTACTATTTGCTTGGACGTCAGTTTGTGCTGGAGACGGACCATCGCGCGCTCCAGTGGCTGCACAAAATGAAGGATGCCAACAACCGCATCACTGGGTGGTACCTCTCCCTGCAGCCTTACGATTTCACGGTCCAGTACCGGCCCGGGTCACAAATGTGGTGGCAGATTGTCTCTCCAGGACTACGGAGGATGGCGGCTTCGCCATGGAGAGGGAGGGGGAAGTGTAACGAATAGCCTATCCGTTACTAGAGCACTTACCAGCACTTGGATGCACACAGCACTTTATGGGTGCTAAGGACAAAAAAAACACTATATTGCACACAATTGTTTTAACTTATTTATTGAAATGTTTGTTGTAGGTGGGTCCAGTCATGGTGATGGCGGTTCCTGGTCCTGCAAAGAAAGTGATAATTGACATATGCAATATGTGTTGATAGATTTAGTAATTCCTGTTAGGTGTTGGTGTGTGTGAGATTTTACTTACCTCCTCCATGTGTCCAGGGTGGCAGTGTCCGTGGAAAAGAGTCCCCAGGGAACGGATGCAGCCTAAAAGGTTCTGGGCTGGACCATGAGGGAGGAGATGCTGGGGGTGGTTTTAAGGAGGTTTTTATGGGTATAACTTTAGTTGTTTGTTTGTTTGTTTTGGGTTTTTCCTTTTTTAGGAAGGTGATTTATTTTTGTATTAAGGTTAGGGTTTATGTTGGAGGGTTTTTAACTGGGTTTTAAAATACCTGAGTTGATTAGTCTGTGGTAGTGGTTTGACCCAATAAGCAGGAACAGTATTTAAGGCGCCATTTACATCAGTACTGGTTCGCTGCTGCTGGAAACCATAGCTTCCAGAACCTCCAACGCACTTTGCACTTTTTGCCACTTTGCACTTTATGGTTTGCCTTTTTTGCACAGAAAAATAAAAGAAAAACAAACTTGTGGACCACTCCAGATCCTGCTCTTTTTTATTCATCTGTTTTTATGCTCACTATCCACCGCTCGTGCAGTCTTGGTTACACCAGACATGATGTTAGTCCAGGGAGAGAGAAAGGAGGAGAGGCCATTTGCCTTGAAAAAAAAGAAAAGAAAAAGAAAATGTGACATGAAGGGGAAAGTGAGACAACAGCGACAGAAGGTTGCTCCTGGTTTCCGGAGCGGAGGAGGTTGTCGTCGGAGACGAGCCCTCGCTTCGCCTGCTTTGACGCACTTGTCGTCCTGAAGGCCTGAATGATTTATTAAAGCGAGGAGTGGCGGGGAGGAGGGCAGCCAAGCGAGCTCTGATCGAGTCGGGGAGCCAGGGACGACAAGCACCCCTCTATTATTCATGAGTCCACGGGGGTGGGAGCGTGGCGGGAGTGGAGGAGGGAGGAGACGGAGGGAAACGTGGAGTCAACATTTCTGCTTTTCCCTCCTTTTGTCTGTTTGTTTGCTGACTGTTCAGATCTTTGACGCTGGACTTCAGTTCAGCTGTTTCTGTCGACTCACCTGCAGCGTATACACAGGTGCGCACACACACACACACACACACACAGGTGCGCCAGGTGTTTCCTCAGAGGCTGTCACATACAGTTCAAATAAATATACAGTAGATGCAGGCAGGTTCTGATCCAGACTGTAGGAACACAGACCTGGACGGATGTTCAGAGAAATCCCTCCTCTTGTTTGTTTTATCTAAATGAATGAATGAATGCTTTATTTCGGTTTAAAACAAAAATAAAATCATGTTTTACAAAAAGAAAATTTCAGATAACAACCGAGAAAGGAATAGGCTGAAGACCCAAGGCTTATTTTTTTGCCTATCCTATACCATCAGAGGATTAATTGACTATTACACAATAGTACATCATTACAAAACACATAGCATAAACAGAAAAATTTAATTCAAATCAAATTTCCTTATAATTTTTAATAATATTAGATTTTAAAGTCTTCTTGAAGATTAACACAGAATTACACATTTTTATTTCATCGTTCAATCCGTTCCATAATTTTACACCCAAAACTGACACACATCTATACTTTAAATTAGTGCTAACTCTGCAAGTTTCAAACATTAACTTAATAAACATAAATATAAATTTATTTAAACATAAATAATCACATTAGAACCGCCATTTCCAAACTACAGAACACCAAGGCCCAATTTGAAATGTGAAAAATCTCTGCGGCCCACCAGAACCTTTAATCACAACTGTGATCCACATTCAGGACTAGTAGCTATGATCCGATATTAATGTGAGGGGTCAACAAATATGGCAACACTTGTCATATTAAGTTAAGATGACAGCAGAATAACACTTAACTGGTTTGTTTTAAAACTTCTTGTTTTTTTTAAATCGTCTCATGAAAGTTTTAAAGCAATTAAAAGTATATTTTTAAAAAGATTGAGGATTTAAAACACATTTGTTGAATTTTAATGACCTCTCACGGCCCACCTGCAGTCCCAGGACGGCCCACCAGGGGGCCGCGGCCCACACTTTGGGAATCACAGCATTACAGGATGTTTTTAACGCCACTTCTCCTCGTCGCTATAATCGAGGAGACGTCTGTTTAATACTTAATAGCAGAAATACAACATTGATGTCCCGCGGGTCAAGTGTTCGGCAGCCGGAGAGCGAAATGAACCTCAGTCGTGTCTGCAGAGTTGATCCTGCTCGTGGATGCGAGCGGGTTCACAAATATTTCATCTCAGCTGCAGATTCTCTGCGTTGTCTTATTTGATTTTGTTATTTCTCGGCTGAACGGAGCCACCGGCTCTTCCTGCCGTCGGTCACAGATTTATTTCATCCCCAGTTATCCCATCAAACAGAAAATCTCATGATGTTCCCAGAAAGATGTTTCATTCCTACTAACTCCTCCACAAATCCCATTTACTCTCATGACCACTTTCTCTCTTTTTTTTTGTACTTATATGAGCCCGTTTTAGCCAAGTGGGCTTATCAGACCCTGATGATGTCTGACATGTCTGACATCACAGTGTATGTGGGGGTTGGTGGGGGGAGGGGGGGCGCAGCAACGCATGCAGCGTGATGAATGAGATCAAAATAAAGACGTGCATCCTCGCCGCAGGCCACTGGATGCAGACCTAATCAGCGGCGGTTCAGTTTGCTCCGTCCTGCTCTTAATGAGGTTTCAATGAGGCATCAAATGAGTTCTGCTCGAGCAGAATCGGCGCTCGGTTCTGCTGCAGTCGGTCCCTTTACCGTGAGCTGCGGTCTCCAATAAAAACCGGGGAGGAGGAGGAGGAGGAAGTGTTTGAGCGAACGCCTGTGGCCAAACGGGTCCGAGGATATTACACATCTGTGGCTGCAGGCGGAGGGAGTCTGACACGCTGTAATGAGTTTAAGAGAAACTGCTGCCTGGTCCGGTCCGGTCCGGTCCCACAGCCTGGTAATGAGTGCATTTCAGTTTCTGCTGTGGTGTCTGAACATTATGATCTTTTACTTCTTATATAAGTTTGACCATTTCTCAGAGCCAACGAGTTCATGTTGGTGTGTGATTTTCCTGTATTACTCTGTCAGCGTGTTGTTTATGTTTAAAGAAGATAAGAAAGAGGAGTAAAGGTGGAACTGCCTCCTTAAATTTGACTGGTTACACCTGAGAGACTCAAGTATGGCTAAACAGGTGTTTACGAGACTAAAGAGGCTTCTGCTCTCTTTGTTCTCTGATTTTCCTTGAAACAAACCCCCCACCCCCCACCACACAAAGCCAATTACGTTAAAGAAAATGTAAAATGCATGAGTAAAATGATGAAGTTGCCGTCTTGTGATCCGAGAAACGAACGTAATGAAACTAAAGTCACTCCACGTTTCTGTTCTTTTGAGTTGGATGATAGAAAAAAAATAAAAAATCAATGAACACTATAAAATATGGGCAGAATATGTTTTTTGTTCTATACTTCTATGTAGTGCCGAGAGGAGATCTGATCCAGTTTGTTCGCCACAAACACTGAATTATTCATTATAGCTCATAACTATGTGATGAAATTGTGAATGTGAGAATTTGTTTCCACGTATCATCATATTTTTGTACAAAAAAATGAAGATAAAATACACTTTGTTGTCACCTGTGGACACTTGTGTTTCTCTCCAAAGCTGCTCTGGGACCCAACGGGCCTCAGGGGTCTCTGAGGGTTCTGGGAACCGGGGACAGCACACCTGAAAGGGGGCTTTCTATCCGGTTGGGCTCAGAACCGTAGACGAGGAACGCTGAAGTGATGCAACAGCCAGCGGGTGGGTGGCAGACGAGTGATAAACGTTTTCATCCCAGAACGGTGGAACGAGAGGTCCACTGTCTCTGCAGCATCATGAAAACTTCACAACATAAGTGCAAGTGTTGCATTTGATTTTTAAGACTTCTGAGAAGATACCACAAACAGTCATTACACGGAACGACTGCGGCCTTTGGACTGGAGTTGACCACGTTGACGTGGTGCACAAGCTTCGCTGGGTGTTTGGACCCTCGACTGTGACACCGGTTGGTTTGCAGTTTTCAGTGCTGGAGGCGTTCCTCTCACCGAGGGCGTCATCGTACCACTCTCCCAGGAGTCCCCCTGACTGTTGGGGCGTCCTCCATCATCCATCACATCTCACTTTAACACCAAACTGTGACTTCTTGGCCTTCAAAACCCAACTTGATGCCCTTTACGAGCACGTTGAGAGAGAATAGGCTCCTGCCGATTATGCTAGCATAATTTTTGGCATAATCTGAGGAATTGAGCATAATAATTTTTTGCCCTTTTTTCAAAAGTAGCACTGCTAGCATAATCCGTATATTTTCTTGTCTTAATAGCACAATTTTAGAATAATTCAAGAAAACGAAGATCTCAGCTACTAAAAACGATAGATTACTATTAACAGTTGGTTCCACTCCTATTTTGCGATTGCTTTTTAGTTGTGTTGAGTTACGGAGGGAATTCGATGAAACGGAACCGGAAGTCTGTGTCTCTGTCCCAGACTCCTTAGTCTTTCTCCCAGTGTTTACTCGAAATTTGCATAATTATCCATGGTAACTGGAGGCCATTTGAGTGCAAAACCTTGCGCAAACTGTGTCACGCTCTGCTACACGCGATGGTTAGCAAGCTATCCGCGGATAGTTATCCACGGATACTATCCAGGCTTTGTGCAACCTGTTTTTGTTCGCTGGATAACAATCCGCTGGATAGCAGATTTATCCGCCGTATAGGCCTAACCAACGGATAAAATTACCCAGGTTTTGAACAACCGGGCCCAGAACGTCAGGCCAGGGTTAATAAAATACATTTTCAAACTTGTCTTGTGAGTTGTGAAGTTTTTTGCACAGAATAATAAAAAAAAAAAGTAGCATAATTTTGAAAAGCGAGCATAATTTGAGCATAATTTGGGCAAAAAACGAGCACTGCCACTAGCATAATATGCCACTTTTACTAGCACAATCGGCAAACGCCTAAGAGAGAGAGAGAGAGAGAGAGAGAGAGAGAGAGAGAGAGAGAGAGAGAGAGAGAGAGAGAGAGAGAGAGCTACCCGGTACGACCCGGTTCTCCAGGTCATGTGGTGAAGCTGGCCGTCCTGAATTGAATCTTGAATGACCCCAGATGACCTTTATCACCCGTCTCATGTTGCTGGGAGCGTGGTAGCGCTCCGGCGCTTCAGTCAAAGAGAACTGGGGAGCTATTTTATGTTTTATATAATCTATTATATATAATCTAACATTGAGCATCTTCACAAAGCGATGGAGCAAACAGGTGCTGGTGTGTTCTTAATTCAAAATAATACTAATTAAACTTGTAATTTTTTCCTTCTAGTAATGATTTATGAAGTCACATGGTCGTCTGGGTCCTTCAGCACAAAAGAAATAAGAAAAAAAGTTCAAAAAATAAGAAACTAGGTATTCTAGATTAAAAGAATAAAATAAAATAAAGCACAACAGAGATGAGTGATAATGGGTGATTCTGGATTCACAGCTGATTACACAGCGCCCCCTGCTGCTCAGTGATGGACGGAGGCTCAATTCAAGCTGCAAACGAAGATTTAAATGAAAAACTAACAACACGAGTCACATCTTTTATTTATTATTTCTACATTTGGTCACTTTCCTCTCCTCACAAAGGGTTAAAGTTAATGTGCACAGCAGTTCAGAGAAACAAAAGTGAAAACTAATGAAATATAAAATATGCATCATGCATCCATCACACACAAACCTCCTTCCCAACACGGTTTATCTTTATAACCAGCATAAATATAAAAAGAAAAGCTCTGCGCGAGGACAAAAAGCAATCAGGAAAATACTATAGATCCTTGTTGGTGAAAATACTATGTAAGAACTGAACGAATACCATCTCTGCATCTCCAGGAACCGCTGGAAGCTCGCTGTGACGTCTGCGTATCTGTCAGGTTACAGGTGGGAATATTCCGCCTCAAACCGCCCTTTGGTAGCGGCGACACGTCTTGGAACCATTTACAGAGTTTTAGAGCTCCGTCACCCATGTGACGTACTTCTGCTTGGAAAAAAATCTAGTTTGCCAGTGAAGAAGGCAGAAAAGAATTTGTCTTTCTTTTTGGGGGGGCTGAGTGAAGTTGAAGGCAACCGAACAAGCTGCCGTCTGATTGGACAGTTTGATCTGTGGGTCGCAACCGGGTCAAGACTAACTCCTTAACTTAAAGCCACATTTCCAGGGAGCGTCACAGCTCAGTGAGGGCTGGCACGGCCCCGTTTGGGACGGTGAGCTCTGATCCGGCTACTTCTGCTACATTACAACACGCCTGTGCAACACGCTAAGAAACCAACGAAGAAGAACGAGACGCGGTTAAGAAAAAGGTCGATGTCCGGCACCTGTATTTGTTCTTCTGGGGAAGAAGGAGCTGTCACGATCCTGTCAACTCTGGTTTTGGTACCAGACGGATGCCAAAAACCAGTATTTCTGATGATGGAAAAACAGTTGTCCACGTGAACCACACTCCTCAGCAGAAACAGACCGTCAAAGTCACGTACTATGTGGGAATTGGATCTTTGACTTGTATCTGTAAATGTAAGTTTGAGTGTCTTTGCGTTGATTCATAAACTGTTTTTTTTTTTTTTTTTTTTTTTTTTTTTTTTTTTTTTTTTTTTTTTTGGGGGGGGGGGGGGGGGGGGGGTTCAAATAAATAACACCAATTTCTCTGGCAGTTTTTGTTTCACAGGGTACCCAATGCTTAATTTACAATTGACCCTTCGGTAAGCACCGCCCCCTTCCTAGTTACTGTTGCTAGGTCGGACAAACTTTCTGCTCCTGCGTTAAGGACTGTGTTAATTCACTATATTTCTGATGTGTATCATCAGTGTTAATATTATACTATAATAACTCCATGGTAAAATATTGCTGCTGGGGACCTTCAACAGTGACTCGAGGTGTCCAGAACGTTTTGGAGGGACATTTTTATTCTCTTTCCCAAACCAAAACAGACTCTGGAAAAACGCAGGCTTACATTTACTCCAAGGTAAATTAGCTTTGTTTATTAGAAGATTGATTTAACCACCATTTAGTAAAAATAATATGATTTAGCAGCAGGGAGGGTGATGAGTTCTCTGTTAGCACTAGCTCTGGTCCATAGTGTCGATGACTTCTCCACTATGGACCAGAGCTTGCTAGCAGCTATAAGCCTGCCTCGTTGTCTACAAATATATAAACCCCTGGATATTTATTTTGTTATGTATATAGGCTAGTGATGTTAACGTCACTGTATTAATTATATTAATACAATGCTGCGACTGTCTTATGCTAACATAGCTCTGGTGAGGGATAGACCTATGGACCAGAGCTAATGCTAACGGAGAAAATATTTTCACTCATCACCCTCCCTGCTGCTAAATCATATTATTACTTTTACTAAATGGTGGTTAAATCAATCTTCTAATAAACAAAGTAAACTTACCTTGGAGTAAATGTAGGTGCGTTTTGTAACTTTCCCCACGTTCAGTTTCTTGTGTGGACGAACACAACTGAACCTATTGCCTGCATTTTTCCAGCATTTGTTTTATCTTGGGAAAGAGAATAAAAATGTCCCTCCAAACGTTCTGGACACCTCGAGTCACTGTTGCAGGTCCTCCAGCAGTAATATTTCACCACGGCGTTATTATAGTATAATATTAACACTGATGATACACATCAGAAATAAAGTGAATTAACACAGTCCTTAACGCAGGAGCAGCAAGTTTGTCCGACCTAGCAACAGTAACTAGGGAGGGATTTCAAATTCACTTCCAGGGAAGCAGAGTATTTCCAAACGCGTCTGTACACCTACACTGCTGTCGCTGATGAGCGGCGCAAACATCAACAGTCACTATTTGCTTTTGGATCGTTAGTCAGTGTGAGTCAGAAACTTCTAACCGAATCAAAAGCCGACCGGGACTGCGGGGAAGATGAGTTTCTGTAACGTTTGTCGAGCTTGAAACAGAAGTTACTGAAGCTTCACCGGAAGAGTTAACTCCAGCAGAAAATAAAAATCACCAGCAAGAGATTCGTCCTTATCAATGAGGCCACAACCAACACTAAGACCTGTCGTTCATCTCTCCGTGACCGATGGATCAAAGACCATCTTTCACGGCCTGCGACGATGCATCCTGGTCACGCTCACGCGTACAAAGTCCTTTCAAATACAGCTGTGCGGTCTCTGGGAGAGTCCTCTGCATCGGTTTGATCGTCACCGTTCGCCGACAAACCATCTAACAGAGAGATTTTGGGCGAACCTTCGGGAAAAGCTGAAAAACAGGAGAACGTCACGGTTTTATTCTGCTTCATGTAGCAGGGACGATCTCTGGTGTTCAAGTGTTAATTTACAGAAACGAGACGGTCGAGTTGTGAAATCTTTACCCCAAAGTAGTTGCTTGGAACGAAGCCCTCTCTGCCGCAGAGCGACGCCCACCACCAGTCGGAGCCGTCGGGTTTCTGCAGGATGGTGATCATGTCTCCTTCCCTGAAGCCCAGCTCGTCGGCCGCCTGGGCCGGGTAGCTCCACAGGGCGTACAGCACGCCGCTGTTCTCCACGCCCATGGCCTCCTCCACGCCTGGTGGGACGAGGAGAGGTGGTCATGTGACACCATCCATTCACAACGCGTTTCCTCGAGGCCTGGTAATCCAAAGTTCTTCAGTGCCTTCATCTTAATTCCCAGACCTTAATTATTTATGCACAAACTGTGCTCTAAATATACTCTTCCACCCTGTCATTAACTACCAAATATGGAAGGAAGTATTCAGACACGCCTTCAAATTAAAACGACCTTTAAAACGCAACACAAAAGGAGAAAGCGGCGCAGATTACGGCGTGCTGGGATGAGACTCATGACTGCCTTTTGTCATCGGCAGCGTGGTTTCGTAGGGCGTGCACGGCTCATTGGTCGTGTGGGAGTTGTGGCCTCACCCCTCAGGAAGCTCTCGCACTCCTCGAAGCCGACGGCGTAGGGATCACACTTCTGGGAGGCGGTGGCGCCGTCGCTCTCCGTCATGGCCATGACGGCGGCTCCGTTCCTCACCAGGAACTCGCACAGGACGCGGTCGTTGCAGGAGGCCGCGCAGTGCAGCGGGGTCCTGCGGGTCACACGGGTCACACAGACGGCGGCGGTTAAAACGCAAACGAGGGCAGACGGGAGGGAGGACGTAGGAGACGAGGAAGACGTTTACCAGCCGTGGCTGTCCGGCGCGCTGACGTTAGCGCCGATGCGGACCAGGAAGTCCACCACGTTGTAGTGCCCTCCGCAGATGGCGTTGTGCAGGCCGGTGATGCCCTCGTCGTTCGGCTGACTGGGGTCGGTCATCTACGGGGAACAGTCAGAACAAACCGGACTCTCATTTCTACACATGCGTCTTAACCTGTAAAAAGACGTTCAGCTGAAGTTTTTCGTTTTTACGTCAGTCTGGGCAGCATCCAGGCAAACAGGAAGCAACATAACGCACATTCAGCACATCCTCTGGACTGAATATTACACTTATCTAGCGATATGATACGATACACGATATTCGGCTTACGATACGATATATATCGATATTCATCTTACAATACATTTACATCATTTTCTGAAAGATTTTAAAGGGACAAAGTGATTTTGGTGACATCTTGTGAGTGTTCCAATGACTTTGTTTGAATTAATTGAACTGAAAGCATCAATTACACATTATATGGCTGACAGGCAGCTTGCAAATGCTGGACAACATGAATAAATGATTTGTTGAGAAAAAATATCAAAATAATTTATTTAAACAGTGCAAATTTTTGCTTGCAAGCATTTAAAGGTGGGACACGGGGGTTTTGGAAGAAGCTTAGAATATCGATACCCGCGGCTAAAAAAAATCAATACTCAATAAAATATCGATATATATCACAGAATCGATAAAATCGCTCAGCTCTAGTGAATATGACGCTTTTTTTTCCAAAAGCTCCAGAGCTGGAACGCCAGTTCTGGCACTGCTCTGAACTGGGTCAGTCTCACTTCACTAAAAAAAACAAAACCTGCTTTTGGAGGCTGCTGAAGTGATCTAAACCCGGAGCTAGCAGTGCAGCTAAACTGGGAAAGTGAGGAAGTTACTTCCCCCCATTTTAACGTGAGATCATTCAGTTTAACCTTTAACAGATTTTATCCTGTAAAACTACTGATGGTTACATGGTTTATGATTTTTGCAAGTCAGTAGGGGTGAGTATTGGCAAGGACCTCGCAATACGATATGTATCATCATACTTGGGTCACGATACGATATCGCGATATATTGTGATATTCTACCCAGTTAATATCAAAATTAAAAGTAGAGATGAAAAATCAAGTTGCTGTATGTGTTCATCAGATGATATTGATCATTCAGAGGACAAATTGAGTCAAAACTATTTGCTTCAAAACAACCTATTTATTGTTTATTATTAGAGTTTTTGAATAAAAAAGGGAGGAAAAAAAAATCGATATTAGTAGCTGAAAAATCGATATTATATTGGGCGGCCGAAAATCGCGATATATTGCCAAAACAATTTTTTTCACACCCCTAAATGTCATTCATTAATGTGTTGCAGCCCCACATCAGAAAAACTTGAGACAACGAGGAAAATGCAAAGCAAAAAGCAGTGCATTCACGCACATTTTTGAACTTCAGGTCTGCAGTGAATTCCCAAAAAGGAAGCAGTCTTTTTTCCTCAGTGGTTGGCATACTGGTGTGACTGGTGTGCTCCAGTTGGGCATCAAAGACATGTGTGTTTCTTTTAGGAAACCTTTGTGAACCGCTACAGTCCAGAGCTACATTCACAGAAGCCGATCAAGAATTTACACAAAAGCTTGTCCAGAGGCATCTGATGGACCAGTGCACAGTGGGAACGTGCATTATGGATTTATTCCAAATCTTGGAAGATCTTGGAATAAATGGGACACCGTGTAGTTTGGACTCAAGACTAAAAGCACCATCCACATGGAGGTGCGCCCATGGAAAGGGTCATTCACGCCTCTGTGATGAAGTACTTGTGAGTACTCAAACACACTCACCGTTGAGTGAGTATTGGCAATGATACGATATCACGATATTGTGATATATTGCAATATATTATGATATTCTACCCAGTTAATATCAAAATTAAAAGTAGAGATGAAAAATCAAGTTGCTGTATATGTTCATCAGATGATATTGATCATTCAGAGAACAAAACTATTTGCCTCAAAACAACCTATTTATTGTTTGTTATTAGTGTTTTTGCACATTTAACTAACCATTAGTAACCAATAAAAAAATTGATATAAGGAGCTGAAAAATCGATATTGTATTGGGCGGCCGAAAATCGCGATATATTGCCAAATCGATTTTTTTCACACCCCTACCCACCTCCTGCACAGCTTTCTGCACCGTGTCCAGCTCCCCCACCAGCGCTCCGTCCAGCAGCAGGACCAACGGGCTCAGGTGGGCTCGCTTCCCGGAGTTTTTGCGATTTCGGGCGGGACGCCTGAGAATCGAATGGTAGTTCTGGAAAAAACGGATCAAAAGGTCAATAAAAGGGCACCTCAAGCATGTTGCCAAGAGCAGAAATTTAAAAGCTGAAAACTGGTTTCTTACTTTGGTGTCTTGTTGGATCGTGGGGGACGTCTGAGGTGCGGGTTCGGCGGCAGGAGGGGCAGCGCCATCCTCCCCGTCTGAGGAGCTGCTGCTCTCGCCACCCTGCTCCCCCTTGTGGCGGTGATCCTTCCTGCGGAAGAGCTTGCCGATGAGGTTTTTGTACTGGTTGGGCTGGTAGTGCGAGGTCTTCTTCAGGGGGCGGGACTGGTCCACGGAGCCCCGCCTCTTCAGGGCGCGGGGGATCTCCGCCCTGATGCGGAGCAGCTCCTCTAGGTTGGGGATGTCCTGGCTCTGGGCCTCGGGGGCCACCACGGGCTGCAGCCTCGTCGGACTCAGGGGCCGCGGAACGGCTGGCGCGGCGCGCCCCACGTTTCCGCCGCCCCCCGGCATGGCGGGACTTTCCAGAATCGTCGGTATCTGTTGGACACTTTCCAGACACTCCAACTCTGCATCGATGTCCCCTGGATTCAGCGCTGCGAACAAGGACACAAACCACACATCTGGTACGGAGGTCCTGTGAGGGCAGATCATGGCGCGTCCAGGTGTGTCCAGGTGTTAAACGCCTCTTACCATCGCTGTAGATCGCCGGCTGCCTCAGCTCAGGCGGCTGCTGCAGCGGCTGGAAGGCAGGCTGTTGGAAGAATTCCCTCGGCACGGGCGCCGCCGGCTGGTAGGGCGCCAGGTCTCCCTCTCCTCCCAGAAGCCAAGGCTGCTGGGCCAGCATCGCCCCCCAGTGGGGGTTCTGGAGGCGCATGATGACGGAGAGCGGGATGGGCTTACGTTGGCGGGACTGAGCGGAAGCCGGAGGAATAGAAATGCGGGAGATGATGGGCTGGGCGTAGTTAGGGGAGTGGCTTGGTGATGAAACATCAGGCGGGACCGAGATGCGAGCATTTCGGGACAGGGAACCGTAGGAACCCTGGTGGGGTATCTGGTGGGAAAAAAACGGGTTGACGTTAATCCATTTCTGCGGCGCACTATTAAAGAAACTAAATTTAACTGAAGCCCACTGGATACTGCTCGTCAAACAAATGATTTTAGAGAGATCTTAAAGCCACGCTACGCAGCGACGCCACTTCCGACCACACGGGGGCGATGGGTCACACATGGTTGGTCAAAAACAGTACTAACGTGTGAGGACGCTCTGGCACATCTTGTAACACCAGACCGTCTCACTAGAGGTGCATTTCGCTGCGTCTTTCCCCGGGATACAGCACCTCCATGTGGTCAGAAGTGGTATTACAACGAGCGGCTTTAGTGCTTTTGCCTTTTAATATGAACATCTCTGTCAGAAACCTCAGAGTTTTTCCTGTCAGTGGATTAACTATTCAGAGCCCTTTATTTTATTGTGTTTATTTGTGTTCAAAATAGAAGCTGTGTGTTTGAGAAGTGAGTAAAGCTTAAAATCCTTATTATAACTATGTATGTATGTATATGACATCATCCAAAAGACATTAAAAACTGTACATGCACAAAAAAAAATGTAAAAAAAACCAAACAAACAGGAAAACATGTAATCAAATATTAACAGTGGAGCTTTAATGTTACCTTTGTTTAATTCTGTAAAGCACTTTGTGTTGCACAAGTTGTATGAAAAGTGCTCTATTAATAAAGATTGATTGACTGATGAGATCATTTCCACACAAGTTCATGCACTGGGTCTAAATAGCTTTGTATCCTAAAGAAAACCATTTATCAATGAGTCTGATAAAAAGTCTCGAGTAGGGAGCATAGAAACTGGATCCTGGACCAGAGGTCCTGAGGTCTGATGAGTCCAGATTTATACTCTGAAAGGACAAACGTCCACCTCTTGTTGGATTTTCTTTTAAATGCTGCTATCTAAGATATAACTCGAAAACGAAAACTGAGATGTACTGAGCAACAGAGGATCTTATCCTCATCTTTTATCTTGTGTGCAGAAAGTAATTCTCGTGAGTTACAGTGAAGTAGACGTGTGAAAAGTCACACTTGATTAAATGTGTTTGGTTGCATCTCATCTCTAGTTCCCTGATCAATAAATAAAAACAATTCTGTTGAACTACGGCCAATGCACGGTTTGAAAAAAAAAAAATGCATGTCAACGACTGAAGGTTTCTATAGAAAGGTGTGTCATTGTGTCATGCTCTATCAAAATGAGGATGATGGAGCATTACTCTTGTCCCTGTTTGCACCTGTTCTTACCCATAAAAACAACAACGCCAGGAGCAGATCCACCTACTGAAGCGTTCCAAGAACTGAACCGAGAAAAAGTTTGAGTTCCACATCAAGAACAAAAACAACAAAAACGGTCACCTTCTTGGGGCTTGGAGCTGGAGGAGGGTTGTCGAGGTTGGACTCGCGCCAGCTGCTGTTCGGCACAGACGGCCGGAGCCACTCTGTCTCTGCAACAGAGAGGCGTCAGGTTTTAAAACGCTGCACAGACGCAGAATGATCCGTTTATGTGCAAATGCAAAAAAAAAAACAAAAAAAAAAACAGAAAGTGGCAGAATTGAACCGACTGTCATAAGTGTGGTGAGGCTTCCTCTCGAAGGAAACGTCCAGATCCGTTTCGTTCCACTTTCCAGGAAGCTTTTGTCGTTGTGCACCCTCATCTACAGGGGAGAGAGATAAAAATGCACAAGAATGTTATTTTATTGACTGAAAATCACAAAAAACTAGGGGTGCACGATAACTATCGGGCCGATAACAGGAAATTATGACGTCATCCCGATAAGTCCGATATCACGACGAATAGCCCCGATAACATATATATTTCTGTCAACACAGCAGTGCCTCGCTCCCTCTGAGCCTTGAATGACCGGCAGTGAATGTTATGTTCAAGTAACGTCGGCATAATCAGAAAAACGATTACTCAATCAGGAAAATCAAGAATACCCCCTCATGCCAGAAAACAACTCGTTAACTCGGTCATAATTTTAGTAGTTGCTGACTTTAATTGATATTCGCAGTATTTTCCCACATGTTACACATAAAAGAATAAAAAAATAGAAAAGGCTGAAAGAACGACTAGCAAACGAGGAAACGTTGGAATTTACGTTCCACCTTGAATGCAGCCTGCAGCACAGCGCTGATCACAACAAACATGGCGGCGTGGAACTTCGTTAAAGTTTCAGAAGAAGATAGTTTGGTGGTTATTTGTGACGAATCCTCCGAGTGAATTCTACGAGGAGGGAAGCACAAGCTTTAATACGTAAAACCTGATCAGCCACCTACAACATAACAATCACTTCCATGGAGTTTTGAAATTGTGCTAACGTGAGCTAACGGAAGCTAATGCTAACGTGCGCAAGCCAGCAGCAGTCTCCCCTCCCCTCATTCCTCTCATCTAAAGCTTCCATGAGATTAAAAAATTGAAAACAAAAACTACTGAACTTCATTTACTTTAATTAAAGGTATTAATTTAAATGGAACCACAAGTCAAAATCCTTTAAATGTTAATCTTTTTCAGTTAGTAATTTTGATGCATGTATTTCCATCAGTTCAAGGAGCCTTTATTTTTTATATCAGTCAGTAATGAACCTTATTTAAGTTAATGTGAGATATCAAATAGGTTTGTTTGATAGCTTTAAGAAAATGTTTGAGAGGCTTGACAATAGTTTTTCATTGGAAAAAATAAATATCTGTTCATTTAAAGAGTCAAAACTGTTTTTGGTTTTGTTCATAGTATTGATGTAATGATCTTAGGTATATGTGTGTGTTATCAGTTATCGGTATCGGTTTTAAAAAACAGTTATCTTGCATCCCTACAAAAAAGTCAATACATCTTATTCAACCTGGTGTCAGAAGGCTTCTACTAGCTTCACCACAATGTTTTAAGCGCTGAACAGGAGAAACATCTTACCTGGTTGCCTGAAAGCGGTAAAATTTCGAGGGAGCGTGCTGGATACCTGCTGATTACGAGACAGAGGGGAGGGGCTTCTGAAAGACAACGGGGAGGGGCTTCTGTCATGGCGAGGTGATCTGCGGCCCATCTGGCCGCTCTCGTACGGATGCAACAAGTTGGAGGAGGTCTGAGCTGAAGGCGAGCGAGCCAGCGGGTCCAAAGAACCGGCCATGGGAACCGGAGAAGGGCACCTGTCTTTGTAGCCCTGCGGGCTCCTGTCGTAGAGGGAGGGGGAGCTGGGCCGGGGGTCGTACGGGTAGATGTCGGACCCGGCTTGAGGTTGTTGGGTGCGCACCTTCCTGTGGACGGTCGGGGACGAGATGGGGCTTGTGGAGACGGCGGGGGAGGACAGCGTGTTTCTGCTGCGGGAGACGCTCGAGTCGGTGGGACTGAAACCGGGCGAGCTGGAGGAGGGTTTTGATCCGGAGCCCCAGGACAGCCTGGTGGTGCTGGAGGTGCTGGGAGGCCCATAGGGCTGAGACCACTCTCTGGAAACCGTGGAGCTGGACTGAAGAGAAATGTTTTTTTCTGTTACATATCAAGATGCTGAAGGAAAAAAAAAAAAGAAAGAATTCTTACAATAGACTTTTATCTCCTTTCAGATGTTACAAACTCAGGATTTTTCATGTTTTGTCTCATTAACTTCATTTCAGGATTTACCAAGAATTCAAGATGTCATTACCGTATTTTCTGGACTATAAAGCGCACCTGAATATAAGCCGCACCCATTAAAATATAAATGAAATATATATTTTGTCACATATAAACCGTACCGGACTATAAACCGCAGATTAAAACCTTACGTCTGCGGCGGGTCCGCTCAGAACCCTGAAATCCGAACCAACAAACTGACTGGACAAACTGATTAATCCAGGTGTGTCTGAGTAGCTACAATGGTCAGACACACCTGGATTAATCAGTTTGTCCAATAATAATAGGTATTGATGCTCACAAAATGAATGTAGAGTAGCATAGTCAACATAGGCTACTGAACAAAAACAGAATAGCTTTTAACTACTTGGTTTGTTTTTTGGTTTTTGCAATTCCTGCTAGAGCGCCCCCTGAGGGCTGAAGAAACATTCATAGAAAAGCTGCATCTCTGTATAAACCTCATGGTTTAAATCAGGGGGGTCAGACTCATCTTCACTGGGGGCCACATCACATAGTTGCCCTCTAAGGGCCAGACTGACAGCATGAATGTAACAAAATGCAACGTAAATCAAAAATAAATTAAACTACACCTTGTTAAAAAACGGTTTCTGTATTTATTATGTATTCAAGTGTCAAATATTTAACAATTATTATGATTATTATTATAACAATTATTATATTAAACTCTGGGTTTGTGGTTGTAAACCTGCTCTCCCACAGGTAACGCTTAGAAGCGGAAGCGGTTCTCTGTTTTTCTTGCAGGCTACATTTAGCATACTTAGCTCCCTGGTCTTGTATTCGTTTTCTCATCGTTCATGAAACTGTCTTCCTTGTGCATCAAATTTTCTTTTCTTGGACGTGTTGGGGTTAATTTGCAAAGGTTTTTCTCAAGTTCATCAGTTCTGAAAATCGTCTTGATGTCTTGCTCATGGTTATATACTGTTATTGTTGTGGCTGATGACGAAATGCATTATGGGATATGTAGTTTATTATCAATATGTGCTTTAAAGCGGTGCAAGCTTATTTTAAGTTTTAAAATATTGGTTTAAAATTTAAGCCAATGATGCACAAGCTCCCGAGGGCCACATAAAATGACGTTGCGGGCCACATTTGGCCCGCGGGCCTTGAGTTTGACACATGTGGTCATAGCCGCGGGAACACGTTCTCAGCAGGGGGTGCTGGGGGTGCTGGGAGTCTGAGACAGCTGCGCGTTTATATATATATATATATATATATATATATATATATATATATATATATATATATATAGATATATATATATATACAGTCATGGAAAAAATTATTAGACCACCCTTGTTTTCGTCAGTTTCTTGTTCATTTTAATGCCTGGTACAACTAAAGGTACATTTGTTTGGACAAACATAACGATAACCACAAAGATTGCTCATAAGAGTTTTATTTAAGAGCTGATATCTTACCATTTTTCCAAGGTTTTCTTGATTATAACCTAAATCACTTAAGTTTTTACATCAATAGCTATGGCGTTGTACTGACAAAAACACTGCTTTTATGCATTCAGTGTTTTCTTTTCTGTCTGTTTTAGTCACATGATGACGTTTAGTGGTACCAGGTATTAAAATGAACAAGAAAGTGAAGAAAAAATGGTGGTCTAATAATTTTTTCCATGACTGTATGTATATATATATATATATATATATATATATATATATATATATAATTTGTTTATAATTTGTGTGTGTGCGCCGTAGCAACTATATAAAGTATATAACTCCATTTGTCGCGGGAGACGGGAGGACGGATGTCAGTAACGCGGCACAGCTGATGTTTTTAAAATACTGCAGAACGAATCATTGGATGTCTGTCAGGGGTGAAGGAGTTTTTTGACACTATTGCACAGAGATTGCACCCGAGATTGCGCAAGGAGAGGGCCAGCACACGGAGGAATACGTGCACAGTACAAGAAACCCCACAACAGTGTTCTGGAAAACCTGATCTGCCAGATAAGGAACCGATCTAAAGATCAGGAAAAATTAATGTTCCTGTCCCTCCTCGACCAGCAGTTTCAGACATATCGGAAATAAATCCCCCCATCCAACCGTGGCCGTAACTATTCCCACATCTACCGCAAATGCTGACCAGACATCCTCTGAACTCAAGAGAATAAAAACGTCTGCAAGTAATACGGTGATGGGTAATCTCTAAATTACGCAGCGCCCTCTTCTTGTTATATTTTTTTTTTTTTTATTGGTGGCTTGTATGATTATAACGTCATGGTGGATTAAGTAGTTAAACCCGCACTGGCCCAGGTACCAAATACACGAACACCACTGAATAATACTGTAAGAAACATTAAACCAGACCACGAAAATTTTGAGTAAATTTTAAACATTCTAATTTTTTTCCTACCACATTTTTTCTCTCTTGTTTTCAATGTTTTTTTTTTGTTTGTTTTGTTTGATTGTTTGGGATTTATATATATATATATATATTTTGAGGTGCTGCAGCCCCACCAACAGGGGGTGCTGCAGCACCCCCAGCACCCCTACTTCCCGCGGCACTGCATGTGGTTTAAAGCGTGGGACAAAAGTAGCGGCTTATAGTCCAGAAAATACGGTAAATACTTGAAGGAATTTGGAAGAATTTTACTGCATAAAAGCCTAAACTTAACTCAGACGGCGCTGCGTCATGAACCATCAGTCACTTTACCGGAGGAAACCTCTGTCAAACACTCCAGTACGGAGCTCATTAAAACGAGCCGAGCCAGAGGTGGCATCTCTGGACTCAGATTAACAGAAGATGACGAAAGAAGAGATTAAATGTCTCCGGTTCAACACATCTGCAGTGGAGTCAAAGTCAAAGCAAAGGATCACTGCATACGTTTTCTGTTTGCACTCCGATTACCGTCCCAGTTTTTTTTTTTTTTTTAATTTGGGGTTACATGTGCTCAAGAAACACACTTTAACAAGTTTGGACTGGAGAAAAAAATGGTGGAATTCTAATTAGTTAAATAGGTCAGTAAAAAAAAAAATGTGAAAAATGTCAGTGGATTCTCCACACGCTGACAGACTGTTTGGTCACATGCCTCAACATCTCAAGAATGTTCCTCAAACTACATCTGCAGTTTCATCATAAATAAAACTAAGTGCACATCAGCTCCATAAAGCAAGGCAGACTTTTTAGACGCAATGCAACACCAAACCAGACCGAGCTGAATGGAGCAAATGATCGTGTGAGCTCGTACCTGAGATCCAGATGTTGGGTTGTTGTCGTTGGACGCGACCTCCTTCAGCAGGGAGTTAAACTCTCTGGATAACTCATCTGCTGTGGCCAGCGATGCGTTCAGGTCGTCGTTTATAGTCTGGACTGAATGCAAACATCATAAATAGCACAGGGAATCAGTGTGGGATATCGCTCAAATACGAGCCAAGCCAAAGAAGACAAATAAATGGTTTGTGGAAACTCACAGAGCATGGTGCTTCCAAAGCTTGTCTGCGAGCTCATGGCTGCGAGGATCTGCTCCTGAAAAAGGACAACCGGAGGAGCCGTCAGCTGAAAAACCTCTCACCTCCTCAGAATAACAGCGCTCTTGCATCATAAACCTGATTTGCATGCAGGAGACTATTTTTACAGGCAGTTAAACACAACAATGCTCCGCATGCTCGGCGAGTCTAGTGATGACAAGCGTTCAAATGGCTTGAGGCGCACTTCTTAACACCTGAACGCTCGTCGTGTCTGAACAAGACACATTTCTTCATAGTTTGAAACAGTGAAAACCAAAACGGGACAGCTGAGTTCCTGACTCATATTTTTGTCAGCTGTACAGGTGCTCTGGTATGACCTCATACATGACTGGCCTGTCTGAGAGCCAGTTCCAGGTGCTCGGACAGAGAAACAGGTGCAGCTCACGGCCCGTCGCGTCACGACGTCGTCTCCAAAACGCACACACGAGCTTGTGCTGAAAAGTTCACACGCTTCCGAGAAGACACCCGGGCAGTGACATGGCCGTCACGTGAGAGTAGTTCAGATAAAACTCTGACATAAGATGGTAAATATGTACAGACATGCAGATGTGTCCTCACCGCACTTAAACTCTTAAAACAGTGAGCGGAGTTGGATGTCTCCTGATGGAAACAGAAGCCAGTTCAAATCAGTTTTATTTGTATAGCATCTATTACAATGCAAGTTGTCTCTACATGCTTTACAGAGACCCAGAACATGACCCCCGAACAAATATCATTAACTAAAATTCTAATATTAAATCTAGAGGTGCACGATAACTATTGTTCCGATAACATGACATTATGACATAATTCCGATAAATCCGATATCACGACGAATAGCTCCGATTACATATATATTTCTGTCAACACAGCAGTGCCTCGCTCCCTCTGAGCCTTGAATGACCAGCAGTGAATGTTACGTTCAAGTGACGTCGGCATAATCAGAAAAACGATTACTCATTCAGGAAAATCAAGAATACCCCCTCATGCCAGAAAACAACTTGTTAACTCGGTCATAATTTTGGTAGTTGCTGACTTTAATTGATATTCGCAGTATTTTCCCACATGTTACACATAAAAAAGAAAAAATAGAAAAGGCTGAAAGAACGACTAGCAAACGAGGGAATTTACATCTATATAGACAGGTGGAGGTCAACGCCGGGATGACGTCTATATAGACGGGTGGAGGTCAACGCTGGGATGACCTCTATATAGACGGGTGGAGGTCAACGCCGGGATGACGTCTATATAGACGGGTGGAGGTCAACGCCGGGATGACCTCTATATAGACGGGTGGAGGTCAACGCCGGGATGACGTCTATATAGACGGGTGGAGGTCAACGCCGGGACGACGTCTATATAGACGGGTGGAGGTCAACGCCGGGACGACGTCTATATAGACGGGTGGAGGTCAACGCCGGGACGACGTCTATATAGACGGGTGGAGGTCAACGCCGGGACGACGTCTATATAGACGGGTGGAGGTCAACGCCGGGACGACGTCTATAGACGGGTGGAGGTCAACGCCGGGATGACGTCTATATAGACGGGTGGAGGTCAACGCCGGGATGACGTCTATATAGACGGGTGGAGGTCAACGCCGGGATGACGTCTATATAGACGGGTGGAGGTCAACGCCGGGATGACGTCTATATAGACGGGTGGAGGTCAACGCCGGGGACGGATGACGTCTATATAGACGGGTGGAGGTCAAGGCCGGGATGACGTCTATATAGACGGGGTGGAGGTCAACGCCGGGATGACGTCTATATAGACGGGTTGGGGTCAACGCCGGGATGACGTCTATATAGACGGGTGGAGGTCAACGCCGGGATGACGTCTATATAGACGGGTGGAGGTCAACGCCGGGATGACGTCTATATAGACGGGTGGAGGTCAACGCCGGGATGACGTCTATATAGACGGGTGGAGGTCAACGCCGGGATGACGTCTATATAGACGGGTGGAGGTCAACGCCGGGATGACGTCTATATAGACGGGTGGAGGTCAACGCCGGGATGACGTCTATATAGACGGGTGGAGGTGGAGGTCAACGCCGGGATGACGTCTATATAGACGGGTGGAGGTCAACGCCGGGATGACGTCTATATAGACGGGTGGAGGTCAACGCCGGGATGACGTCTATATAGACGGGTGGAGGTCAACGCCGGGGATGACGTCTATATAGACGGGTGGAGGTCAACGCCGGGATGACGTCTATATAGACGGGTGGAGGTCAACGCCGGGATGACGTCTATATAGACGGGTGGAGGTCAACGCCGGGATGACGTCTATATAGACGGGTGGAGGTCAACGCCGGGATGATGACGTATATAGACGGGTGGAGGTCAACGCTGGGATGACGTCTATATATATAGACAGGTGGAGGTCAACGCGGGGAGGACTGGGATGACGTCTATATAGACGGGTGGAGGTCAACGAGGTGGTCAACGCTGGATGACGTCTATATAGACGGGTGGAGGTCAACGCTGGGATGACGTCTATATAGACGGGTGGAGGTCAACGCTGGGATGACATCTATATAGACAGGTGGAGGTCAACGCTGGGATGACGTCTATATAGACGGGTGGAGGTCAACGCTGGGATGACGTCTATATAGACGGGTGGAGGTCAACGCTGGGATGACGTCTATATAGACGGGTGGAGGTGGAGGTCAACGCTGGGATGACGTCTATATAGACGGGTGGAGGTCAACGCTGGGATGACGTCTATATAGACGGGTGGAGGTCAACGCCGGGATGACGTCTATATAGACAGGTGGAGGTCTACGCTGGGATGACATCTATATAGACGGGTGGAGGTCAACGCTGGGATGACGTCTATATAGACAGGGTGGAGGTCAACGCTGGGATGACGTCTATATAGACAGGTGGAGGTCAACGCTGGGATGACGTCTATATAGACAGGTGGAGGTCAACGCTGGGATGACGTCTATATAGACGGGTGGAGGTCAACGCTGGGATGACGTCCATATAGACGGGTGGAGGTCAACGCTGGGATGACGTCTATATAGACGGGTGGGCACAAACGTAAATTGGATCTCTGACCACTCAGACGGCGTCACCATCATTCATCAGATTATATAACCACATGGACGAAGGGACGACTTTGGAAAACTGCTTTCAAGCACAGCTACTGTATATGGAATAGACTCATAGATGAAACTTAAAACTGCAAAAAGAAAAGAAAAAAAAAAAAGGCTGTGTGTTCCCATTAATGTGTCTTAGCTCAGCTGGCATCTGCAACTGACCAGAACAGTGGAAGTATGAATTGTGGTCAGACAAATCACTATCTTAGATCTTTTTTTTAGAAGAAACAGGTGCCATGTGCACCAGATAAAAGACTAAAAGAACCACTCTGACTCCTGTCAGCAACAAGTCCAAAAGCCAGTTGGGTCAGCGCCCTCGGCAGAGACAAGTTACGCTGCCACGATGACAGATCTGTGCAGAAGAAACCCACCGAACAGCTTGAGCGACATGTGCTGCCTTCAAGGCCACACCCTCTCCAGGGTTATCCACTCATCTTTCAACAAGACCATGCAAGGAGCACAAACTACAGAGAAACAGAAGAGCGTCCCGGGGCTGTAACGGCCTGTTTGCAGCCCTGATCTGTCACAACAGTGCACATGGGGCCCCGCTGCTGCTCTGGTGCCCAGGGGCCGAATCTGTTTCACACCCAGCAGGGAAGCACAGTCGTAAAGAACAGCCGTAACCTCAAATACACTGTAAACATGTGTTTACATGTGTAAACAGCCATCTACAAATGAGTTGTGGCACGTCGTTGTTCTGCATCTCCTTGAAACAAATCAACAGTCTGCTGGGTAGGGCTGTAGCGATACACTGATCTCACGATACGATACACGATATTCGGTTCACGATACGATATATATCGATATTCATCTTGAGATACATTTACATCATTTTCTGAAAGATTTTAAAGGGACAAAGTGATTTTGGTGACATCTTGTGAGTGTTCCAATGACTTTGTTTGAATTAATTGAACTGAAAGCATCAATTACACATTATATGGCTGACAGGCAGCTTGTAAATGCTGGACAACATGAATAAAAGATGTGTTGAGAAAAATAGTTTCATTTATTCAAACAGTGCAAGTTGTTTCTTCCAAGCTTTTAAAGGTGAGGGCACAATGGGGAGTTAAAATACAGCCAGTGTCCTTCTTTGGCAGCTTTTTTTGGCTTGATACTGAACATATGAGGTAGCTACTAGCCATGCTAGATACCAGGTTAAGTAAAAACAAACCATGGCAGCCAATAATTCAAGTCTATTGGAGCAACCATCTTAAAATTGCACCCATCTCAGCAGAGTAGCTGGAGGACTCACCCCTGCGGGACACGGGGGTTTTGAAAGGAGCTTAGAATATCGATACCCGCGGCTGAAAAATCGACACTCCCTGGGTAAATAAAATATCGATATATATCGCAGAATCGATAAAATTGCTCTACTGCTGAGAGCAAAGAGACGTGACTCGGGTCACCGGGCCGTCGTGAGGGACGGGATCCGGTACAAGACGGGAGGCAGTACCACCTATTTCCCTGCACACGTAGACACCTAACAGGACCTATTCATCTGTGAGCTGCAGTAACCTGTAGCAGCAAATTAAGAAAACAACAACAACAACAACAAAAACAAGTGAAAGATTTCATCACTTGGCACCCTCAGTGCCGCAACAAGTTTTAAACTTTTATGAGGAGGAAAAACAACACTGCAAAGCAATAAAAACTGATATGCAACGGACCTGAAATGGATCTTTTACTGCAAATGAAACGAGGTGGATGAGAAACAAATAAAAGACATAAACAAAATGCAAAACAACTAGGGGTGAGTATTGGCAAGGACCTCGCAATACGATATGTATCATGACACTGTGTGATCCCTTATTTTTTCGTGGTTAATGGGGACCGGCGCGCCCCCTGCAAAGATCAAAATCCGCGAACGGGAGCCGGAGCCCCCCGAGCCTGAATAATGTGTTTAAAATATGTTTAAAAACCGTAAAAAAGTAGCTAAACAAGACAAAGGCTCAACTGTGGTCTTTCTGTTTCCTTCACAGCCTCTGGTCTCTGAACCGTAGTAAACAAACCGCTGGTATTGTGCTATTTTTGGCTCGTAATTAGCGGCTAACACGCTAACAACAACAAAAGAAAAAGTCCGGTTTTCTCTGCATGGAACGGGAACTTTATTCTGGCACTGCAGGAACTTGTAACATCACACAGGTTGTATTGTTGGGCTCCTGTCGGTTAACAGAGAATGTAAATCTATACACGCTGGGCTGCTGTTGATGCTCACTACACTTTTCATCTAACCCCGTTTTCATTCTGCCGTCCCACAACACACACACACTACATTACCCATAAGGCCACACCATTACCCATAAGGCTACCTTCTTAAATGGGGCCAAGCTGGCTCACAACATTTCTTCACTGTGAGAGAACGCGCACAACATCCTGTGATGTTTCCGTGATTTTTTTTTATTTTTTTATTATATTGTTTTTTTTTTTTTTAATCCACGAATAACTAAAACCGTGGAACTTAAAGCGCAAATTGTCGAGGGATCACTGTATTGCAATATTCTACCCAGTTAATATTAAAATTAAAAGTAGAGAGGAAAAATCAAGTTGCTGTATACAGTCATGGAAAAAATAATTAGACCACCATTTTTTCTTCACTTTCTTGTTCATTTTAATACCTGGTACCACTAAACGTCATCATGTGACTAAAACAGACAGAAAAGAAAACACTGAATGCATAAAAGCAGTGTTTTTGGCAGTACAACGCCATAGCTATTGATGTAAAAACTTAAGTGATTTAGGTTATAATCAAGAAAACCACGGAAAATGGTAAGATATCAGCTCTTAAATAAAACTCTTATGAGCAATCTTTGTGGTTATCGTTATGTTTGTCCAAACAAATGTACCTTTAGTTGTACCAGGCATTAAAATGAACAAGAAACTGAGGAAAACAAGGGTGGTCTAATCATTTTTTCATGACTGTATGTTCATCAGATGATATTGATCATTCAGAGGACAAATTGAGTCAAAACTATTTGCTTCAAAACAACCTATTTATTGTTTATCATTAGTGTTTTTGCACATTTAAGTAACCATTACAACATACTGACAGCATTGTAAAAAAAAAAAAATTCAATATTAGGAGCTGAAAAATCGGTATTATATTGGGCGGATGAAAATCGTGATATATGGCCAAATCGATTTTTTTTTTTTTTCACACTCAACACAACTCGGCATCTTTTGGGTTGATACTGTTTGCAAAGCAATGAGAGTCCAAGTAGATGAAAGAATCACAGTTCACAAAAATCCAACCACACATCTGCGAGCAGTTATAAAAACAAGCTTTTAGACTGTAACACAACTTCTCATGTTGTTTCACTGTCACGCGCATCGTTTTGTAAAAGAAACTCACTGATCCAGATAAACTTCTCCTGCTCCTGAAGAATTTGACCTTTTTCTGACTGTGACTCTTGTTTTCCTCCCTGATTTAAGGAAATAAAGTACCGTACCGCCTCAGTCAAACTCACCCAACCTCTCCCTGTCTGTCAGTTGATGAGCCGCCAGCACCAGCCGATAATTAACCGACGACAGCGGGAACTGAAAGCGTCACATGAGGCCGAGCCGGCCAACAGCACCGCGGGAGAAGAAGCGCCGTGTTTGTGCGCGTCCCCGCACCGTGACGGGAACTCGCCGGGTCTCAGTCGGGCCTGTTTGCCAGCGTCGCATTCCTCAGCGCTCCTCCCAGTGAGACGTCCTCCTCCAACACAGCCGGCGGCTCTTATCTCTGCCGAGAACAGCTCACGCACAAGCGCTCGCTGGTGCACAAAGGTCAACCTCGAACCCTCCCACCACCACCGCCGCCGCCGCCGCCGCCGCCCGACGGCTCATTCACCCGACCTCTGCCCCGCTGGTTAAACAGAACGCAGCGCACAGGCGGTCATGTCATCCTCAGAACAGGCTTTCATGCACTTCTAAATATCCTGCTTTTTTTTTTTTTTTTTAACTGAACAAACAATTTTAGTACAAAAACACACATAGAGGAGATACAATATAAAGCAGTGGTTCTCAAACTTTTAATGCTGCTGAGAAACTATTGAGCTCTCCGAGTACCACCGTGATGACCCATTTTAAAATATAGCCATATGTGGCTTCATAATTAGCTTTAAACACACAGGAGAGATGTTTATTCCTTATTGTGGTTATTAGTGCTGGGCGATATGGAAAAAATCATATATCACGATACGGACTATTTTATATCACAATAACGATATATATCACGATATACCATAATAAAGTATGTTTTCAGTTATTCTCTGAAAAGTTTGACAAAAATTTAATTGCTTACTTTTCAACTTTATTTTGAAAGGACATTTAGCTGAACTGTCACAAACATACATTTTAGTGCAGCAAAAACAGGCAGGTACAGAGGTACAGTAGCTTTCACATTTTTTTAAAGTGCACAACAGTTTCTGAGAGGAAAAACACATTTTTGCACTGAAGTTCAGCTATAAAAAATAAACACAAATTATTTTTCAACTTTCTGAAATCTGTAACCTTGTAGTGCAAAGTTTGCAAACCAATATAAAGTGTCTAAAGTAAACATCAGGGTTGAAGAGAACTCTGTTTAAGGCATTAACCATGAATAAAAGTGCAAACATAAAAGGCTACTTTGTAGAAGTAGATATGTTTCTATCAAATTTATCGTTGCAGGTTATTTAATTACATATTTGCTGTAATAATTGATAAAATTTGGTTAGAAACGATAGAAACGATAGAAGAGAAATGGCACGATACACACTTTTATATCGTCCCCACGATATGTATTGTCATATTGCCCAGCACTAGTGGTTATTTATTGTTACCTGAATTTCATTTGAAACGTTGTATTTATAATGCATTGTCATGACGTTCTCCCGCGTACCACCGGTGGTACGCGTACCACCGGTGGTACGCGTACCACCGGTGGTACGCGTACCACTCGCGTACCACCGGTGGTACGCGTACCACAGTTTGCGCACCACTGGTATAAGGCATTATAGCAACCAGAAACAAAAACAACAACAAATACTTAGGGGGTAGTGATGAAAGAGACTTACAAACAAAAAAATAAAAGAAAAACAAATATACATAAAATTTAAAAATAAAAGTAAGGCAGTAGAGGGCAAAGAGCATCGAAATTTCAAAATAAAAGAGGATTAAAATAAAAGATATTTTGATATATCAGCTGATAATTTTTTAGCAGAATTACTTGACTTTGTTTTCTTCAGAGAGACCGAAAAAAGTTTGAAATCATTAAAAAAAAAAAAACATTGAAAAGAGAGTTTAATTTTCCTCTACTTGCAACAGCGGATGTGATATTTAGCAAGTAACAAATATCCTGCATTTGTGCCTTTGCAGTTTGTTACTTTGAGATGATGGCTTCCGTCTTTCACATCCACTGTTCATGTTTTCACCTCCTGGGTTTGTGTCTCATCCTTCTCTCTCTCCAGTTTTAAAGTCTTTTTAATCAAAGGTGAATAAATCAATCTGAAAACATTATCTGCACAGGCCTTGAGAGCGTTTTGAGAAGAGTTCTGCAGGAATGTGCATTATACATGCAGCAGCAGGCGTGCAAACTGTTAAAACGCATGAGGATGGAAGCACCGGAGGGAAAAGTTTGCTCCAAAACACGGAGAGATTAATCATGGGAGAGTTTTAAAGAGGCCTGACAGCTTGCGGCCGCTGCGGCGGCGTTGTCCTCTATTCCTGGCTCGCCGCTGCCCTCGGGCTTTTCTAAAAATTTCAACGCAATCCTCCCACTCCTTTCTCTTTCCAGTTCCCTTTTCCAGTGCCTCGATTACAAGGTCCTCTAGTTCTACGAGCTTAACAATGAGCGTCGGTGACCCGAAGGGTCAGAACCGCAGGTTGAAAAACTACCGGCGAATGCAAAGGAAAACCTGGAAGTCTGGAGCAGCAGAGGTGGAGGTTTGAGGACCGAAGACAATAATCATTAGCTTCTGCAGAACGCCAGGGCGTGTCTGACCACGACTATGAGCGGCCCCGCCCTCCCCCTCCCCGTCCATTCACGTCCTGCACCAACAACTCATGATTACACATCTGAGTAAGTTTCTAGTTTCTGCTGAAATGCTCGTCTCCATTCATTTCGTCAGTGTCATGTTTCACAATCACAATGGACGGTTCCTCCCTCATATCCTTCCTCCGCATTTTTCCTGCATTGTTCTTGCCAGGTTAAAAAAATAAACCCTGATACAATCACCCTTCCCTGTAATCCGTTTTCTTGGTGCCCTGTGTCTCACCTTGAAGCCGGTATACCTGCCGGCCTCTGGGCTGAACTCTGCTCGGCGCAGCTGATAAAAATTTCCCTGAGACAAGACAGAGCTTGTTAAAATATCACTTCCAAAAGCTTTTATCTCTTTATTTCAGGTTGGGAGCTGAAATTGTTTTGCAACAATTTCATCACAGATGATACCGGCTGATTCTAGTCGTCCAGTGACTACAGATGTAATGATACTCAGGTACTCTTCCAGAACCGAGCCGTTGGGTCTCCGACAGTCAGAACCTGGTCATCTGGGACCGTGAACTCTAAGATTTTGTCCATTATAGCCTAGAGGTGAGTGTTAGCAAGGACCTCGCAATACGATATGTATCATGATACTTGGGTCATGAAATGATATTATCACAATATCACGATATCATGATATATTGTGATATTCTACCCAGTTAATATCAAAAATAAAAGTAGAGTTAAAAAATCAAGTTGCTGTATATGTTCATCAGATGATATTGATCATTCAGAGGACAAATTGAGTCAAAACTATTTGCTTCAAAACAACCTATTTATTGTTTATTATTAGTGTTTTTGCACATTTCAATTTTAAACAATTTAAATGTGAAAATTTAACAATTTTCCTAAAAAGAAGAAGAAAAAAAAAAATCGATATTAAGAGTAGGGGTGTGAAAAAAATCAGTTTGGCAATATATAGTGATTTTTGTCCGCCTAATGTAATATCAATTTTATAACAATGCTGTCAGTATGTTGTAATGGTTACTTAAATGTGCAAAAACACTAATAATAAACAATAAATAGGTTGTTTTGAAGCAAATAGTTTTGACTTGAATTGTCCTCTGAATGATCAATATCATCTGATGAACATATACAGCAACTTGATTTTTCATCTCTACTTTTAATTTTGATATTAACTGGGTAGAATATCGCAATATATCGTGATATCGTATCGTGACCCAAGTATCATGATACTTATCGTATTCTGAGGTCCTTGCCAATACTCACCCCTAATTAGGAGCTGAAAAATCGATATTATATTGGGTGGCCGAAAATCGCGATATATTGCCAAATCGATTTTTTTTTTTTACGTCCCTATTATTGCTCTGGTTCTATGTTGCTCGCATCTAAATCTCCCAGTTCAAAAAAATGAAGTTGCAAGACAGCACTGCATAATTTGCCCATCCTGGCTTTTAGAGCATTTACAATTAATTGAACTGACCAACTGAAATTAAGTGGCATCAGCTGATGAACGGATGCTAACACGGGCAAGTCTCGATACCCTTCTGTTGTGCAGAATCGGCCAGTTTTCCTGATGCTAGCATCAGGGTCGGAACAACTGACAATAAACCCAAATAAGGGGTGTGAAAAAAAATCGATTTGGCAATATATCGCGATTTTTCATCTCTACTTTTAATGTTGATATTAACTGGGTAGAATATCGCAATATATCCTGATATAGTGATATTGCGATAATATCGTATCGTGACCCATGTATCATGATACATATCATATTGCGAGGTCCTTGCCAATACTCACCTCTAGCCCAAATGCAGTTAAGAAATAGAGAAACTGCTTTTAAAAATCCCAGAAACCTGTGTCACCAGACCACACCAAAGCACTGACATGAGGATTTCCAGGATGACAACTAACTGCTGTGAGGTGACAGAATATAAAAAAGAAAAAAACTCCACCCAAAGTTCACTTTTACACGCGTTTATCTCAAGCTGATTAGTCACTGACACATTCACTGCGTATACGTCACCAAAGATCTTTCACAACACCGACGCACTGGGCCTCCTCAGTCCAACAGCAGGGAACAACAAAAATAAACTGGGATGATCAAGTCCACGAGAGGACACCCAATCAAGTCCATGAGAGGACACCCAATCAGGTCCACGAGAGGACACCCAATCAGGTCCACGAGAGGACACCCAATCAAGTCCACGAGAGGACACCCAATCAAGTCCATGAGAGGACACCCAATCAAGTCCACGAGAGGACACCCAATCATGTCCACGAGAGGACACCCAATCAAGTCCATGAGAGGACACCCAATCAAGTCCATGAGAGGACACCCAATAACTACACCTGACCAGGTGCATTCAGCCCTCACTCAGGCAGGAAACGGTTCAGTCGAGATTAGTGCTGGGCGATATGGAAAATAGAATGAATAGAATGTCTTTATTGTCATTGTACAGGTACAACGAAATTGGATGCAATCTTTAAGGTGCATGGTTTAAATATATATATATATATTAAAACAACAACTATAAAAATAAATAATCTCTAAAAGTACACAAACAGGAAGTACACAACCAGGAAGACAACATACAGTATTCACATTTGGCAGGAATTGCACGATTCTATGGCAGGTATTGCACGATTTGGTCAGTATTACACATTGGAAAAAGTCAGTTTGAGTATTTAGCAGTATTAAGTGTAGTTATGGCTCTGGCATAGAAACTGTTCTTGAGTCTGTTTGTGCGTGATTTCAATATTCTGAAACGTCTGCCTGATGGCAACAGTTCAAAGAGAGAGTGTCCGGGGTGAGATGGGTCCTTGATGATTTTCTTTGCTTTCCTGAGACAACGGGTGTTGTACAGTTCCTCCAGGGAGGGGAGAGGGCAGCCGATTATTTTTTGAAATTTTTAAAAATCATATATCACGATATGGACTGTTTTATATCACGATAACAATATATATCACGATATACCATAATAAAGTATGTTTTCAGTTATTCTCTGAAAAGTTTGACAAAAATTTAATTGCTTACTTTTCAACTTTATTTTGAAAGGACATTTAGCTGAACTGTCACAAACATACATTTTAGTGCAGCAAAAACAGGTAGGTACAGAGGTACAGTAGCTTTCACATTTTTTTAAAGTGCACAACAGTTTCTGAGAGGAAAAACACATCTTTGCACTGAAGTTCAGCTATAAAAAATAAACACAAATTATTTTTCAACTTTCTGAAATCTGTAACCTTGTAGTGCAAAGTTTGCAAACCAATATAAAGTGTCTAAAGTAAACATCAGGGTTGAAGAGAACTCTGTTTAAGGCATTAACCATGAATAAAAGTGCAAACATAAAAGGCTACTTTGTAGAAGTAGATATGATTCTATCAAATTTATCGTTGCAGGTTATTTAATTACATATTTGCTGTAATAATTGATAAAATTAGGTTAGAAACGATAGAAGAGAAATGGTACGATACACACTTTTCTATCGTCCCCACGATATGTATTGTCATATTGCCCAGAACTAGTCGAGAGTTTAAATCTCCTTTTAACGTGTCCTGAACGGTTAAGACAGCACCACAGTTCGTAAATCTAACCCCCCCAAAGAAAGAAACCTATAATGGTGGCAGTCCCAGTCAGCTTGAATGTGTTTTGTGAGACCAGCTGCTTGAGATTCAGGTGATTCCAAGCAGAGGCAGCTACACATTTAAAAGCATTTCCCAGCATGGATGAAAGAAATCGTTATTTGGATTAAAAACAATACCTTAATTGTTCTTTCTGGAAGGATAAAGGGGCGCAGATGAGTCAGGAGCACATTCAAAACAAGCTATTGTTTGAGTCTGTGAGAGGACGAAGTAAACCTGTAACCTGAGCCAAAACTGGGAGATGGTGCGCAAACGATTTAAGGCAGCGGTTCTCAAACTTTTAATCCTGCGTACCACCCAAATGGGCAGTGCAATTCAGAAGGGATTCCTCTGAGACTGCAAAGGAAGTAGGGGTGAGAAAAAAAAATCGATTTGGCAATATATTGCGATTTTCGGCCGCCCAATATAATATCGATTTTTCAGGACCTAATATCGATTTTTTTTCAGAAACAGTAATAATAAACAATAAATTGGTTGTTTTGAAGCAAATAGTTTTTACTTAATTTGTCCTCTGAATGATCAATATCATCTGATGAACATAAACAGCAACTTGATTTTTCAACTCTACCTTTAATTTTGATATCAACTGGGTAGAATATCGCAATATATCGCGATCATATCGTATCGTGACCCAAGTATCATGATACATATCGTATTGCGAGGTCCTTGCCAATACTCACCCCTAAAGGGAAACTGATCTTCCCCTGACTCTCTGCCCTTAATGTCAAAAACCAAAAAGACCTAATATGTGCAGTTGTGTTAACATTTCATTGACTATAAACGTGTTTGAACACGTTAAACATGAAAGACGAGTTGATTCAGAATCAGCTGCTTCTTCACCAGTAAAGTAGTTCACGTGTCCGTACATTCCCAGAATGCTTTCTGGTCGATGCATTTCCCCGTAGAAGCTGAGAGTCTCTGGGACTGCATGAAGTTTTTTTTTTTTTTATTATTACTGTGAAACCTGACGATCATTGGCTTAAATGCCAACGTAATCCCTCCCCCGGACGCTCAGCGTCTCTGGGAGTGAATGGAGCTGTGGGTTGGGCCTCGGCTGGCCTGGACGCTGATCAGTCCGCATGGTGATTGGAGGAAGAGCTGAACACAGTTTTGACTGACAGGTTTCCTATTATATATATATATATATATATATATATATATATATATATATATAAATAAATAAATAAATAAATAAGGGATGCAACGGTACTCGGAAATGAAAGAAAACAAGCAGGCGTGGTCAGCGGTAGCGAAGTTGAGAGAAAGCTGTTCCAAGAAGCACCCGGTTTATTTAAATCGGCGGTGTGGGATCATTTTTTGTTTTGCTATTGACTACACCAACGACGGAGTGGAAACAGTTATCAAAAACGTAACAGTCTGTAAACGCTGCTTGTGATGCGTCCCGTAGTCAAACGGAAACACGAGCAATATGGGCTAGCATCTCCAGCGTTACCATCATGATATTACGCTTTATCAACACAGGACAGTCGAACACTCCGGACAGGTAACGGCAGCAAAACAACTGTCGATTGGATCGACTGGACCTTTGTGAATGTAACCAGACTATTTTTGTGGGAATATTTTTGATCGGACGACTTCTATAAGGCTTCATTGGTAAGTTGCGTTGATTTTGTAACCGTTTCTTTGTTTGTTTGTGGTGTGACACAGGCGTTGATCGTACCTGCTGTTATGAATATACCCTGAAATGGTTTGCATCGATTGAATCACAAGAATCTTAGTTTTCCAAAGATATGTGACTACCTCACGTAACATGTGAGCTGTGTAGATTACGGTTTATTTTTGTAAATTACGGCCGTCGGAATGCTAACGGGTTAATGCACAAAACGCATATCAAAACCGTACCGAAACTGTGACACAAAAACCGCGGTACAGACCGTACCGTGAGCCACCTGTACCGTTCCACCCCTATATATATATATATATATATATATATATATATATATACACACATACATACATACATACATACATACATATATATAATATATATATATATATATATATATATATATATATATATATATATATATATATATATATATATATATATATCTATATATACAGTCATGGAAAAAATTATTAGAGCACCATTTTTTCTTCACTTTCTTGTTCATTTTAATACCTGGTACCACTAAACGTCATCATGTGACTAAAACAGACAGAAAAGAAAACACTGAATGCATAAAAGCAGTGTTTTTGTCAGTACAACACCATAGCTATTGATGTAAAAACTTAAGTGATTTAGGTTATAATCAAGAAAACCATGGAAAATGGTAAGATATCAGCTCTTAAATAAAACTCTTATGAGCAATCTTTGTGGTTATCGTTATGTTTGTCCAAACAAATGTACCTTTAGTTGTACCAGGCATTAAAATCATAGTGCGAATTACGGGGGGGTTTGGGGGGGTTTGACCCCCCCAATTACAACTTTGACCCCCCCTAAAGAAGGGACAAATTGTCATTTTTGTCATCTTCGACCCCCTAAAGAAGGGACAAATAGTCATTTTTGTCATCTCTAGAAAATGTTGACCCCCCCAATTGTGTATAATTTGCACTCTGATTAAAATGAACAAGAAACTGAAGAAAACAAGGGTGGTCTAATCATTTTTTCCATGACTGTATATATATATATATATATATATATACACAGTCACGTCTCATGCACGATTTCAGTCCATTGGGGATTTTGCATGCCATGCCAAGTCCATTGACAAGCAGCGACCATTTGTTGGCATTTCTACATCGAAACACTTCATTTCTTACACTGTAAATAAATCACCCACTGTAGGGAAGGGAAGAATTTACATATAAATAAATTGACACGTTTTTATGATCTACTATGAGCTTCCCCTGTTTGAAAGACCAGAATTCTTGCTCTGTACGCCACCGGCCCACTTCACCTCCAGAGCAAGGTCACCCCAGCGAGCCACCCAGGAATCTCTCGGCGCTACTCGACATAACGGACATTTTTAGAAAGTTACACGTCCAGTCTGACCTCCGGGGCGCGTCGGGCCTCACGGTGTGGCGCAAAGCCGGGTCATTACCGAGAACTTCGCTTGCCCGCTCGCAACAACCGAGTTGAAACTATAACCGTCCCAGTGAGAGATCTTGTAGTCTGTGCTGTTGTTCGACCGCAGGTTGCAGCTTGTGCGCTTCACAAAGCAGCTCCGCTGGTTTAGACTGAATGAATGTTTCAAACCTCTATTTAAATCCTGCTCTGACAGGACGGTTGGGTTTTATTGCAGACAGCGGTCCAAGTATGGTGGCGAGACATTTCTGGTTTGTATTGTTTCTTGTCACCGTCACTCCATGTCTCAATAGACATACGTATTTGAATTTCAGGCTTTTATCTCTCTCCAAAAACAATGACTTAATTGCAAAAATGTGATGCAACAGGTGCAGTGATGATTCAGTACAAAAGAGTTTTTGAAGAGCAAAGATGGGCAAAGGATCTCCGCTCTGTCAACAAACGCATGATTGCTGAGGGATTTGCAGAATTAGGAGGGATTCTCCTCCTGCCCAGCATAAGATCATTAAACAATTCAGGAAATCTGGAGGAATTTCGGCGCACAAAGGGCCAGAGTGCACGGCTAAGCTGGACACTCACCAGTGGTGGCGACAACAAAACTGGGAAAGGGATGCACTGCTGGGTTTAGGTGTCTGGGCTTGGAGACATCTGGGATGTTAAATAAATCAGTATACCAGGCAACCTTCTTTATTTTTTGTTTGCTTTATGAGAAGCAAACGTGCGCTCCAGACGGTTATCATTAACAACATCTAAATCTATGACGTTGGAAAAGCTTGTTCACACAGAAAAGATCAGATCAGTATCTGCTCCCTTTAAAGGCCCTTTAAACTCCTACCAGTTTTTCAACTGGGCCAAGACAAAAAAAAACACATTCTGGAAACGCTCCAGAGGCGTTGCTGAGGAGATGACAGAGAGGTGGAAGCTGAATGTGAACGTTTCTGGAACAAATGTTGTGCTCAGTGTTTAAAAGGTAGACTGGGACAAAAACATACTTATACCCTCACTGTCTGAGAAGGAGCAACATTACAAGGTTTCTGGGATGTGTCGCAGGTCTGAAATGCAAGAATGGCTGCACCTCCTGAGCCAGTATGTCCAGTATATGTCCAGTATATGTCCAGTTTACGGCAGCATCTTCCTTTATCAGTGTCCACTGTCCGGCCAGCAGCTGACTGTTGCACGTGAGCAGTTTCCTGTGGCTTCAGAGGTGCATGCCAGGGCACGGTGGGCAACATCTGATTTCCATTACAGAGAAAGCCCCCCCCCCCGGCAAGGACCGAGCAAAGCGCGGACGAATCTACGCGTTTTTACGCGGGCCAGAACAGCGCAGACACGACCTGCCGCTGAAACAATGTTCCCCGTCAACCTTTACCTCTGCGTCTCTACTTCTGACGCAGAAGAGCGCAGTGTGCTCGCGCTGCGCTGCGGGGAAAAGTTTTAAAAACAGAAAACAACAAACTTTTTTTTTTACCTCAAGAATCCGAGTCTCTCGGTTCCTTTGTTCCGAGCTCGAGAGGAAAAGCGCAGGTCGGCTCGAGGCTCCGCGTCTTCCTGGAGTCTGCTGCTCAGTCTGCGTTTGTCTCCAGACATTTGGTCATAGCTGCGCGCAGACTGGAGTTGCTTTGACTCAGAGCCCAGCCCCTCTGCTGTAATCTGAGCCAGGTGTTCCTGCCACCGCTGGCGCAGGTGAGCCTTTCCATTACTGCTGACCGCTTTATTCACGCAGACGTTTTTATGTTTCCCTCAAGTCATAGATCATTGCTATTTTTGGGGATATACTTCCACTTCAGGACATAAATAGGGTCTAATATTCTTAGAAGAAGTATGAATTGCTCTAAAATTGCAAAACACGCATTGCCTGTACGAACAAACTTTCTTTTTTGTGACAAATTTCATACTTGTATTAAATAATTAGGCACAATTAAAAATTATATAAACCTACCATCAGGAAAATTTTACTTAAAGGCAAAAAAAAAGGTCCAGAATAAAATAAATGGTTCAGAAAGGTAGAACCAATACGAGTAAATTAACTTTTAACAAATTATCACATTCCAGTAGGTACCATTAAACTAATATTGCGTAAATCTGAAATATGGCAATGACGTAAACGTTGTGGTTCATCCACCTAGAACAAAAGGGGATGAAAAAAAGCATTTTAATTGTGTTTTTAAAACAATTAATAAATAATGAGGGGGGGAAAAAACTTGAATCAGCTCTTTAACGTAGTTTCAGGCCTACGTGAGTTTAAAGAGCATAATTTGCCGTCTTCTCTGTCAATCATTATACGTCATCGCGTAAGCACTGCGTGCTCCGCCCCTTGAGGTGAAGCGTCTCCGCCAAGATGGTTGTCGGTGCCTTCCCCATCGCGAAGCTCCTCTACCTCGGAGTAAGGCAGCTGAGCAAGCCCGTGGCGAACCGGATTAAAGCTGGGGCCCGGAGAAGCGAGTTCTTTAAAAACTACATTTGCCTGCCACCCGCACAGTGTGAGTAAACCAGCTAACCGCTGCTAACCGCTAGCAATTCTGTGCCAGTCACCCAGACGCTCGATAAAGCACATATGACTGGAGTAGCCAATGACATTGAAGTTGACCGGAGCGTTCATCCAATCAGATTTAGAAGTCTTTCTGGTCGACCAATAGCAGTCGGGTTAGTTCAAAGAGGGCTGGTCTTATCTGTCATTGAACAGACTCGTGAGGACAGAAGCTTACAGCTTTCTGGACAGTGCCTGTGAATACTTTTTTCACACTTAAATTCATTTAAATAAATGTTTACCGACTCAACGAATCGGTTCATATTTGAGACACGGCATCTATTCTTCCCGGTTTAAACATTCAAAGTCTCCTTGAGTAAAAGTGAAGCTAACTGGACGTCTTGTGGTTCATATTGTTTATTGATTTATATGAAAGAAACTCCTCTCCCTGTAAGTACCAAGCATCCTCGGTGAAGAAAATAAAAATATGTCCCAATCGGGGAGTCAGTTGACCTTTTTTTTTTTTTTTTTTTTTTTTTTTTTGATACATGTAGTATCCAAACAGCTCCAGATCATAGTGTTGTCACAACAAGCTTACAAGGCGTGATGGATGAACCACTACTGCATCTACCATCACACTGGAGCAGGGTCAACCTGGACTCATCACACAACATTACCTCTTTTTTTTCTTTTTTTTTAAAAATTGCTCCAGAGCCCAGGGTTCAGGTTAGGGTTTGGGTTAGGACCAAGCAAATTTAAGGCCCCTTTCCCCCAGTTTACAAAGTTATCTTTGCATTGCGTGGTTTCAAATGCTTTTACTTTTTTGCAACATTATTCAACAAAATGTCTCACTGTGGGTTGACATCAAAACATGGATAATGACAATTTCACCCCTGAAGGCCTTCGATCATTAAAATGTAGTATTTTAAAGTATTTTGACCGTGGTTGCTGATTAATTCACAGAGATAATTTGTTATTTATGTCAAGACTTGCATCTATGTTCATGCACAGATTTACATTTTTTTCAGGTGTTTCATGAATGCACGGCTGGCTGTGCTTGTGTTTATCTCCACAGTTTACCACTGGATCGAGATGAGAGCGAAGATGCGGATCATGGGTTTCCGGGGTTCCACCATCAAGCCCCTGAACGAGGAGATGGCTGCGGAGCTGGGCGCGGAGCTGCTGGGGGAATCGATCGTCTTCCTCATCGGTGGCGGCTGCATGGTGCTGGAGTACAGCAGACAGGCCGCCAACTCTCGCCGCAAGGAGGAGGAGCTGAACGAGACCATCACGAGCCTACAGACTCAAATAGCAGAGCTGGCGCTGACGACAGAGACTATGAGTGCTCAGCTGAGGGAGGTCAACCGGCTGCTGCTGTCCATTCCTGCCCCCACCAACAAGTGACTAATCGAATGCACCAACGCCGTCACGCGTGCAGCCTGATATCTGCCCTCCTTCACTCTGTCCGCCACGGCGCTGCGTGGAGGAGGTGGACGTCGGCGCACCGTGGATTTGAGTGCTATCACCTGCTCATGTTTTGAGCAACTAGTTGTAAAGGCGGATTGCTATGATATTCATAGTGAATTTATATGGTTGACCGTGCATGTTCATTATAAAGTTGATTGTACAATAGCGAGCAATGGTGACTTCAGAAATTAATATATTTTGTAACAACTCCAGCATATTATTTTATCGTTTAAATCCCGACGGAGTCGTGTCATCTGGAAATTTACTAATTTTTTTGCTTCATCTGCCTCTGCTTTGATTATACATATTCATTGACTTCAAAAAAACACACAATCAGACAAAACAAATGAGCACTTGATCATATCAGCTTATTATTTTTGAGTGCATCAACCCATACCCAACCCATCTTTCATGATCTGAACATTTTTTTTTTTTTGTGATTATTGGTTGATGTAAGCTGTAATAACAAATGGCATGTCAAAAGGATGGTGTGAAATAAAATAGTATGCTGTCTGTTAATGAGTCACACTGATGAATGATGTCACGTCTCCAGTAAGCTGGAAGGCTGAGTGATGAAGCCGTGAAGCAGAACCACCCAGTTTACTCTGAAACTAACCAGTGTGATGACTTTAAAATGTTTTATGAGGGGAAAAAAGGGACATAACAGCTCAGTTAAATAGGAATTCTTATTTTCTAATCTGTATTTTGTCATTAAATGGCCTAGATGTACAAATAAAGTCATCCAGACACTTTACACAGCACTTTTTGTGCTACTGAATGGAGCACAAAGTGCTTTATAGACTTAAAATCTGAAAATAGAAAAGTAATACCAGAAGTCACACAGGAAATTCAAACTGCATTACAGCAAATACAGAAATGAAATGAAACAAATTATGAACACAAGAAGAGAAAAATCTAAAATGTTATTTTTAATCATTTGGGATTTCGTACTGCCGCCAACTGCCTGAACATCCTCAATTAATAGTTGTGACAAACACATTTCCCTCATAACTCGGTTCCCAGGACTTTATTTCCGGTTAAGTGGGTTCATGAGGACATTCAAACCTCCTTTGTCCCCCGAACAATTAACCTGGACAACTCTGGTGGTGGGAGAAGAGGGGGGTGAGGGAGGGCGGTGACAACAAGGCTGGAGAATTAGAAATATGAATGGGAGTGTTGAGCTCGGGATGGGGCGTGCAAATTGTTTTTTTAGTTTTTAAATTATTTTCAGTTTAATCTCTTATTTGGTGTGCAATTGTGTCTTTATTCTTGTGTGTTTTTAATCTTTTTTTTTTTTTCCTTTTACTTACCCAAGGCATTAATAAAGATCAATCAGTCCTCCAACATGAAGGTCATAAACACTGTTATAAATGTTTTCCCTATTCTACATTTCTTTTTGCTCAAACGTCTGCCCTCTATTGGTCTATTGGTCAGTAAGGGACATATTATTAAAATTCATTCATCACTGTTATCCAAGGAAAACGTTTTTAATAAATAAGTATAAATAAAATTTGGATTCTAAATGTACATTTGGTAAAAAGCAATGAAGGAACTTTACTTTTCTCCTGTGGACTGATGATCAACATTTTTTTTTCAATGAAGAAGTGTAAACATTTTCTTAACAGGGAAATATATGTTATTTGGTGGAGAAACGTGACGTTAAAGATGTGGAAATGCTGTATATTGTTAATTTATTTATAATCTGTGGGAAACATCATATTCTGAATTTCGTGTACCAAACTTCAATGCACTGGTTGTTTCATTTAACATTTACATACGAAGCCTGAATCTTAGTTTAAATTTGATTAAGCCTTAGAGCCAGTTATTATTACTATACATATATTATCTCTTATATATATTAATAGAGCCACTCGTACTGCTAAGCTCAAATAAAGTGCTTATAAAAGCAAATTATGAAAAATATCAATTAATCAATATTATATTCTACTTTCAATGAGATTTCTTTTTTTTTGCACATGCATCTGTCCTAATTATTGATATTCATGAATTTCTACAGATTTTATCCCTTTAAATTGCCAGGTTTTTGTCATGATGCCACCATGTTTTTAGGTGGGAAAAAAAACAAAACAGAAAAAATGAATGAAGAGTGACATTATGACAAAAAATATGGCATTTTAAGGGTTTAATGGAAGAGAGACTAAACATCGCAGTTTGAATTGGTTTCAGTGGCACATTTTGTGCTCTTAACAGGTATGATTGTAACACTTGTAACTATACAGTATTTGTGTTATGTTTCTGTAAGAGCTGAGCTGGAAATAACAAAATCAGATAAAAACGCACAGTCTTGCCAAAATTCATACATATGCATGAATGCAGCTTAAATAGTAATAAAAAACAATAAACGAGAAGAATAAAAAAGGGCTTAAAATGTGCCCAACAGACTGTAAGGGTTAAAGCAAGCAAACCTGACCAATCAGTTTGGGTCAGAAACATAAAACCGCGCATGCGCATTGCTGTTGTCGGGGTGGGTTATCGCCGCTAGTGGGCAGTAGCGGTTCTTTCAGACTTTTACCCCGACTTACCCGCGCTACTGGCGGAAACGAAGGTAGGCCCCGATCTTATTTTTGATCATATTTTGATTAAAGACGACATTAAGAACCCAACATACAGCCCACCGGCCGCGGTGTTTGCACGGGAAACCCCAATGCCGCGCTCAGCTTGCACATCTGCGGAGTTAAGCCACTTGTTTTGCGTCGGTTTTGTCGGTGTGTTCGCTGATGCTAGGCTAGCAGGTTACCGTCCTTAGCCACGTAGAGGCAGATTAACGCGAGCTACGGCCGCAGAAAAGTTGCAGCCAGGCGCGTTTAGTGCAGTAATGCACGTTTGAAAAGCAACACAGAACCTCACGCCGAACCGAAAGTTGCGTGGTCGGTAAACCTTGTAAATAATCCCAGCGGCGCCGCTGCTCCCGACTGAACCGTTTCGTATCCTGTTCAGCAGAGAAACCGCGCAAAAAACACTGGTTTGAAAGTTTTGGTTGTGAGCAGTGCTTTCCCCCTCTTTTCTGCTCCCTGCGTGTTTGTTAGCAACGACAGACGAGACAGAAGTGACCCACCGGCACCAACACCATGAGTCTGGACGTGAAAAAGCTGAAAGTGAACGAGTTGAAGGATGAGCTCCAGCGCCGCGGCCTGGACACCAGAGGCCTGAAGGCGGACCTGGTGGAGCGGCTGAAAGCCGCCCTGGAGGCTGAGGCTCAGGCTGACACCTCCGAGCAAGGGGAGAAGGACGAATTCAGCAAGGACTACCAAGAAAATGAAAATGAGGATGGAGATGAAGATGAAGATGGAGATGGAGATGATGGACAGGAGCAGGAGCAGCCAGGTAAAAGTCTATGATTCCACCCGCCACACACACACACACACTTACAGGAAAAGGGGGTCCAGTAGTGTGAAACTTATTATATAGTTGAAAGTTTTTTTATGATAAAGCATTTCCTGTAATGTGTGCAAATACTATGTAATTAAGACTGATAGGCTTTTTTTTCTTTTTTTTTTTTTTAATGATGCGGTGATAAATTTGACCTCTGTCATGAAATGACATACAGTGATCCCTCGCCAATTCGCACTTTAAGTTCCGTGGTTTTAGTTATTCGCAGATGTTTTTCAAAAAACAATCAAGAAAAAAATTGCAGGAACATCACAGGATGTTGTGCACGTTCTCTCGCAAAAAAGAAATGCTGTGAGCCAGCCTGGCCCCTTTAAGAAGGTGGCCTTGTGGGTAATGGTGTGGCCGTTTGGGTAATGTAGTTTGTGTGTTGTCAGAATGAAAACGAGGTTAGATGAAAGAGCGGTTTGTTTACTACGGTTCAGAGACCAGAGGCTATAAAGGTAACAGAAAGACCACAGTTGAGCCTTTTTCTTGTTTCGCTGCAGTGTCTCGCTACTTTTTTGTAGTTTTTACACATATTTTAAACACATTATTTAAGCTCGAGGGGCTCCGGCTCCAGTTCGCGGATTTTGATTTTAGCGGCGGGGCGCCGGTCCCCATTTACTCTGAAAAATAAGGGATCACTGTAACTGACGGCAAACATAATGTAACGTTACCATGTCGTTAAACAGCATCAGCTTTGCTTCAGATTGAAATAATTGGTGGTTTCAAAGATATGGTTTAAGGACAGAATGTCTTGTTTTGTTTGTTTGTTTTTACTTAAAAAAAAATAGCTTAACAGGGCTTTAAACCTCTAAAGTTCATTTGCAGATAAAAAAACATTTATTTTCGGCTTTTCCCTTCAGGGGTCTCCACAGCTCCATCCTCCTCCATCTAACTGTCCTCTGCATCCTCTTCTCTCATACTAACTAACTTCATTTCCTCTTTCACTACATCCAGAAATCTCCTCTTTTGTCTTCTTCTAGTCCTCCTGCCTGGCAGTTTCAGCTTCATTATCCTACCAATATATTCACTATCACTCCTCTGTAGATGTCCAAACTATCTCAGTCTAATTTCTCTGACTTTCTCTCCAGAACATCTAACATGTCCTGTCCCTCTGATGTTTCATCCCTGATCATGTCCATCCTGGTCGCTGCCAAAGAGAACCTCAACATTTGAAACTCTGCTGCCTCCAACTCTTCCTCCTGTCTCTAAACCATACAAACATTCTCAACACTTAGTTGAACATCTTTTCGTTCTTGCTGATACTCTTATCAATCCAACCGATCCATCCTGCTTACGCAGGCTTCTTCACCTCTTTTCCATACCACTGCTCCGGACTGTTGACCCTGAGTACTTAAAGCCCTCCACCTTCTTTATCTCTGCTCCATTATCTCACCATTCCACATGGATCTCTCTAACCTTTATTCTTCTTTTTTCCAGGGCATACCTGCACTTCTAGATTTTCCTATAAGCAGCAGTGTGAACTGAAAGTTTTGCATTTGGGTTTTTTTTTTAAATGTGCAGAAGCAGCTGAGGACTATGGTGATGGCGAAGACAGTGCAGCGCAGGAGGAAGATGAGGGCAGAGATTCAGGCGGTTACTACGAGGAAGAGGAGGCAGAAGGGGAGCCCTATGAAGCTAAAGACCCACATCAAGGCATGCCCGACGCTGCAGATGAGGATATAAACACACCGAGTGTGACGACTGAGGAGCCGATCAAACCAGAGCAGAAGGTGGAAGAGAACGTGGTGGTGTCCCAACCAGGTAATTTTCACTTAAACACGCTTTGTTTTGGTCGTGGAACAGTTTGTGGACTCATGACTCCCTAATTTTGCTCAGAACATGTGCCTGCTTTCACCAAAAAAGTCAAATGCATGCCATTGTTGACTGCAGTTTGACAGGAAGTTGGTTATAGGTTAAACATGTTCTTGCACTGGTATTTTTTTTAATTCTATTTTGAATTTAGAAATCAAAGTGGAAGTCAAAACAGAAGAGTCTGACCTCGAGGAAAGGCAACAAGATACTGAAGGTACAGAGCCTCGCGCCCAAGGTACTACAGCTCAGGCTGAGCAAGTTAAAACAGAATCTGACAAAGGTGGAAGCTACAGCCGAAAGAGATCATACGAGGAGAGCAGAAACTACAGCTACTATGAGCACCGTGAGGAGAAGAGGTGAGCACGTCAACGGATCCACTGTGAACATCGGCAGAAGTTGCACGACGCGCAGACGTGTGAACTCATAAACCGCCGTGGCTGTAAAAGTCTGCTAACCTGATACTCTGCTGATATCGCACAGATCCCGAACTCCACAACCTCCTGCTGAAGACGAGGAAGAGAACATCGATGACACTCTTGTGACAATAGACACATGTAGGTTCTGGGTCTTTCGTTCTTTCTGGGTCATATAAGGATTGTTGGGGTCTTTATTGTCTCGATGTGTTAGCCGCCAGCTAGCGATGTGTTGTCTCTCTGGAAAGTTTTTTTTGTGTGTAAAAAGAGTTCATTACTAGAAAAAGGCTTTAAAAAAAGATAGGCATATACAATATACCCTTATTGTTCCTTCCTCCCCCGGCGAATCTCAAAAATCCACAAATTATGCGTGTAGTTTCAAAAAGGCCTTTGTATGATATTATATATGCTAAAATATGCTTCCCAATCACATTCTCACTCATTAATACTGTAATAATGTAGTAATGATCATTTAAAAAAAAAATTAATTTTGTAGTGTGAACATACATACATACATACATACTATATATATATATATATATATATATATATATATATATATATATATATATATATATATATATATATATAAATTACATACACACACAATAATACTCGCTAGGGTGAATGTGAATGTTTTTCTGCTAGAAAACGGTCTAAGAAATTCATGAAATTTGCCAGGGGCTACCACAAATTTTTCAAAGAAAAAGAAAAACGCAAAATCCGAAAGTATGCGTGACCGTGAATAGGCAAGGATATACTTTATGCACAAATTTAGGAGTTAACAGTGCATCATAAGATTAAAAAAATAATAATTTAATCACAGCTGTGGTTAATCTTTTATCTCACCTGGGTTCCCTCTGGCTCTGAGCCAGCTGGTTTATGTCCTAAAGCATTGTTGTATTTGTGTAAATTTGGAATTTAAGATTCCTGTTCAGTTATATAAATAGGTTATAAAGGGAATTGTTTTTGTCAGAATGACAGTTTTCCAGCTCTGGCTTTGCCAACAACTGCTTTGTTCGTTGAGCGTTGTAGCAGATGATCTAGCAGGCAGTCGTTGATGTTACCATCTGTGTTGCTGGAGAATCATCTCTCCAAACTATTCCGTTGTTTATCAGAGCAAAGGTGAACTCAGTAACGTTCTCTCACAGAAATCCAAACAGCGGCAGCTGATAAAGTTCTACAGGCTTCAACATGAGCATCTAAACCCCCAGAGTTGCATCTCAGATTGCTTAGTGAAATATCCACCATCAAGGTGTCTCTCTGACACATTTGTGGGTGGATTTAAGAGTCTGTTGTGACAGGCGTCACATTTAAAATTGAACTCTTTTCACAGTGGCCAAACGCGCCATAAATCCACATTATATAACATGTCTTTTGTCACACATTTACGATCTTTTTTTTCTTTGTCATTTTTCAGACAACTGTGATTTGCACTTCAAAGTGTCCAGAGATCGTTACAGCGGTTATCCTCTGACCATCGAAGGCTTTGCTTACCTGTGGGCTGGAGCACGAGCAACTCATGGTGTCACCAAGGGCCGAGTGTGCTACGAGATGAAGGTAATTACAGCCAATAAATCATGAGACAATCATCACTGATGGATAAAAGGTTTTTATGTGTTTTATTTCTGAGATGGCAGATGAGAGACTGGTTTAATTACTATATCCAGTAGTGGTGTGAAAAAAAATTGATTTGGCGATATATCACGATTTTCGGCCGTCCAATATAATATCGATTTTTCAACTTTTAATATAAATTTTTTAGGATAATTCATTCGTTCACTTAAATGTGCAAAAACACTAATAATAAACAATAAATAGGTTGTTTTGAAGCAAATAGTTTTGACTCAATTTGTCCTCTGAATGATCAATATCATCTGATGAACATATACAGCAACTTGATTTTTCATCTCTACTTTTAATTTTGATATTAACTGGGTAGAATATCGCAATATATCGTGATAATATCGTATCATGACCCAAGTATCACGATACATATCATATTGCAAGTCCCTTGCCAATACTCACCCCTTATATCCAGTATCTTTAAGTTGAAGTATAACAATTTATAACATATATTCGTGCATCTTTTGGTTGTAAAGCTGATGTAACACTTAAGTCAGTATTAAGGAGTCGGCTGTCAACACAATCTTGACTAGGGATGTCCCGATCCCGATCGCGATCGGCGATCGGCCTTCGATTTTAAAAATTTAAGGTGGATTGGATCGGCCGATCAACCTTATTATAACACTCCGATCTTTTTTTCATTATTTTTTTCCTCAAAAAGTGATCCTGATTAACACAAATTAATAAAGTAATCATATTACACAAACAACAATATTTTTTTAAACTATATACATTTAATAATTTGCACTGAAATGAGGTTTCCCAGCAGCGCTGTCTCGTATCCACCTTAAAAGTTTCAAGACCGGCGGCGTCAGGCTAAACTTTAGCAAAAATGTCAGCAGTGTGGCAGCGCTATAAAATTACAAAGACCGACGCTTCAACTGCGACTTGCAACGTGTGGAAGGCTGAGATATCATGATGGGTAAGTAAGAAGAGAGTTTACAACACCACCAATTTAATCAGACACTTAAAAAAGCACGCAGCACCGATCACCGCAGCCTTCTGTCAGGTGCCGTGGTGCCGACGGCTGCAGCTTCAGAGCTGCTGCCGTCGGCACCAGCTACGGCAGCAAACGCTCTGTGAAACTTTAAAAGAAAGAAACTCCCGAAAGACTCGGAGAAATACAGAAAAGTCACTGAGCTAATCGCGGAATGTATTACTGAGGACGACCAGCACATTTACAAGGCATTTAACCGGCTCATTAATTACCTCGAGCCTCGTTCCCGTCATTACATGAACGACAAAGGACACAAAGGTGCGCGAACATGTGCAGCGGGTCTTGAAAGAAGTTAAGTTAATATTTTATCTTATTTTTATTCTGATGTGATTTCATTGATTGCAAAGACTTCTGCTAGTGTTTTCATTGCCTTAAACTGCTAGCCAAGTTCACCTGCTGCTATTTAAATGAAGTGCTTTGTTCTTTAGTACTGAGACTGTTGGACAGTCACTGTTAAGAAAGAAGAGTGTTTAAATAAGTTATTGTTTATTTTATGAGACGATAAAAGCTATTAATCTCAGCTTGGATGCAGGCCTATTTATTAATGTACACAGGAAATAAAATGCACAGGAAATTAAACTCTGTTTGCCCACTCAAAAAAAAGTGAAATCGGATCGGAAAAATCGGAAATTGGCCGATCGTCAAAATTAAAAGATCGGAATCGGATCGGGACCCAAAAAACGTGATCGGGACATCCCTAATCTTGACGTTGAGGTATGGAAAAAGATTGCAGAGGTTTATTGCTGTTAAGTAAATTTTATTTTATTTTTTTTTAACAGACAGTGTCATATTGGCTGTAATTCTTCCTGCCATAGTTAATTTAATTCAGATGCTGGAACTGGTCTATGTACCATCCATGAATGAATGAATGGAATAATGAACAGCAGAGAAAGGAGCTCTGCTCCCTTTAGTCACTTTGTGTTTGTTTATTCATGCTTTTTGCTTCATAAACTATTAAGCTGTTTGATAAATGTGTGGAATCACGACCACTGAAGCAAAGTCTGCAATCTCTGTTGTAAATTACTCCGACTGCTCGTTAACCAACTGCAGTCATGTGATCGTCAATTATTACATAAGTAATTGTTCCCTGATTTCCCTCAAACCCCCCTCCCCCCTCCCCCCTTCAGATCAATGAAGAAATTCCCGTGAAGCACCTTCCCAGCAGCGAACCGGATCCTCATGTGGTCAGAATTGGCTGGTCCCTCAACCACAGCAGCACTCAGCTCGGTGAGAGGATCTGTTGCAGCGGCGCAGTTTCTGACACGTGTTTGCTGTCGGCCGTCTAACGCAGCAACGCTGGTTTTACTCTGATGTGTTGCAGGAGAGGAGCCTTTCTCCTTCGGTTATGGAGGGACGGGGAAGAAATCCTCCGACTGCAAATTTGCCGACTACGGCGAGAGGTTTGGTGAAAACGACGTCATCGGCTGCTACATTGTAAGCAATTGTTGCAGCTCAGCTCTTTTTAAAAGCATTCAAGAGTAATTTGCAGTTTGCTTCCTTAAAACCAAATGTCTTATTGTGCCGAATCTCTTATTCCTGCCAGGACTTTGAAAGCGAGGACGAGGTGCAGATGGGCTTCTCCAAGAACGGAGTCTACATGGGCGTCGCTTTCCGGACGACCAAGGAGGCGCTGGCGGGACGCGCCCTGTTTCCTCATGTGCTGGTCAAGAACTGTGCAGTCGAGTTCAACTTCGGACAGCGGCATGAGCCGTATTTCCCCCCGCAAGAGGGATACACCTTCATCCACGATCTCGGCTTGGAGGACAAGAAAAGAGGCACGAAAGGACCTGCAAGCAAATCTGAATGTGAGGTAAGGTAGCGCTGAAGTTGCTGAACACAGATCAGTATTATTAAATGAAATGAAAAATACTTTATTAATCCCAGAAGGGAAATTCAACATCGTAGTAAGGTTTTTTCAACAATAAATGACAGCAATAATCATCAATTAGGATGTCTTGTTGTGGAGGCTGATGGCTGCTGGCAGGAACGATCTTCTGCATCTTTCTGTCTTGCAATGGACCTATTATTTGAAATGATTTTTTTTTTTTTTAAATCAATGTCAATATGATCAAGAATAGCTTGTGGGTCTACCTATTTAATGTATATATGGTGATAGAAAGGTTTTGACAGATCGCGTATGAAAAACCCCTATTATCGCCCACTATCACTACATTTCAGAAGCATTTACAAGCATGTGTTGTAAGCCAGCCTGGCCCTTTAAGGAGGGTAGCCTGATGGGTAATATAGTTTGTGAGGTGCAGGCGGCTGAATGGAGCAAGTGAAGTGAACATGAGCAGCGGCCGAGTGTTATGGATTTACATCCTCCGTCGACTGACAGGAGCCAAAAAATACAGACTGTGTAACGTTGTCAGTTCCTGAATAAAGTGCCGTTCAGAGCAGAGAAAACTGGAGTTTTTCTTTTGTTTTCACTGGCGCGTTACCCGCTTGTCATGATCCTGGAATAGCACAGTACGGCGGTTTCCCTACTAAGGTTCGTAGACCAGAGTCCGTACGGTAACACATGAAAGCATATTTAGATGTGATGAGATGTGCACCCAAAACATGGCCATTTTTCACCAAATAAACTTTGTTTCTAAATTATTTAAACATGTTTGCCTTGGTGACACATGACAAATGTGCAAATATCATAGATAAAAAAAAGAATAAATTATTTTTCTAAGTTGGTGGTGGATTTTGTGGCCCTCACCACTGGCGACAAGGCAGAAAAAAACGGTTGGAATGGTCAAATTTTGGTCGCATTTGGCGACCAGTTAGTCGCAATTTTATGCCCTGTGTAGAGCGTGAAGAGAAATGGTGAGAGAACAGTTCCTTGTGGTGCTCCAATGCTGCTGACCTCCATCTCAGACACACAACCTTTCAGTCTCACAAACCGTGGTCTGTTTGTGAGGTAGTCATGAATCCAGGAGGTTCTGGAGGAATCCACCTGAAACTGATGGAGCTTCTCACATAACAACGCAGGCTGAATTGTATTAAAAGCAATTGAGAAATCAAAAGTAAGTGAGTAAGTGGGATACGTAACAGGAAACCGGTTGAAATGGCTGCGTTTATGGTGATATAAAACGCGAGAAGCCTTTTCATAATCGGATGCGTGTTTGATGACATTCCTCCCTCCTGTTTCAGATTCTGATGATGGTCGGCCTCCCAGCCTGTGGAAAGACCACGTGGGCCATCAAACACGCCGAGTCCAACCCTGAGAAGAAGTACAACATCCTGGGGACAAACGCCATCATGGACAAGATGAAGGTCTGGTTTTTTCTCAACCGCCCCCAAACCAGCCGTCCACTGACGTTTCTCCTCCAGCGGTTTTTTTTTACTCTCGGCTAATCTGCCATCCAGGTGATGGGTCTGCGCCGCCAGAGGAACTACGCCGGGCGCTGGGACATCCTGATCCAGCAGGCCACCCAGTGTCTGAACAGGCTGATCGAGATCGCCGCCCGCAAGAGACGCAACTACATCCTGGATCAGGTACTGAAGCTCCCGCCGCACCGTTCCGATACTCACCACAGTCAGTCAATGTGCCCTGATGATCACTTTCTCTCTAATGGACTATTTATTTATCTTTCAGGGGGTCTCTGTGTATTGTAGAGTAGAAGAAGCATTGATCACCCTCTTGTCACTTGCTTGTCATGCACTGTAAAACAAAACTGATTAATGGCTCTCATAAGTGACAGAATATGTCGTGTTTTCACCCTTCAGTATATTTGCAATTGCTATTTCTTGTCATAATACAGTATTGTTTGTCTTGTGACTTTTCAACAATGTACAAGTAAACCATGACTTTGTAAAGATGTTGAGAAACAAGTAAGCTCTGACTGGTGAGTAAGAAAAACACCTTCTGTTGCTAATTTTACTAAGACAAGAGATGATGGCTTGTTAAAAGCTATTTTAAGTGAGATACATGGAACTTTTGAGTGTATTTGTTTAATAAATTGAACCCTGAAGGTAAGTAGTGACTAACAGCTTTTAGGTTTTCAGATCCTTGTGCTCAGCAAATGTGAGAAAAGGTAGGTTGGTCTGGTGGCTCTGGCCTTTCTGTGGAAACTGTGAGTATGTGCAGGTAGGTTATATCTGTCTGTCGTTGTCTGGAATGGGACTGGAGTTCGTACGAAGACCAGGTGAGTCCAGGTAAGTCTGGAGGGACCCATTTTTTTAATGTAGCGCTCTGTTGTAGCTCCACGTCACAGCTGATTAGATAGGATCCAAAAGACTCCTAAAGTCAATAATTCAGAGGCATGCAGTGGGTTTTGTAGGTGTAACCTGAACGCTTAGCTTTGTTTACATCGATGCTCCTAAAGTAATCAAGTCACCGTCACTTGCTCACTTCTTCTCCGTTGGATGGCTACATTTCTGCTGAGCTACGTACTAACGTCTCAGATGTTTCTAACAGCGTTAAAACCACCAGAAACCCCTAATCATGTTGACCGTAATAGTGTTTAAATTTCACATAATTTTGGTTAGTAAATTAATACATGCCTCTCTTTTTTCTTTTGCTTCACCATGTTACAGTTTCACATTAACCGCATGTCCTTTTGGTAACCAGAGCGGTAAAGCAGCCGTAGTTAAAGGAGATTGTGGCGTAGCATGTTTTAGAAAGTAGGAATGCACAATAAATGTTTTTTAAAACCGATACCGATAACCAATTACACACACATATACCTAAGATCATTACATTAATACTATCAAAAACAAAATCAAAAATAGTTTGGACTGATATTTGTTTTTTCCATTGAAAAACTACTGACAAGTCTCTTAAACATTTTCATAAAGCTATCAAACAAACCTATTTGATATCTCACATTAACTTAAATAAGGTTCATTACTGACTGATATAAAAAATAAAGGCTCCTTGAACTGATGGAAATACATGCATCAGAATTACTAACTGAAAAAGATTTACATTTAAAGGATTTTGACTTGTTCCTTTTAAATTAATACCTTTAATTAAAATAAATGAGGTTCAGTGATTTTATTTTTTTATTTTTTTTATCTCATGAAAGCTTTAGATGAGAGAGATGGGGGGGGGAGACTGCTGCTGGCTTGCACACGTTAGCATTAGCTCGCGTTAGCACAATTTTAAAACTCCATGGAAGCGATTATGTTGTAGGTGGCTGATCAGGTTTTACGTATTAAAGCTTGTGCTTCCCTCCTCGTAGAATTTGCTTGGAGCATTCGTCACAAATAACCATCAAACTATCTTCTTCTGAAACTTTAACAAAGTTCCACGCCGCCATGTTTGTTGTGATCAGTACGCTGTGCTGCAGGCTGCATTCAAGGTGTAACGTAAATTCCGATGTTCCCTCGTTTGCTAGTCGTTCTTTCAGCCTTTTCTATTTTTTTCTTTATGTGTAACATGATACTGCGAATATCAATTCAAGTTAAAAACTACTAAATTATGACCGAGTTAAAAAAAAGTCAAGAAAATAGAATAAATGTTTGAGCTGCTCGGCAGAGGTAGACATCAGTGATGGTCCGGCCTCCATTATGGAAATTACACTTTGAACTAATAGTCTTGTCAACCCAGACCGCTGTTGTGAGTCGCAGTTCCGTCTTGTAACGCGGCGTCATTTGTCTTATTAGCTCGTGAGCGGTAGACAGTCGGACTGATGGATCGCCGCTGTTAGTCTGAGGGTTTTTCTTTGCTGCATCTGCTCAGAGAAGTGATGAAGGCCGGGCCGCATCATCGTTCTGGAAAGTCTCGTCATTATTGATTCAGCCGAGCGCTCCGTCACACCTGGTCCGTGTTATGACGTTGATGCCTTTCACGAAGGTGGCCGCCGCTCAGCCCGCTAGGTTAAAAGAAGTTTCATTAACCGCCAATAAAAGTGCCGGGCTGATAAATCACTGGTTTGGTGTTTGCTGCGAGAGAGATGTTGGGGGGGAAAGATGATCTCATTGTGCTGCTAATTTATTTATTACAAACACACGCCTTGAGTTTTTGTGGTTGAATAACGCGAGTAAGACTGAGTCCATCAAAAGTCATTAGCTCTGATGAAGATGAGAGCCAACTGTCACGCAGCGATCGTGGGATTTTTATCAATCATGGCAGCGAAATTTCTTGCTGTGCCTCCAACAAATGCTGACGTTTAGTTGCTGAAGGACCGCTCCTGTGTTTTTGATAAAACGAGCGGAGTTGATGCTCCGTGTAACGTTGATCAGTGCTTTTAGAAATCACTGGCTGCTGTTGAGGGAACAGGAGATTAAAACTGCTGCGCGCATTCAGAAACGTCATTGATTTCTTTTGTGTGTGTGTCTCTGCTGCGGGGATCGAGTCCACTGAACAGAAAAACCAGGTGCGATGCAGCAGCTGATGAAACGGGACCTTTTAAATTAATCTGAGTTAAAGTTTGCTCAAACGCAACCGTGGTGACCTTTTCTGAATAAATGTCGGGAGTCCTTAAAGTTAATTTTCATGAATTTTTGTGTCCATACGAGTTCATTAAGGATGAACGAACTAATCATAATTTATTTTTAAACCATATGTTCTGAGGTTTTTAATTCTAAAATGAGGAATATTTACATTCATGTGACTTATAGAAACAATCCAGTGGATTGAATATTTCTGCGGCGTATCACTCGATTTAATATCCAAGTAAATACATTTAATAAAACTGTATTGGCAAGGACCTCGCAATAGGATATGTATCATGATACTTGGGTCACGATACGATATTATCACGATATATTGTATTCTACCCAGTTAATATCAAAATTAAAAGTAGAGATGAAAAATCAAGTTGCTGTATATGTTAATCAGATGATATTGATCATTCCGAGGACAAACGTCAAAAGTATTTGCTTCAAAACAACCTATTTATTGCTTATTATTAGTGTTTTTGAAAAATTCGATATTCGGAGCTGAAAAAAAAGATATTATATTGGGCGGATGAAAATCGGGATTTATTGCAAAATCAATTTTTTTTTCCCACCCCTACCAGCCCATAACCTGACTCCATAATGTTACATGATAGAAACTAGTAGAAAACACTGCAAATGTACAATAGGGATGGAACAGTTACCGGTATTACGGTAAAGCGCGGTAAAATTTTACACGATAACGATTACTGTTTATGTTTGACTTCATCTCATTATCGCGGTCGATTACTGGGATATGTAATATCAGCATCATTCAAGTTTACGGCTGAAAATCGCGATATATTGCCAAATCGATTTTTTTTCCACACACCTACTAACGGAGCAGGTTTGTAGTATTTAGCAGCGGTTGAATCTTCTGTCATTATTTTGTGGCTGCCAATATTTTTGATCAATGCAGAATGATCACATCCTGCATGAAACAGTTGCTTCCAGTTCTTGTAAAATATTCACAAGTGATCCATTCTTATTGCATGAAGACATAAAATAAAGAAGAACTTGTTAAACATCTCTGCTGCTCTTGATCAGTCTGAAACTTTTATACTTTAGTATCTTCTGAGGTAAATGAGTAAAGAAACCTTGTAGTTTAGTCGCTGGGGTCCCTCTGGTCATGATTAACATCCAGCAGCAGTCGGCGGGTTCCTGAACGCAGCGCGTGCCAGGTAAGTCTCTGGAGTGACGAGAGGCCACTAGTACCTGAAAAAACCTAGACTGACATCCAAGCCAAACCTCTCTCACTTGATTATTGCAGGGTTCCAGCTTCCTCCCAGTGGAAAGCCATTACAAGTAAACAATAACGAACAAGCTTCTACTTCTTTCTTGTCACCATTGCTAGACAAATGTATATGGATCAGCAAGGAGACGAAAAATGCGTCCTTTTGAAGGTTTTCAACGCAAGGCTATTGTAATTTGTCCCACGGACGAGGATTTTAAAGAACGAACATTAAAGCAAACCAATGAGCAGGGGAAGGATGTGCCCGATCATGCTGTTTTAGAAATGAAAGGTAGGAACGCTGTGGAAACAACAAAACATCAGATCTACTTTTTTACTTTTTCTATGTGTTGTCTATAAAATCAAACTTGGAAGATGTCCCCTCCCCCCCTCCTTCCCCCATCGTAGCCTTTGGCCAGATATCAGACCTGGATTTGTATTTTATATTTTTAATTTAAATTACTTTTTTTTTTTTTTTTTAAATAAAAAAACAGTCCAGATAAATTTGATTGTCCTTTTTGCCCTCTTATCTGCCACCTGCCATTCAACCTACCTCTTAACGCACTGCAAACTGAGACGTGGGCCTCGTTTGGGTCTATTAGCAGCAGAGCTGATAATCACAACCGTCTTCCGTGAACGGGACGTTTCCAAATGACAAGCGGTCACGCGCTTGACTCGCTGGAAGTTAATTTGAAACACGGTTAATGAGCTGTCGTTGGTTTGCAGTGCCGTTTCGTCTAATTTTTTTTTTTTTTTTTTTTGAGTTGTCCTTTTTGTCCCCTCCTTTACTGAAACCCCCCCTCCCTCTCCTGTGTCTACTCAAACAAATGTTTCCTCCCTTTTCCCCGGAGGCGATGTTTGTTCCCTTTATCCTGCCATCTGCTTTCATAATCTGCACTAAGTTTCTCTGATTTGCGCCGCCCCTGTATTGTACTAATTGTTTTCCGTTTTTGTCTTCTGGTGGTGTGGCTGCTCTGGTCTTCACTACAACCCCCCCACCCCTCTCTCTCTCTCTCTCTTTCTGTGCCTCTCCATCCGTTCCTGGCTGGATGGATGTCTCTCCTCCTCCTCCTCCTCCTCCCGTGGACCTCTCTTGTCGCTCCCCAAGCCAACTTCTCCCTCCCTGAGCCTTGCGACTTCCTGGAGGCGGTGACGTACGTTGAGCTGCAGCGTGAAGAGGCCGAAAAGCTGGTGAAGCAGTACAACGAGGAGGGCCACAAGGCCGGCCCGCCCCCCGAGAAACGCTTTGACAACAGGCAGGGGGGCTTCCGCGGCCGCGGCAGCAGCAACTACCAGCGCTACGACAACCGGGACGGGTCCCGTGGTGGCTACCAGAGCCGCAGCGGCGACGGAGGCAGCGGGTACAGAGGAGGTGAGGTCATTTCAAGTCGTAGTATTTTTAAAGTCACTTCCCTAAGCTAAATATCTTTTTCCTAAACTGTAAGTCTTTTAATATTTTAAAGAGTGGGTTGTTAAATTCACAACTTGCATCAGGGCAACAATAAGTTTAAAAATAAAGATATTTGTGAGGGAGCTAATGTCAAAATCAGAGATTACTGTGTTTTCTGGACTATAAGACTATATAGTTGTTAGCCTGGTCCTGCGACTTATATGTCAAAAATATCCTCCATTAATGACAACAACAGGATATCATCTCCACTCACGACAATTGAACGCTGATACTGAAAAAATGACGAGTAAACCGTAAAGACTGAGAGAACACAGATATGAGACCAGAAAGAAAAAGCTCTACTGCAGAATTTAAAGTGAGGATGACAAAATCTGCAGCTGAAAACAGTAATGGAGCAGAAAGTTTGGAGAAATGAGAAACTAGAGACTGAAGAAAAGCAGAGAAACCTCTGACAGCTATGAACCAATTAGAGAAGGAGAACAAGGACTGAAAGATGGACAGAGATGGAGGAACGAGTCCAGAGACGGAAGAAGGAGTGAGTCCAGAGACGGAGTAACGAGTGAGTCCAGAGACGGAGGAAGGAGTGAGTCCACAGACAGAGGAAGGAGTGAGTCCACAGACGGAGGAAGGAGTGAGTCCACAGACGGAGGAAGGAGTGAGTCCACAGACGGAGGAAGGAGTGAGTCCAGAGACGGAGTAACGAGTGAGTCCAGAGACGGAGGAAGGAGTGGGTCTACAGACGGAGGAACGAGTGAGTCCACAGACGGAGGAAGGAGTGAGTCCACAGACGGAGGAAGGAGTGAGTCCACAGACGGAGGAAGGAGTGAGTCCACAGACGGAGGAAGGAGTGAGTCCAGAGATGAGTCCGCAGACGGAGGAACGAGTGAGTCTCCAGACGGAGGAAGGAGTGAGTCCGCAGACGGAGGAAGGAGTGAGTCCAGAGATGAGTCCGCAGATGGAGGAAGGAGTGAGTCTGCAGACGGAGGAACAAGTGAGTCTCCAGATGGAGGAAGGAGTGAGTCCGCAGACGGAGGAAGGAGTGAGTCCAGAGATGAGTCCGCAGACGGAGGAAGGAGTGAGTCTGCAGACGGAGGAAGGAGTGAGTCCGCAGACGGAGGAAGGAGTGAGTCCGCAGACGGAAGAAGGAGTGAGTCCGCAGACGGAGGAAGGAGTGAGTCCAGAGACGGAGGACGGAGTGAGTCCACAGACGGAGGAAGGAGTGAGTCCACAGACGGAGGAAGGAGTGAGTCCACAGACGGAGGAAGGAGTGAGTCCAGAGACGGAGGAAGGAGTGAGTCCAGAGACGGAGGAAGGAGTGAGTCCAGAGACGGAGGAAGGAGTGAGTCCAGAGACGGAGGAAGGAGTGAGTCCGCAGACGGAGGAAGGAGTGAGTCCGCAGACGGAGGAAGGAGTGAGTCCAGAGACGGAGGAAGGAGTGAGTCCGCAGATGGAGGAAGGAGTGAGTCCGCAGACGGAGGAAGGAGTGAGTCCACAGACGGAGGAAGGAGTGAGTCCGCAGACTGAGGAAGGAGTGAGTCCACAGCTGGAGGGGCGAGCCCACAGCTGGGTTCTTGAACAGCTGCTGCTGGACGGGCTCATCAACGGTCTTATTAGCACCTGCTCTCATTGACCAATGACTTCTGTATACATCTTTTTTCGTATTTTTTGACAGATGCGACTCATACTGCAGTGAGACTGATAGTCCAGAAAACACGGTAGAGCTTTCTGTGTCTTCTGCTTGTCATAAGCTTGTAAGGCCTGAGATGATACTGAGATGATGATGAAGAAGAGAGGCTCCATGTTTATCTGAGTGAAACTGAAGTGAAGCAGCTGGTGAAAGAGTTGTTGCTGTTGTCCTTTCAAACAGGCTACAGTCGTGGCGGCTACAACCAGAACCGGTGGGGAAACAGCTACCGCGACAACAGCTCCGATTCCCGCGGTGGCTACAACCGCAGCCAGCAGTCAGGCGGAGGCTACAACCGCCCAGCTCCCTACAACAAGGGAGGATACAATCAGGTGCTCCTCATGTCTGTCATCATGTGGGCAGCTTTGAAATGACTGACAGGGTGTTAAGTGGTTTTATTTCACCTGATCTGCAGGGCTACAACCAGAGCTACAATCAAGGGTACAACCAGGGCAGCTACAACCAGAGTTACTACGGCAACTACAGTCAGTACCCAGGATACAGCCAGAGCTACAGCCAGCCGCCTGCCACTGCGCAGACGTACAACCACCACCAGCAACAGCCGGCGGCGCAGCAGCCACAGCAGCAGCAGCAGCAGCAGCAGCAGCAACAACAACAGAGCTACAACCAGCAATATCAGCAGGTAGCTGAAGAGCAGAAGAAGATCACAACACCATCACACCTTCTACACACGTTTTAGACTCGTCTGTCTGCGAGGCTACGAAGAGTCGCCGTTCGCCTCACAGCAAATTAAACGAAAGATGCTCAGTTACATTTGACCCCGGCCAAGTCAAGGCTCCAGTCTTGATCGTGCCTGATCTTGTGATTTGACGTACCTGCAGGGTTTTATCCAACGTCTCTTGAAAACTTTACAGGTTTCAAACTAGAAATCGGGAACAGTTTGAGCCGTAGTGCTGTAGCGATACACTAATCTCACGATACGATACACAATATATTTAGCTCACGATACGATATATATCGATATTCGTCTTACGATACATTTACATCATATTCCGAAAGATTTTAAAGGGACAAAGTGATTCTGGTGACATCTTGTGAGTGTTCCAATGACTTTGTTTGAATTAATTGAACTGAAAGCATCAATTGTTCAATTGACCTTCCGGTAAGCACCGCCCCCTCCCTAGTTACTGTTGCTAGGTCGGACAAACTTTCTGCTCCTGCATTAAGGACTGTGTTAATTCACTATATTTTTCGATGTGTATCATCAGTGTTAATATTATACTATAATAACTCCATGGTGAAATATTGCTGCTGGGGACCTGCAACAGTGACTCGAGGTGTCCAGAACGTTTGGAGGGACATTTTTATTCTCTTTCCCAAGATAAAACAAACGGTGGAAAAATGCAGCTGTGGGTTCAGTTGTGTCCGTCCACACAAGCAACTGAACGTGAGGAAAGTTACAAAACGCACCTACATTTACTCCACAGTAAGTTTACTTTGTTTATTAGAAGATTGATTTAACCACCGTTTAGTAAAAGTAATAATATGATTTAGCAGCAGGGAGGGTGATGAGTTCTCTGTTAGCATTAGCATTAGCTCTGGTCCATAGTGTAGATGACTTCTCCGCTATGGACCAGAGCTCGCTAGCCAGCTATAATCCTGCCTCATTTTCTACAAATATATATGGCCATGGATGTTTATTCTGTTAGGTATAAGGTGAGGCTAGTGATGTTAACATCACTATTAACCATCTTAATACAATGCTGCGACTGTCTTATGTTAACATAGCTCTGATGAGGGACAGACCTATGGACCAGAGCTAATGCCAACAGAGAACTCATCACCCTCCCTGCTGCTAAATCATATTATTACTTTTACTAAACAGTGGTTAAATCAATGTTTCACCATGGAGTTATTATAGTATAATATTATTATTATTATTATAATTATTATTATTATAATATTTGAAATCCACTATGTGTATACTGTATCACTCTGTGTATATTGTATCTCATATTATCATAATTATCACTATTATCATATTATATACATATTATACACATAATTACATACCTATATTATATTATACAATTACAATCATATTATCATATTATATGCATACTGAGTATCTATACTATACTATATCACATTATATATACACTTACATTACCTATACTTATATTATCATTATCATTATTATATTACACACTGTAACCTACTGTACACTTACCGCATATGCTTGAAATTTTTTTTCATTGCATATTATGTTGGATACAATGTTGTATTTTTATCGGTATCCCCTTGGCGAGTCATAAGGGGTTCTTTCTCCCAGCAAGCATTTCATTGCATACTTGACCCTGTGTTAACTATGCATATGACAAATAAAGGCTTGAATCTGAATCTGAATCTTAACACTGATGATACGCATCGGAAAAATAGCAAATTAACACAGTCCTTAATGCAGGAGCAGAAAGTTTGTCCAACCTAGCAACAGTAACTAGGGAGGGGGCGGTGCTTACCAAAGGGTCAATTACACATTATATGGCTGACAGGCAGCTTGCAAATGCTGGACAAAACGAATAAAAAATTTGCTGAGATAAATAGTTTTATTTATTTAAACAGTGCAAATTATTGCTTGCAAGCTTTTAAAGTTTGGACACGGGGGTTTGGGAAGAAGCTTAGAATATCGATACCCGCGGCTGAAAAATCAATACTCTCTGGGGAAATTAAATATCGCAGAATCGATAAAATCGCGCAGCTCTATTGAGCTGGTTATCGAGCACTGTTGGTTGTAACCCGACAACGGCAGGCAGTCTTTATTGTTAGAATCGATTTATTTTTCCCGCCATATAACTTGTGTCTTGTCTTATTTTTTCCCCCCTTTCAGTATGCTCAGCAGTGGCAGCAGTACTACCAGAACCAGAACCAGTGGAACCAGTACTACAGCCAGTACGGCAGCTACCCTGGACAGGGCAGCCAAGGCTCATCCGGTTCCCAGTAACTCTGCACCTGCGTCTGCCAGTGTCCTCAAACACTTGGAGCAAATTGATTTTCTTTTCTTTTTTGTACAGTCTGGCGTTGCGTCACCAACCTTTCCATCCCGTCTGCTTTGACGTAGTAGCCTTCATTCCCCACCAGTGTGCACATGAATCGTGATGTCTCCATCATTTTTACTGAATCGAGTCTTACTCTTGAGCTTTGACCGTGAGGTGGTAGATGTTAGGTCTCAGAACATTTAATGAATGTTGATGGTTTATGCGTTGAAGACGGATATTTCAGCTCTGTCTCCAGAGGTAATTGTACATTTTTAGGATGGCGACGTGCGGGGAAAACAAAAACGGCAGCCCAGCCCGGGTGATTTAGCTTTGCTTTGAGAAGCTTAACCAAGAACAAAAATGCATGCTTTTTACCTTCATGACCATTTTCTCTGTCTTGCTCTTTACCTTTCAGTAACTGAGTGAGCACATTTTATTTACCACAGTAGACAACCAACATTATGGAACATTTTTTATAGGTGTTTGTACTGTAGTATTTAATCCTGCCTTTGATTAAGCTTTTTTTTTTTTTTTTTTTTGCCGCTCTCATTGGGTAGTTGTATCTGCAGTTTGTCCCCCCCCCCCCAATCATTTTGTGATAGCTGTTCATTGAGTCCAGTAGTTTAAAGCCTGTTATGCCATTTTTTTCTACCTGAAATTGAAAATCTGATTTTGACCAGTTACGCAAGCTGTCTTGTCTTTATACAATAAACAGAGTTGTATACACCTGTACATGTTTGTTGCTTGGTTTCTGATCAATTCAAACATGACACATGCTATCTGATTTATCGCTGTTGGTCTTTTTTTTTTTTTTTTCCTCAAATTTAAAATCAAACAAAGGACAAAAGAAGCTGAAAGTAGTTTGCATAATTTGGACCACATGTATTGCTCCAGTGCAGTTTTGAACTGTGAGATGTTTTTCTTTTCTTCTTTTTTTTTTAAAACTCAATGTCACCATTACAGGAAGTAAACTGTCCCAGTTTTCCATCCTTGAATCTGTTCCCGTCCCTCAAAAATCAAAAAGGAGTTTAGTGACGTCACCAGGAGGGACATCCCATAATAATAAATGATGTAGCAGTGAGAAGATGCCGGAAGAAATCTAGTTAATCCAGTGATGGTTGGAGAGTCGGTGGTGTGCAAAAACAAATGCAAAAAAGCTAGAATAATTATACGTTTTACATTTTCATCACTTCATCGGAGTTGTCGTATAGCTGCCAGAGTTCAAGTGACCCAGAGTTCAGTCCTGTCCTGCACTGAGAATGAGATGGAGAAACACCTGCAGGTGTCAAAGGTGATGTTTGTGAAAGATTGTAGCACCAGAGATCAAAGGCACCTGTTCTAAGAACAAAAAAAACAACTGATGTGTTTATAAATTACAAAAGGAAAAATCACTGTTCGATGCCAAACAGGCAACAAGACAGACAGACATGAAATGTCCTGTCTGAGACACAGGTGTCCGCAGGTGTTTGTCCCTCCAGACGGGGCGGAGCTTAAATCAGTCCGACACCGGTGAGAGGCAGTTAAAGGTTAAGTCCGCGCGCAGAAAGCAGTGGTCAGTCCGGCTCCCTGCTCTTGTCTCTGTGCAGGTGCAGCTCCTCCATCTTCTCCTGCAGGAAGGAGACGGGGACGGAGCAGCCGCGCGACCTCTGCGGCAGCGTCTTCACCTGCAACACAGACACAAACACCGTCAGCCAGGTGGCTCCGGGTCCTGACGGTGGAGGTGGGCGAATCGATCCAAGTATCGATAATATCGATACCAACGCTGGTATCGATATCAAATGATACTCGTGTAAAAAGATCGATACTCAAGCTTTTTTTTTCTCTCCCACAACACTAAGAATTAATTGAAGTCTGTGTCTGACACGCTGTCACTGTACTCTACCTGACAGGGTTCCCTCCCCCCCCCCCCCCCCCCCCCCCCCATCCCTCTCTCACCCTCTCACCCGTCTCACCCTTCTCTCCAGAGACGCGTGGGCGACAGAGTTGCGGTGGTTCCCCCTCTTGTCCTTCTTCTCGGGCGTCCAGACGCCGGGGTCCGTCTGCGTGGAGCGGTCCGACAGCGACGAGTCCTCCGCGTTGTGCTTCCTGACGGAGCTCCTCCTGTTGAGCTCCGTGTCGTTGCTCTGGGGGAAGACGAAGGTCTCCTCCTCCGAGCCTGGCGGGAAACATCACGCGTCAGAGACTGTTGTCACGAGTAAAAGGAGCCACGTCAGCATCACGGTTGCCCTCGACGGGCCAGAGTGACACCATGAACGTAACAAAATGCAATGAAAATCAAAATTGTATTCAAGTTACAAACATTTAAGTCATTATTATATTAAACTCAGTGGCGGCTGGTCAGTAGAGGGCGCTAGAGCGCCGCCCCACCTCTCCCCACATCCAAGAACTTAAGTGAAGAAGACTTAATTACTTAGAAATATATACTGTATAGTTTTAAAATTAGTATGGTAATTAATTATCGTAGAGATAGTGAGTGATATGTGTAATCTACAATAAAATATAGATTAAAATATATTTTATGATGTCTAAAGTCACGGATAGGGGTGCAGTTTTTTCGTCCAGTCACTCTCGTTATAAGTTGCACATGCGCAGTTCGATCCTCTCAATACAAGAGACAGGAGCTTGGTGGGGCGCAGGCGCACATAACCTGCACCCTCAGCATTCATTTGAATGGTGCTGCTGTACACACTCTGTCAGCCACAGGGTGGCAGCAGCGAGCAACCGGACCGCGGCACATCTGTCAAAGGAGTCCGCGGGAAGAGAGTGTATTTTCGCTAGCAAGAATGGAGAGAGAAAACTCTGTTCAATCATTAAAAGCAACGCCTTTTGAGAGGAGAACATTGCAGGAGAAGATGAGAGTCAAAGACCTTGGACCTGATCAGCCTGACATCGTCATTCAACAGCCATCCAAACACAGAGGATGACAGTACAAGCGGACACTTTTTAGAGGAGCTGGTTCAGTAAGAAGGTTTGGCTAACGGTATGTAATGACAGCGATACTTTATTTTGCTTTCCTCGTCTCCTTTTTCAAACCTCCGGATCAGACCCAGCATGGATTCGGACAGGACAGAAAGACTTAAAACACATATCTGAAAAAATTAAAAAAACATGAACAAACCAGGGTTCATATGGAAAATGCAATGCGGCTAGCCATGTCTGGGAAAATAAATATAGCTGCTCAACTTGATTATTATTGTTAATAATAATAATCATAATTATTATTATTGTATTCAGATTTTAAATAGTATCTCCATTTTTTCGATCTTTACCACTATGGCAGTGTTACTTTATGGCTTTAACCTAAAATATTTCTTGAAAATAAAAAAAATAAAAATATGTTTACTTGGTCTATTTCAAGAGAAAACATTTTGTTCTATTTTGTTATGTTATATTTTATTATAAAATGCTCAGCAAAAACAAAAACAGGCATTTTTAAAATATACATATATTGATATTAATGTATCGATATTGTACTACATTTGCTTCTTGGTTTTTGGTGTAGCCCCCCCCTGGAGAAAAGTGCACCAGCCGCCACTGTGTAAGAGTATCCATTAGCTTGGTTTCAGAAGCAGAAATGGTTCTTTGTTTTTCTTGCAGGCTAAATTTAGCATACTTAGCTCCGTGTTTGCTGTCAAAATGCCTACGTAGATTAAACTCTTTCACGACTGACACCGCCTCATAACACAAAAGACACACTGTTATTTCACCTTGAGATACAAACTTGTAACTGTTTTCCCATCATTTATGAAACTGCATTCATATAAACTCAAAAGGTTTTTCTTAAGTCCATCAGTTCTGAAATTTCATCTTGCTCATAGCTACTGTTATCGTTGTGGGTAGCGACAAAGTGCATGATGGGAGATGTAGTTTATTGTCAATATGCGCTTTAAAGCGGTTTAACCTTTTTTAAGTCTTAAAATATTTGTTTAAAATTTAAGCCAATAATGCACAAGCTCTCGAGGGCCACATAAAATGACGTGACGGGCCACATTTGTGTTTGACACATGTGTCTTAGACGTTTTCCCGCCACAACACACCTGATTGAAATGAATGGGTCACCATCAGCTTGTCATCCAGGTCTGCACAAGACCGTTAACGACCCATTCACTTGACTCAGATGTCCTGAAGCAGGGAAACACCAAAGACTTGCAGGAACCCTCGAGGACCGGATCTGCCCACCCCCGATCTAGACTGATGGGGGGGGGGGGGGCACTCACTCCAGCTGTTGCCCTTGGCTTTTATGTCAGGGGCAGGGGTGCACGGGCAGGACCCGCTGGTATTCTTGTGTTTCTTCAGGCACTCCATGCGCACCACGTCCCTGCAGTGTCGATGACAGTTTATCCCGCAGTCTGGAGGAGAGAAAGACGTCAAGACTTCAACAGAAACTCTGCCGCTTCAAAAGGTCAGTTCACTTGTGTCACGCAAAGGGAGAATTAGTCATTTTTTGAACGTCTTCCCCGTTGAAGTTTTCCTAAACAACAGCATGTGATACGTGACACTGAGTCATCACTTGTTGAAGGAAACTTAAGTCAAAATGCAGAAGCAGCGTGTGAAACTTCAGAGTGCACCCTTATTGTTTCCATGGAAATTAAGGAGGTATGCAGCATCTAGGTGCTTAACTGAACTGAATTACATAATACTTTATTAATCCCCAAAGGGTAATGATATATGTCAAATTATATAGTGTATTCGGTCAAATTGAAATGAAGATTACATTACTCCTGCTTTCAGCGCCACGGGGGTTAGGGTTAGGGTTAGAGTTAGGTTTTACGTTGTGGACTTTGTCGAGATAAGCCCAACTCTGCTCCTTCCACCGTCCGATGACGTCCTGGAAGTATGGAGAAGGTTTCTTCATGCACACGACTCCATGTCACAGTCGAGGTTCGTTCGCCGTGCTATTCACCCTTTATGTCCTGCATGGCGTAGGGGCACTTGGACCAGCCAAGGCTACTGAGCAGAAGATGTGCTGCGTGTCGCCCAGACAACCCCGTTAGGAAGTTGTCCGTATGGGTGCAGCGGATTCAAGATGAATCCTGTGTTTTCATAGGTAGCTAGTGGGGGCAGGTAGAGATGAGGAGAAGAATAGTAAGAGAAGATGGAGATGGGAGTGAGAGAGGGGTGGGGGTTAGGGATAAAGGAACATCAAAGGGGACAGGGGTGGGGGTGAGGAAGGGGTTGGGGTGAGGTATAAAAATGGGTAAGGGGGTGGGGTCCTTTTGAGTTTGGTATAAGGTGCGTGCGAAGTGGGGTCTGGTGACCCCTTGATTGTAAGGTGCGTGCAGGTGGGGTAAGTGCCCCTTGAGTGTCAGTTGTGTGAGGAGTGGGGGGAGGGGGGAAGAATCGCTTGAGCATAAGGTGCGTGCAGGTGAGGTATGAAGACCCCTTTGATATCAGGTGCGTGCAGTGGGATGTGGAGCCCCTTGATATGGACGTATGTTGAGTGCACCTGTGGTGAGGGGGAGTTTCGAGGTGAGGGTTGGGTCTAAAAAATGGACAGGGGATGGGGGCAGGCCTAGGGTTAGGGTCTATTTAAGGGTGGGGGTGGTGGGAGAGGATTAGGGCTAGTGAGGGCCATGGGTGAGGAGTAGGTGAGGGCTAGGGTTGGAGTACGGAGAGCGTCAAAGGTCCAGATCCATTATGAGATTTACAAGGAAAAGTTGTGTGTTCAAGCAAACATTGCGTAGAATAACAGTTATTTTTCTGAAATCATCGAAAACTACAGTAACAACTCCCGTGTCCTGTTTGGTACACTAAACAGATTAACTGCCCTTAGAACTCATTTCTACGTCTAAGTGTAATGAGTTTGCAATATTCTTTAATGACAAAGTTCAAGGTATTAAAAATTCAATAATTTCCACAACACAAACAATGACTTCTGCCAACTAGACACCTAGAGCTGACACATTTCACACCTGTAACTGACAAAACAGTCAAAGAGATCATCTGAGTCCATCAACGTGCTGCCTTGATGAGTTGCCCACTCGATCTCTACAGTCTGAGCAGTTTGTTACCACAACTCACTGATTTAACCAACATCTCACTTCAGACTGGAACATTCCCAGAGGCCTTAAAAACTGCTGTCTTGACTTTCTCCTGTCTAACAATGTTTTTGATAGTTTTCAATCAGGCTTCAGGCCCCCCCACAGCACTGAGACAGCCCTAATCAAGGTGATAAACGATATTCACCTGAACACAGACGCAGGCAAAGTCTCAGTCTTAGTTCTGCTGGACCTCAGTGCTGCCTTTGACACAGTTGACCATGTGATCTTATTACACAGGTTAGAAGACTGGGTGGGAATCTCTGGAACTGCTTTAAACTGGATCAGGTCCTATCTCAGGGACAGGAGATACTTTGTTGAAATTGGTTACTGTGTCTCAGACCAACATCCCACACCGAAGCACGGCGATGGAGGAGCGATGATTCCGGCTTCCTTTGCAGCAAAGGGACTCCTACACCTCGCAGTCGCTGAGTCAGTGATTTCCAACGTATTTAAGAGGCAAATGTGACTTCTGCAAACGTCAGTGAACCGAAGCAACATCGTAATGAAGAGCAACAAAGGAGGTTTTGTTTTGGAGGCGGTTGTCATCATTACTGGTATTTTTAATACATTTTATTAGAGAGAGAATTTCATGTAATATAGCCACAAATGTATATATAAAAAAACTTCCGACAAAGACACATGGAGGCATTACAGGTCAGGAGTTGAACCAGAACAGTTGGCTCCACCAGGAGTTAAAACTGCATGTTTCTGCTTAACTTTGCACTCGACCACATTTCTTACAGATGAACTGCCCGTTTTTGGGGATTAATAAAGCTGAGTCTGTTTATACCAGTTGTCTTTTTGTGTGTATTTTCTCTTCAGGTTATCACTTTTGACAAGCGGTCAGTTGAATTTCAAACGTGATGGCTCATCTTTGCCTTACCTTTACAGCTGTAGCCCTGTTTGATGACTCCCCACAGCTGTAAGTGGGCAGATGTGACATCACATGTTACAGTTTCACTGGCCATTCATGAAAAAGCGATATTCATGACAGACGACCTATAAAGACCTATACTCACAAAGCCTCCACACGTGTCGCAGAAGGTTGGACGCTTGTACGTGGTTTCGTGGAAGTTGTGCGTGTTGTTGAAGATGTAGCCCAGCTTGGCACACACAGACATTCCCCTCATGAAGTAAGAGGTGATTTCCTCACGACTGATCTGCCCCTCCCTGGCAGGAAAAAAAAATGTTTCCAAATGTAATTAGGTTATTAGGTTGGTGTTTTCAGAAAACTGCGCCAGAGCTTCCTCTGATGGTCACGGCGAGACCCGTCGCCGCTTCCTCACCTGTCAGTTTCTTGAGTGCAGAAGGAGAAGGGGAAGTTGGCTGCGATTTTTTCAAAGTCCTCCAGCGAGATGTAGCCGTCCTGGTTCTGGTCGTAGTTCTTCATGATGGACTGCAGGGGGCAGCAGAGCAAAGCACACGGTTCAGCCGGGGGCTCCTCGGAGGAGCGACGGTGCCAGATAAGGAGGAAGCGAAAGCCAGGGAGGCCGTCGCAGAGTCGCAATACTCACGTCGACCATCTGCTTGACGTGTTTGGATATGGTGTCGGGGTCCAGCCTGGGCGTGACCCCTGACCCCCACTCCGCCACCACCGGCGGTTTGACCGGAGCGACGGGCTGCAGATCGACAGATGAGCAGCGATGAGACGCAGGCGACGGAGAAGAACAAGAAAGAGCACACCCACCACATGACACGCTTCCCTAACGTACGGCGCTTTGATGTGGCCGGCTTTGATGTATTTCAGCACTTAGCTTGTACTTTTGTTTTGGAGAGGGTTTTTACACCCACAGGGTGCACACAGTTGCCCGTCATCTTGTGCAAAAGCACGTTAGAATAAGCACGCCTCTATTGCTCACCTCGGCTCCACCCACCTGGATCTTGGGGTTCTTGGGTTCCTTGGTGTACGAGAGTTCATATATCTCATCCTCGGTGTAGTACAAGTCGAGAGAGCTGGAGCAGTAAAAGAACATCATTTTAGACTGAATTTTAAAAAAGAAACTCCCTCTGGTGTTTCCGTGTCGTACCGTGAGCAGATGAAGAAGGTCTTTGTTGGCCTCGAACGGCGGCGTGCAGCTGTGGATGGCCAGAAGGTCGCTGATGTTGCTGTACAGGTGCTGCAGCTTGCTCAGGTTGATCTTCTCCTCGTCTATGTAGTCTGGGAGGGCCTCGTTTAGCGAGATCAGATCCTTCAGGTGGACGCCCAGGATGGGCACCTTGAAGCCCTTGCACTCGTTGTAAACCCGCCTGTAGTTGCTGTAGTTGCTACGCGAGGAGAGGAGCTCGGTCATTTCACTCAGCGCCTGGAGGAGGATTAAAAAAAGGAAACAGTCCTCCAAAGAAATTCACATATATTTCTTCCCTAAAAGGATAAATGAGGCACATCGGAGTGTCTTAACTTTTTTAAAAATTGAGTGACACAAGCTGTGAACGTGATATCTGAACAGAAATGTCCACGTTGGAACTGGCGTGCACCGATCAAACTGTCGGTTTCATACGACCCAAACCTTCAAAACAATTCTTATCATTTCATTTTTTTTCCTAAACTGTGTCATTACCCACAGTGTGTGTGAGGACAATGACATGAAATAAAACAGAAATCAAGGTGAAGTGTTGTGTGATTTGCGGTCACATCGCCCCCGACTGATGTTTATCTATCAATAGCGCTGTTAGCTTTCGGGCTAATGCCATCGCCCGGTCTCATTATTTGCGTGCACTCATTTGATTAAGTGTGGCATGAGAGACTTGACCGCCGTTTGCTGTTCACTTTGTTGCACATTTCTGCATGTGGACCCATGTTTCTAAGCTTCTCCCCGTATACAGCACGAGCAGAACCACGGCCGATTTCGAAAATGCACACTTTACTACTTGCGTGTACTGATTTCAACAAAATGTAGTATCCAGTACGTAGGACGTGACCAACTGCAGAATCCGCAGTGTAGCCAGTAATGCCTGGATGGTGTGATACTTCTTAAAATATTTCCAGCGAGCAACTGACTGGTCCACCTTGCACAGTCCAAAAGGCCACTGCAGTTGAAGCCGGTCACATGAAGGCCTCCAGTCATGCTGCAGTATGATCACGTTTACAGAGGCTACCCAGGTATTAACAACGACTGCCGGACCAGTATGCAATGTTCATAGGATATATTACAGTATGCAGTATGTGTGCAGTACTGTATGAATACACTGCAGTATGCAGTATGCACTGCATACTGCATACTGCATACTGCAGTGTATTCTACATTACACGGTATGTGGAGTGCACGTACTGTACATATAATGAATATCACCTTTAATTTAAGATGATATTCACTTCTTGTACTCCCAGTCGCATGACTGGCAGCAGCAGTGTTGTCCAATGTTTCGCCACTTGGGGGCGTGTCTAGATGGAGTAGTGATGCAGATGCATCCACTTTATGAGTATGTAAAAACAAGTGCAAATGCACAAAAGTTCTTTCAAAAATTGATATCTGATGTCCAAGCAAGTGTTAGTACACTGAAACCGAGTCTCCTTTGTGTTCTGGCACCCTCTGATCTACAAATCAAGCCCTGCGCTGCACGTTAGAAAACTTCAAACTTAGATGAATAAAGCACAGAGCGCAGCAGTTGCTCGTTCTCGGTTTGAGATTCGTCAAATGTCAGATAATCCATCAGGCGAGTGATATGCAAATGTGTGATTCAGTAACGCAGATAAGAAAATCCTGGAAACTCGGGCAGTTGCGGAGCTGTGTGCACTGTGGGAATAATGTGTTTTTGGTGTAAACGTTGGGCTTTGCAGACCGTTTAATATGCACAAGGAGCCACAAAAACAAGGCACCATCTACTTTTAGAGCCGATTCACTGATGTTTCTTTGCCTCTGAGCCTCGTCTCAGTCCGTTTTTGCCTAAAACTAGCATATGTGCGTTTTACTTTTGGATCCAGATTAAAAATATAAAGCAATTTTGATGCTTTTTATGAGGCTAAACACCTAAATCTCACACACCAAATCATTCTCGACTCTACAAAACACAACCGCTGCTGGACGTCCACAGCCACCACGGCGTCTGTCAGCTTCACGGCTGAAGATAAAATCAAATTAAATGCCATTTATTCTCAACAAAGCTGCACACATGATGAAAATATGATTTTCTTTATCAACGGCTGGAGGAAAACGACTGAATGGCAGCAAGACAGCGAAGCCGGAAGCATCGAGGACCAGACCGGAGAATGACTCTGCCTGGAGCTAATGTGTGACGTCTGAAGTACCTTAGTGATGTCAGGAGGCAGCAGGTTGGACGTGTCTTTGAGGCGAGAGATTGAACTGTGACAGAGGCCTCCAGTCACTGCCATTAGAGTGTTAAAGTTTTGCAGAGTTCTTAGTTTCTGCGGAGGAAGAAGCAAAGTAAATGACTGGTAAATAGATCAAAGGGCCATGTTAGCTCCTTCAGCGGTTTTACCTGAGCCACGTGAATGAACTTGGTGAAGACCTGGGCTCTCTGCTGGGCCGTGTGTCTGCTGAGGATCATCAGCTGGACCCACTGGGAGACTCCGTTGCACATCATGACCGAACGCTCCAGAGCGGGGTTGTCCCTCACCGAGCCCTGCACCACGTAGCTCCGGTAGTCCAGGAACTGGATGGAAGACAGGGAAACGTGAAAGGCGGGAAACCCTACCCCCCAGAACAACCCGCTCGTAGGTTCCTACGGCCACACCCTAAATGTGACGTCATCCTTTTCAACTCCAAAGACGACACAAGCTTTATTTTTCCGACAGCTTCCTCAGGTCTGTCCCACGGATTATAAAGACCGACACCATTTATCCAGATGAAGGCCACGCGGTGACTCGCTCGCTCGCTGGTGGCTGTGAGAGTCACCTGCTAACGGCTCCAGGTCTCTTTGGCCATCGAAAGGAAAGACAGCACGCCAGAGACTTTCACGTCTGCCGCAACACTTTATGCTGAGCAACGAATCACCACAATCACTTTGAGAACTGCCCAGTACAATAAAGATATGAGTCGGTAGCGTCCACTGCAGAAACAAGCAGCTGCCGTTGCACATCGAACATTTCTGTTCAGTAAAGCCAACAGTTAGTCTAAACTATAGTGTGTAGGGGCTAATAGTTATAGCCATAGTTGTAGTAGCTCAGACTAGAGTAGCTCGTCTTAATCACAGCTTCGTCATAGCTATGCTGCTATAGGCCTACGCTGCAGGGAGACGCCAACATGATCTGCTGAGTCACTCTTCTCCCTTTCCTCCTCCCTTCTGCTTCCTCCTCCAGCTCATTCCATAGTTAATCAGGATCACCTCGTTACTGTAACTGTGCTCCATTTTCTTTCCTGTAGTTTGTTGTGCTGTTTTCCCTCTTTTTTTCTCTTTTCTTTCTGTATGTTTTCAGACCAGAGTTTCCTGAGTTTAATGCTGACTTGCAGTTCCCTCCTCTGTCCATCCCAGCGTTTACCTCCACCTGTGTGTGCAGGTGTGTTCAGGGTGCCGGCTGGCGTGGTGACAGTGATCTAGTTCTCTGACCATCTCACCTCAGTGCTGCTACCTGCATCTGTTTATATAGTCATTTTATTCAGTCATTTGTGTCTCTCCTCTCTCTGTCCTCCATCCTCTCTCTGTCCTCCATCCTCTCTCTGTCCTCCGTCCTCTCTTTGTCCTCCTGTCCTCTCTCTGTCCTGTCTCTCCTCTCTTTTTCTTTCTCTACCCGGCTGGTCTTCATCAGGAAGGTCCCTCCATATGATCCAGGTCCTAATCAAGGTTTCTTCCTCTTAAAGTGGAGTTTTTTCTTGACACTGTTTGGCTTAAAGGTTTTTTTTTTCTCCCTCTGTGGGAGTTTTTTACCTGCCATTATCCTTGTTTAGGATTTAATATTATATTTTAAGTTAATGATATTTGCTCGGGGGTCATGATCTGGGTCTCTGTAAAGCGCCTGGAGACAGTTGACATTGTAACAGACGCTATACAAATAAAATTGAATTGAATTGAATCGAACACACTTCTGCAGTGCTGTGACGTCCAAACCCGACAAGACAAGAGGGACCGCAAAAGTTGAGACTTCGGGTGTAAAACGTTGCTTAAAAAAAACAGGATGCAATTATTAGCAAATCTCACAAACCCACTTGTCATTATTTGTGCTCGTGCAACAGAGAAACTGAGATTTCATCTTTGCTTTTAACTGTCCACATCCAGTTTTGAACCATAAGACTTAGAGTTTGTTCCTTTTACTCTTATTTTTGCGCTATATTGTGTCTTTGTTTTATAGTCAGGTAAATTTCTGCTGTCTATAAAATATTGCATGTTGTGTTTTTCCTGGGAAGGGGAACTGGTTGATGTTAGCATATTATCAACGGTCCAGGCAGGGAAGCCCCTGGATCTTTACAGGCCTCTTTCTAACTTCCTATTCTTCGGTTTCTTCCCCAAACGTTTTTGTGAGTCAAAAACCACAATAACCTAAAACACGAAGATTCATGATGTGATTCCAGATGTTGGTCAGAGCGCTCGGAGCCCAAACGGTGCCATAATAATCACATATATGTTGTTGTTAAAGTTCTCGTCTTTAATCTCCAAATGATCCGGGTCTGTGATGTCACAAACCTAAATGAACTACAGTGATCCCTTATTTTTCACGGTTAATGGGGACCAGAGCCCCCCCCACGTGAAAATCAAAATCCACCAACTGGAGCTGGAGCCCCCCGAGCCTAAATAATGTGTTTAAAATATGTTTAAAAACCATAAAAAGTCAACAAACCGCTCTTTCATCTAACCTCGTTTTCATTCTGCCGTCCCACGACACACACACTACATTACCCATAAGGCCACACCATTACCCATAAGGCCACCTTCTTAAAGGGGCCAGGCTGGCTCACAGCATTTCTTTGTTGCGAGAGAACGCGCACAACATCCTGTGATGTTTCTGCAAATTTTTGGGATTTTTTAACTAAAACTGCGGAACTTAAAGCGCGAATTGGCGAGGTATCACTGTATTTTCAGACTTACGTAGCCCCAAACAAAGCATCAGCGTCGCGTCTTTGTGTTCCTGGTTGCTTCAGGGATGCAAATAAATGCTCATTTTTTCACAATATGTCCGCTTTAAGTGACGCCGGCGCTCACTGAACCCACCGAAACGTTACAGAAGTTCTTGAACTCAAGGTAGCTGAGGTGCTCGGCCATCTTGTCCGGCTCCATGTGGTCGAAGATCAGGGACACCTTCCTCTTCTTCACAGAGGGCGAGGGAGCCTGGGACACGTTGACGTGAGAACTTCTGAAGAAATGGGACAGAAATAGGCGGTTGTTCTATTTATAGAGAAAGCCTTTTTTACGTCAGGTGTGCCAGGTAAGCAGATAATTCCTCCACCACCCGGGGGGGGGGGGGGGGGGGGGGGGGTGCAGACGACAACGAGACTCACAGGCAGGAGGAGTCGATGAGCTGCGAGTGCGTCTCGTCCCCGTCCAGCCGGACCAGCGCCCACAAGTCCCCCATGGTCTGCTCGAGGAAGGGGTCCACCTCAAACACCGCCGGGAACTGGCTGATCCAGTGCCTTGACCCAGAAGCACAACACCAAACATGTTTACTGCAGGTGAACGGAGCACCACCCCCTCCAAACGCTCGCATGTGTCCCGCTCTCACCTGACCAGGTGGCAGATCTGCGTCCGCCTCAGAGCTCTCTTCTCAGACGGACAATCCTTGTAAGTGAGAGAATGAGTCAAGGGTCCAAACACACATGCAAATACAGCACAGGTGGGGGGGGAGGTGGGTGGGTAAGGGGGGCTACCACTCAACGCCAGCACTTCAAATCTGCTTTGCGGGAGCACAGAACAAAGCCGGGCCTGTTTCTGCTGATCTGATTAATGAACTCGAACATGTGACCCAGAGTCGGGGCGAGAGCGGAGGATATAGGGTGAGAAGTTTCTGGGCGAACGCCTGCGACGGGACGACCCAGCTGTGCATCATCAGGGTCATGGGCACCAACTGGGAGCCCCGGGGGCCGGAGAGCTTCCCCTCCGAATCTGGAAAGGAAAAGGCACAGCGATTATAATCAGGACAACCACGAGCCGGACCGAGGTTCTGCTGTCAGACGGTTCGGTTTCAGTTCAGCACAAGTAAACTGAAACAAAACAAAGTGATTCTTATGTTTAATTTGTCTTTTACTTCTCTGCAGTTATTTTTTTTCCTGTCTGCGTATATATTAAATAGGGCTGGGCAACGATTAAAATCTTTAATCGCGATTAATCGCATGATTTCCCTGATAAATCACGATTAATCGCATGGTATACGAAGTAGTGTAGTAGTGTAAAGGTCACTTTTATTTAAATGTTCTGCTAAATGAACTAAAGTGCCATAACATTTGTTGTTCAAATACTTTTACGCGATAATATCACGTTATCTTGCCCAGCCCTTATATTAAAGGAAAGTGCCAACTGCAGGTGTAATAACCTTTTCTGTAACTGATTCATATGAAATCTGATCCTGCAGCAGACGCAGATTTTTCTGGGCGTCGGTCTAAATTAAAGTCACCGTGTTCCTCTACAACTTACTTCTGACATGTTTCAAGATCAGCTGATGTTCATTTCATTTTTTTTTTCTGCATTTCAGATCTACAACACATTCCAAGATTTACTGATACCGATTTATTGCTCGTGAGGAGGTGGAGGTAAAACAATGAAATAAAAATATCAATGCTATTTTAAAAAGGTATGTATTCATCATGATGATTTGGTACAAAAGCAGCGTCCATGAACGGCTGAGTCTTTGATGAGAAAAGTCTCCATCAGGTCAACAGATGTGTACGAGAACCACTGACGTGTCTCAAAATGTTGCTCAGAGACAGATTGAAGGTGGTGGGTGTTATAATGAAAGAAACCGAAGAATCTTGAGGGTGTCTGAGGGTCTAAAGGGCAGATGTGAGGCCCTGGATGAAGATCTGCAGATCTGTTCCTGCAAGAAACCTTTGGACCGTGGACCTACGTTCAAACACGCCAGCTAAACGTTACTGTGTCTCTGGGTTCAGAAGGATCCGGTCTGGACCGTCGTGACTGGACATAATGGTCCAGTCACGATGGACTGTGGACTGTGGTCAGAGGAATCAGCGTACCAAAAAACCAAAAGTGAGAAGCATCATCCGGACTTTTACCTCTGTGACGGGACGGGCTCTTGGCGACGGTCATTTACACGTCTGCGTCAGCAGCAGTAATACAAATAACAAAAAAAAGAACATTGAGGTTTTAGATCATCCAGTTTTTCAAAAAGATGAAGGCATGTCTGAGGAGGAAGAGGGAACTGAGCTGGCCTACCTGCAGGGGACGGCCCCCGATAGAGAACGCTGGAGGAGTTTGGAAGGAAAAATGTGACGGCAACAACAACCTTGTACTGTGACACACCTTAAGACGTGTTAGCAGGAAAAATGGGGCCAAATAACAAGTGAAAGGGTTCATTGTTTGGTATCCTTGATGACTGAAGTGTTGAGAGGAGGAATGGTAATATTAAAAAAATGTAAAAAATTCCTGTTTCTTTATTCATTTATTTAATTTTATTAAATTTTTTTTAATTTAATTTTTATTTTATTTTAATCAATTTTATTTTATTTTATTTTAATTTATTTTCTTTTTTTATTTTATTTTATTTTATTTTATTTTATTTTATTTTATTTAATTTTGTTTATTTTCTTATTTTATTTTATTTTTTTTTTTCAATTTTTTTATTTTTTTAATCATTTTTTATTTATTTTTATTTTTTTTTTATTTTATTTTATTTCAATTTTTATTTTTTTTATTTTATTTATTTTATTTTATTTTTTATTTTAATCAATTTTATTTTTGTTTATTTTATTTTAATCAATTTTATTTTAATTATTATTATTTTTTTTTCTGATTTGAGCTTGTACAGGACAAAAACAAAGCTGTCTATCACAGAACACTTTATACACGTAACATTTTACACGTAACGTCTTATAAAGCTATAAAAAAAAAAATCATACTTAATTTTTTTAACCAGATGAAGCATGTTGTCATCTTTGACACACCGTTCTGATGCACTTAAGTGATGCACTGACATACACTGTATATATATTATAAGCCACCTCAAAAGGTGTAAAGGACTGATTCTTCTGTTTTTTTAATTACTTGGAAAAACTAATGAACAAAACGAGTGAGAAGAGTGAAAAAGAGATTGGAGAACAAAGCTTGATGGTGTGAGGTCCCCCTCTGTCTCTCTGTCTGAACCCAGTCGTCCTCCCTCATCCCTCTGTTATGTAACCTGACGGACTCTGGGAGCGGGCGCATGCGCAGAGGGACGGGGACTGACCGAAGCAGTTGAGGCAGCGCTGGATGAGCTCATCCAGGCTGGCCGCGCTGGCGCTGGGAGCAGAACCGGGGCCCTGCAGGGCCTTGCTGATGTCCTGGGGACTGGGACATGTGTTCCTCCTCCGCGGGATCAGCTTCTTGCTCTTCTCCACGCCGGCGGTCTCCACGTTGGATTTCCTGAGAGAAACACAGACCCAGTTAGATAAGAGAGGCGGAGAGCAGAAGTCGCTCAGAAATAAGTAGAGCAGCGTGCGGTGAGCGCGCGCGGGTCAGCGTCTGAGGAAGCGCAGCTCCCCACATCTGATAAAGACTCTGCAGCTCTGCAGCTCTGTGAGAAACAAACGCTGAGGCTAACAAACACGCAGCTTTTATTTTCTGTTCACATCTGAGCGGCAAGACTTTTTCTCTTGATTAAAGAGTCTTAACGGGGGGGTCACGGTCCTGTAACCCCACACGGCTTTATTTATTTATTTATTTATTATTCAGTGTAGAGGGACATTGTATATTAATGAACATTTAAAATGTAAATATACCCAATTATAGCCAGAAGGCTAATTTGCATTGGCAGTCTCCCTGTAGGAATAAATAAGAAGCTACACGCAACATCACGGGACACATGGTATAAATAATATAAAACATAGACATAGTCTAGACCAGTGGTTCTCAACTGGTGGGTCGCAACCCAAAAGTGGGTCGCAGACCCGTTTTCAGTGGGTCGTGGGCCTTTGCCTGGGGAAGGAATTGCTAAAAAAAAAAAAGTGTGTCATTCATACTCCTTAACAGTAGATGGCGATAATGTCCTGTAATGCAAGTTGACACCCGCCAGTTCACACCATAGAAGAAGACCTGCAGAGTTTGTTTCCATATGTTGAGCAGGTGAAACACAGATACAACGAAGAATATATGAGATATGGATTTTCTTATCTTGAAGACAAAGGTCAGTGAATGATTATTCAGCTAAAACTATATATTTTGAGTTCTTTTTGAAACTACTGCTCAGTGGTTTCACTGTTTTATTTCATGTTAGTGCATAAAAGCACTGTTGAGTCTTAAAAATGGCTGTTATTGAAATGTTCTGATTGTTATGTCAGCTTTATGATTAATGCTTAAATAAGTGACTAGATAGTTTTAATAGGAAACTGTTATATATTCAGGAAGTGGATACTCAGCAAACGCTACATATTTGAGATCTTTTTGAACTACTGCTCAGTGGTTGTACTTTTTTATTTCATGTTTGTGCATGTTTAGTCTGTTAAAAAAGGCTGAAGTTACTGAAGTGAAGTGTTTTGGATTTAATTAAAATGCAGCTAATTGAGCATCAAAGGGAATATTTCCCACTTGAAGTCATTTTGTTTCACCAGTAAACTTATTTTTTTGAAATGAATGAAATGAAAAATACTTTATTTATCCCATAAAGGGAAATTCAATGTAGTAAGGGCTCTCTCTCTCTCTCTCTCTCTCTTTTTTTATTTTTTTATTTATTTATTTATTTTATAAAAAACAGACAGAAATAATAATAATAATATAATAACAGGTGTTAAGTCTTGTTGTGGAGGCTGATGGCTGCTGGCAGGAATGATCTTCTGTATCTTTCCGTCTTGCAACGGACCTGAAGAAGCCTCTCACTGAACACACTCTGTTGTTTGATCACTGTGTCGTGGAGAGGGTGTGAAGAGTCCTCCATCATCTTCATCAGCTTGTGCAGCATTCTTTTTTGTACAATCAGTTCCAGCGGCTCCAGAGTTACACCCAGCACAGATCCAGCTTTCCTGATCAGTTTGTTGATTCTCTTCAGGTCTCTGGTTCTGATGCTGCTGCCCCAGCAGATGGGTTGTGTTGGCATTCTGTGATATTCTATTCTACCATCTCAGATTCAAACTGCACGATCTTTTCATTCAATAAATTAGAGAAGTTGGAAATGTTCCTTGATTTGGGTCGCGGGTTGTCATTAAGGGTGATGGTGGGTCCTGAAGCCAGACCAGTTCATAACCACTGGTCCGGATCACATATTTGTAACAACAGAAGAAAGTCAGAATGGAAAGAATAAAAAAACAAGGCAGACCGGAGGAGGGACCAGATGTTTATACGAAGGTAAAGTGCTTTTAGTAATATGATGTAAGATGCTGTAAAATGCTGCAAAATGCTGTAAAATGCTCAAATTACTGACACGAATCTGGGTCGTTTTTTCTTCAGGTACCGTCAGGTGCTGCGTAATGTATCGGCTGTTCGCAGGTCTTGCTTGGACCCCCCCCGTATGGGAGCTGGAATGACATTGGCTTTTCAAACCCCCGTTTAAAAAAAAATAAAAAATCATTAATAGATTTATATTTCCTCTTCAGACCACAGTCACTGTTGCGCAATATGACTGCATTTCCCAATAACAAGCAACTCACTATTTTCTTGTCCTTGAAAATAATAATGTAAAGTAATACCTTTAAATAGTTTTCATCATGATAAATAAAAATGAAATGGCACCGCCCGTTTCTACCCCCCCTCCCCATGCATCCATCCAGTGCTTCTGTAGTGATGTGAAACTGGCCTCTGCGCTGAAGCGAATGTGATGACATTACCAGGAAAGGCTGCAAGTTCTTTGAACTGACAGAGAAGTTCCCTGAATGACCAGACCTACATCCCCTTCTTCTAACCTGCGCTCGTGCGCAGCTCATTTCCCCAGCCGACTCACTTTCTCCTCGCAGCCACGCACACACATTTCACAGCGCACAGCTCAGCAGACTCCCGTCGCACGAAAACATCAGGTTTGCTTTCTGTAAAACAGTCTCCAGGCGGCCGGTTTTCACGCAGCGCCGGTAGGGTGACATTCATCTATTTACACCACCAGCCGCCCCCATGCACGCCGCCATCCAGGTCCAACAGCACGCACCTCTGCCTGAGCCGCGTCAGCAGTGACCCCGGCGCCCTGCGTCCAGGTAGCTGGTGCCAAACCTGCTGGGCAAAAAAAATAAAAAAAAACAGCTCTCCTCGTCCTCCTTCTCCTCTTCTTCCTCATTCTCGCCTCATTTCACTGTCTGCCTGCGGGTTTCAAAACAATGGTGAGGACGGCGTGTACTTCTGCGGTCTGACAGGTGAGGTTACAGGTGACAGGTGAGGCTTCAGCCTCACGCAGAGCTACAGGAGGACACAATCAAGGCCTCAACGCCTCAGCCAGCCAACCCCTGCTCTGATACTGGCACCATCACCTGAAGGCTCACCTGTAAGTTTATAGTCCAGGAAAACTTTTAGATTACTCAGTTTTTCAGAACCTTCGGGTTGTTAGCTCACCGTGGCGTTGCATCACCTCCTGTGCATCATTTCCTATTTCTGCTTGTTGTAAGAACAGCTCCGCCCTCCTTGTACTTTCTGTGATGTAACACATGATTTCAGTGGGCGGAGACTTTTAACGTGCTGACCTGCAGTCTGACCTGCCGACCGCCTCAGTGTTTTCTTCCAACACCTGTTCATGCAGTCATCTCTGTAGAGCATCAGCTAACAATGTAGAGCATCAGCTAACGATATAGAGCATCAGCTACAGCTAACGAGGGCATCAGCTAACGATCATAGAGCATCAGCTAACGATGTAGAGCATCAGCTAACTAGAAGCATCAGCTAACTATGTAGGGCATCAGCTAACGATGTAGAGCATCAGCTAACGATGTAGAGCATCAGAGATAACGATGTAGGGGCATCAGCTAACGATTAGCATCAGCTAACGATTGTAGAGCATCAGCTAACGATGTAGGGCATCAGCTAACGATGTAGAGCATCAGCTAACGATGTAGAGCATCAGATAACTATGTAGGGCATCAGCTAACGATGTAGGGCATCGCTAACGATGTAGAGCATCAACTAACTATGTAGGGCCATCAGCTAACGATGTAGAGCATCAGCTAACGATGTAGAGGCATCAGCTAACGATATGTAGAGCATCAGCTAACGATGCATGTAGAGAGCATCAGCTAACGAGTAGGAGCATCAGCTAACGATGTAGAGCATCAGCTAACGATGTAGTAGCATCAGTAACGATGTACGGAGCACATCAGCTAACGCATGTATGTTAGAGCATCAGCTAACGATGTAGCATCAGTAGAGCATCAGCTAACGATGTAGAGCATCAGCTAATAACGATGTAGGTAGGCATCAGCTAACGATGTAGAGCATCAGCTAACAATGTAGGGGCATCAGCTAACGATGTAGAGCATCAGCTAATGATGTAGGGGCATCAGCTAACGATGTAGAGCATCAGCTAACGATGTAGGGGCATCAGCTAATGATGTAGAGCATCAGCTAAGGATGTAGAGCATCGATGTAGAGCATCAGCTAACGATGTAGGGGCATCAGCTAACGATGTAGAGCATCAGCTAATGATGTAGAGCATCAGCTATCGATGTAGGGGCATCAGCTAACGATGTAGAGCATCAGCTAACAATGTAGAGCATCAGCTAATGATGTAGGGCATCAGATAACGATGTAGAGCATCAGCTAATGATGTAAAAGCATCAGCTAGCATCAGCTAACGATGTAGAGCATCAGCTAACAATGTAGGGGCATCAGCTAACGATGTAGAGCATCAGCTAATGATCAGCATAGACGATGTAGAGCATCAGCTAATGTAGAGGATCAGCTAACGATGTAGGGGCATCAGCTAACGATGTAGAGCATCAGCTAACGATGTAGGGGCATCAGCTAACGATGTAGAGCATCAGCTAACAATGAAGAGCATCAGCTAACGATGTAGAGCATCAGCTAAGGGTGTAGAGAATCAGCTAACGATGTAGGGGCATCAGCTAACGATGTAGGGGCATCAGCTAACGATGTAGAGCATCAGCTAACGATGTAGGGGCATCAGCTAACGATGTAGAGCATCAGCTAACAATGATAGAGCATCAGCTAACGATGTAGGGGCATCAGCTAACGATGTAGAGCATCAGCTAACGGTGTAGAGCATCAACTAACTATGTAGGGCCATCAGCTAATGATGTAGAGCATCAGCTAACGATGTAGAGCATCAGCTAACGATGTAGGGGCATCAGCTAACGATATAGAGCATCAGCTAACGATGTAGAGCATCAGCTAACGATGTAGGGGCATCAGCTAACGATGTAGAGCATCAGCTAACGATGTAGAGCATCAGCTAAGCATCAGCTAACGATGTAGGGGCATCAGCTAACGATGTAGAGCATCAGCTAACGATGTAGAGCATCAGCTAACGATGTAGAGCATCAGCTAACGATGTAGGGCATCAGCTAACGATGTAGAGCATCAGCTAACGATGTAGGGGCATCAGCTAACGATGTAGAGCATCAGCTAACGATGTATAGGCATCAGCTAACGATGTAGAGCATCAGCTAACGATGTAGAGCATCAGCTAACGATGTAGGGGCATCAGCTAACGATGTAGAGCATCAGCTAACAGCATCAGCTAACGATGTAGAGCATCAGCTAACGCATCAGCTAACGATGTAGGGGCATCAGCTAACGATGTAGGCATAACAGAGATAGCATCAGCTAAGAGCATCAGCTAACGATGTAGAACGATGTAGAGCATCAGCTAACGATGTAGGGGCATCCGCTAACGATATAGAGCATCAGCTAACGATGTAGAGCATCAGCTAACGATGAAGGGTAGGCATCAGCTAACGATGTAGAGCATCAGCTAACGATGTAGAGCATCAGCTAACGATGTAGGGGCATCAGCTAACGATGTAGAGCATCAGCTAACGATGTAGAGCATCAGCTAACGATGTAGGGGCATCAG